>OY757942.1:39276598-39710958 GCA_963585895.1 Sepioteuthis lessoniana | reverse complement strand
CACAAATAACAACTTTTTGAGTCAATTATAGAAATATGTAATGTTTTGGGGTCAGGGAAGATACGAACAAAGTGTAATGTAGCGGATGGCATTACTTAGTTGTGGCACAAGGCCGGATGCAAGGAGCACCAGGTGAGATTCTTACTCCCAAGTAATTGCTCGCCAGTCTAACTTGCAAAACAATTACACTACAAGAAGTGAAAATGTCACTGAGAGGCACTTGAAAAGTTGTAAAATAAACGGAGTGTTCTCGAAACACGAAGCGCATCATGTGATAGAGAATGGAGAAAGAGGTTGAGACACGTGACACAGGTACTGGTTTTAGAAGTTCTGTGACTTCGTTTTATGCGTACAAATCGCTGAAACCCCATATCTTCAAAACCCGCTCGAAGATACTGAATAAAGTGGGTATGAACGATTAAGAGAATTATTTGCCCTTCATCATCATGTAAAGCCGTCAGTGTAACCAGAGTGACCTACAACTTTGAAGTATCGGTTGAGAACCGACAACAAGCAACTGTCGCCTGTTTACCTGACTACGCAATACAAAGCAAGGAGAGTCAGTGCATAATAAACATTCACTTCTCTATTTGTTTTAACTTTTGCCGCATTTTTGTATTTTGCATAGCAATACACCTTAAAGAAATATAAATAAACAAAGTTATTTGCGGAACGCGCATATAACAACGCCCGCCCTTATAAACTCACTTAGCTTCCAAAAGGGTTTATAATAACCCAAGTTACGATGACCTGCCTTTCTTAGATGAGAAAAGATTCCAAATATTTATCGCTCTGTTGGCGGGGCTGATTGTATCCCTGGCAGAAGGGTAAAACATTCCAAAAGGGATTTCTTGCGTATGATACTAAACCACATCTGATGCTGAGACTACACTCCACCCTCACTATCATTACTCCCAGGTCCACTCTAACTCGGAGTGATAGTAACTGTTAGGTTTCTATCTATAGGTCAAATTGATGTGTAAAAAATTATTCGTATTCAAAAAACCGTGTACAGAAAAAAAATGATAATTGAACAAAAATTGAAAAATATGAACGGACAGTGAGCATGATTCCCTAACCTCTAGGCATAAAATAAACCTAACAAGATTGACATGCCGTTAAAATCGCTCAATCAATCCAAAAGTTCGAAGATGTTTACAGTTAGAGACTTGATAACAGGAGTTTGGAGTTTCTGAAATGACAGCATCAGATCAAGTCGAATATAACAAATAGGAGACAAATCAAATGATTAACTGCTTAGACTTGGACTGATAATCCCATAGGCGAGAAACGGATAGTCATCAAATATCACTTTCTCTGTATCTACGCGACCCTAACTAAGATATATATATATATATATATATATATATATATATATATATATATATATATATATACGAGGATCATTAAATAAGTTTCCAGACTTTTTTCGTATGGGCGCTTTTATTGATAGTACACGCATGAAACTCTAGTCCCCTTTGAAGTAATCTCCTCCGGCTGCAATGCACTTGTTTTACCGTTCCAACAACTTCTGGAAGGCCCCATCGAAGTCCTCTTGTGTGAGCGTGTCAGTGACCTTCGTCACAGGCCTCTTTCATCTCCTCAGTTGTCTCATAACGACAGCCTCTGTGCTTAGCTAATAACCAAAAGTCACAGGGACCAAGGTCTGGACTATAGGGAGGTTGAGGAACTGTCTTGATGCCCATCTCGGGCCAATAGATGGAGTTGTGGACTGGTGCATTGTCCTGCTGGAAATGCCACTGACCCGATTTGAAGAGTGCAGGCCTCTTCCCAAGGAATATCTTCCTGAACTCGCTTAAAACCTCAACATAGTAACCCTAACCTTAACCCTTTGGCCAATCAACTATGGTGTATTGACTTCCTTACTCCTCCCACACCTCTCATTATCCCTTACAGACTACCTGCCTTCCTTGAATCTCTTTAGCCACTCAAAAACCGATGCTCGATTCATGCAAGATGGTTGAAAAGCAGTCTGAAGCATTCCATACGTTTCTCTGGCATTTTTTCCCATTTTAAAACATAATTTTATTGCATATCGTTCTTCTAAAGTGTCCTCACGTCCAGATTGCATTTTTGAAATTCACCAGCTGTGACAATCAGGTTTTAGTAGGGTGAATTCCAATTGCTGCTGTAGCTGTTCATTAGAACGTGAAATCATAGAAATTAGTCAGTCATCTCATAAGATGTATAGCAATAACATATTGAATTTTTAAGAGTCTACGACAATTTTAAATACCTGTACAAAAAAGTATGGAAACATATAGAATACACCACGTATATATATGTGTGTGCGTGTGTGTGTGTGTGTGTGTGTGTGTGTTAGTGTGCGTGTGAGTGTGCGTGTGTGTGTGCGTGTGTGTGTGTCCATGTAGTGGCTTGGACATATCTACGTGGATGTCTTGAGTGTGTGTGTGATCGTATTTATTTTGTGTGTGAACCAATCACCCACTTCCCCCTGCCTGAGTGGTTATGGTCAGATAAAGCAGAGCCGTGACTCCCAAAACCTTTTATTTTATTATCACATTTATTTAGGGTCCTGGAGACATACAGTCTGGCAATATTTTTATGTCCAGTCTATGAGTTGCCCAAGGCCCGGAAGTAGGAAATATTTACCCTTGCATATACAGGTGTAGCCAGTGATTCAATAAGGGTTAGAGGAATCTGCCTGAGCCAGTGAGAGAGAGAGAAAGCGACTGGAGTCAGAGATGAGCTCAGAATCTGCTGACGCCCCTGGAGATAGCGTGAACTACTGGGATCTGGCAAAGTAGATTTCACGCCGGACGTATGGTGGTAGTTCGGGGGGAACAAAACCAAAATAAAGCCACTGTAAGTGAGTTTGGTCCTTCAAACTTCCTTTTTTTTTCTTTGTCTTTTACGATACCACCTCATGATGTGGAGTAACACAATGCAGTCACAGATGCACTGAGGAGGTGAGGCGTCCCGTCACAATCTAAGCTTACAAAATGTCTACTTAAGCGTTATATTATCGTAAAACGTATCAGTCAATACAGTTGTCAATTTAAAGTAAATAAATAAAAATATCAAAAAGGAAAAGGTGAGGAAATAGAAAAAGTAGAAAGAATACAAACAAAGGGTAAAAAGAAAAAAGAAAAAAGGGAAAAAAAGAAAACAAAATTTGAGAAAGACAAAAAATAGAAAATAAAGCAAAAATCAAAGAAAAAAATTAGTAAAGTAGAAATTTAAAAAAAAAAAGGAATATAGAAAAATAACCAAAATAGTCGAAAAAGAACATGATTGATTCAAAAGTTTTGCAATATTTTGGTAGTATGTGAGGCACAATTCGCCTGCTCGACTGATACTCTCCGAATGCTACTCACCGAATTCACCTCTATGACTTGAAATCCACCTAAATAGGCCTACCTGACCTACCTGTTCATACTTAGGATTTTGTTTTCTTTGTCTGCTTATGGTCCAGTTCGAACCTGTAAAGCATTGGTTCTCGAATTAGACAACGTTGCACGATTATCTGTGTGGCTTCTAAACAATACACACAGGGAATCAATGTCCCATAAGTTAGCGCACCATCACCACAATGGGTACCTACCAAGTGTTCAAATACTTCGTTCACTTGATATACACGCCATAAACTGGCTCGTACCAAAATATTGTAAAACTTATGACTCACCGACGTAAAATGGAATAAAGTGCAAAATGATAAAAAGTTTTTAAAAAACATCAAGTAAGACAGAAAAAATGCAGGGAGAATAAATTTTAAAGATTCAGAAATTTAAAAAATTTTTAGAATTTCTGAAAAATTCAAAATTAAAAAAATAGCAATAAAATACGAAAGAAGAAAAAGCTTTAAACCAGAAAAAAAATAAGTTTGAAAATAGAAAGAAAAAAAAAATAGAAATTAATAAATTTCAAAAAATCAAAAACATTTCAATTAAAAATTTTAAGAAATTAGAAATTAAGAAAATTTTTAAAAAATTTTAAATTACGAGATTTAAAAAAAATCAAAATTAAAAAAAAATCAGTGATATCCTAAAAGGCAAAAAATTTTAAACCAGAAAATACAAACAAAATAAAAGAAAATAAAAAAATGTGGAAAGAATAAATTTTAAAAATCAAAAATTTAAAAGAAATCAAAAATTAAGAATCAAAACTTTAAAAAAAAGTAACAGTAACATATAAAAGAAGAAAAGGCTTTAAACCAGAAAAGACAAGTTAAACAAAGAAAAATAAAGAAAACGCAGAAAGAACAAATTTTTAAGAATCAAAACTTTTTTTAAAAAATCAAAAATTAAAAAAAAAAACATTAAAAATTTTGAAAAAAGGAAAAATTAAAAAAGAACTAAAATACAAAAGAAGGAAAGGCCTTTAGCCAAAAAAAAATGCGCAAATTTTTTTTTTTTAATTAGAAATTAGAAAATATTAAAAACAATTTTAAAATTTTGAAAAATTGAAAAAAGACCAAAATACAAAAGAAGAAAAAGCCTTAAAGCAGAAAAGACAAAAAGCACAGAAAAAAGAATTTTTTAAAAATCAAAAATTAAAAATATTTAAAAAATTTTGAAAATTGTGAAAATTGAAAAAAGACTAATATACAAAAGAAGAGAAAGCTTTAAATCAGAAAAGACAAATTGATTAAAGGAAATTAAAAAAAAAAAAACGCAGAAAGAAGAATTTTTTTTTAAATCAAAAATTAATTTAAAAAACTGAAGTGTATGGGGAGGGCGCCACTCCATTCCCTGGATTGCTCCACTTTACCCTTGATCCTTACCTTATAGTGCTGAATGCTAAGCAAGGCGGCATCAAGTATCATTTTTGAGTCTTAAGTACGACTCGACCTGGAATTGAACCCCGGTCTCCTGGACCATTGGCGAACACTCTACTCATTAGCCCAATGGTCATAAACAAGTATGTTCTAAAATATTGCAAAACCTATGACTCACCCACGTAAAATAGAGAAAAGTGCAAAAAGACAAAAAGTTAAAAATGAAGAAACAGAAAAAAAACATAAGGAAAATAAAAAGTGTGGGGAAAAAAACTACGGGAAATGTTATCATGCACGTACAATGAAAGCGATTTCCTAACCTCTAGGCATAAAATAAACCATAGGTGGGTTTATATGCCGTTAAAATCAATCCATCATTCTATCATCAATCAAAAGTAGTTCTTTTCAAGCAGTTTGAAGCCACTTACTGATAAACTTGAAAATTAGTTTAAACAGTCAGTTTTAGATGGATAATTGCATTATAAACGTGAATTCAAAAGTTTTAGGTAATCGCAACTAATTTCCAAATACAGCTGTCTCCTGTGTTCTTTTCAATATAAAACAAGATTTTTTTTTGTTTTGTAAAGATTAAACAATGTGCATTTTTATTAATATAATTGCTGGCCTAGCTTTAAAAAAAATTCCACTTGTCAGTAGATATTGACCCATCATCAGTTATCAGTTATATCTTTAAACAAACACATATTCAGATTAATTCTGGGATTGTCATTTAAAGACAGATTATTCAGCGTTCATCGGAAAGCATCTATCATAGCGAACTCGCAAGAAGAGTCTTGAGATACACGCGTATTGTCATAATGAAATCTTTTACGAACTGACAAACATGGTGACTGGGTCGAACCCGGACTCTAATAATCATTTTGTTTGTGTTCACTTACTAATTGGACTGGGGAGACTTGCTGTCACTCAAACTTCAATGAAAAACCAACAGATGAAACTTGTGTGAAAACTCGCAAATAATAATAATAGTAATAATAATGATAATGATAATAATAATAAAAAGAAAATCTGCAAAATTGTCGACTTTGCTCTCCAGGCAGACCACAGAATAAAACTGAAAGAATGTGAAAAGAGAGATAAGTACCTCGACCTTGCTATAGAATTGAAAAAAAAACAATGGAATATGAAGGTGACAATTATACCAATTGTGATTGGTGCTTTTGGCACGGTAACTAAAGGATTATTAAAGGGCCCGGAGGATTTGGAAGTTGGCGGCCGAGTGGAGACCATCCAAACAACAGCATTATTGAAAACGGCCAGAATACTGAGAAGAGTCCTGAAGACTTGAGGAGACTTGCTGTCACTCAATCTCCAGTGAAATACCATCAGCTAACGCTAATGTGAAAACTCTAATAAGTAAATAATAATAATAATAATAATAATAATAATAATAATAATAATAATAATAAGAAGAAGAAGAAGAAGAAGAAGAAGAAGAAGAAGAAGAAGAACAACAACAACAACAACAACAGCAACAACAACAACAACAACAACAACAACAACAGTTTAACGTGGTACACTCGCAGACTTTGAACGATAGAATGACTGAAAATACACAAAATATCCAAGTCATAAACTTCATCACGAAAGACTGGAAAATGGAATTAGCAGCAGGAGGATAAAACCTGGCAAAGGTCACGACCCAAAGAGGCATCTTCCTGAGAGACTCATTCTCATCATTACTATCTTTGTAGCAATGACTCTATCCAATCACATACTTGGGAAATGCACAGGAGTGTACAAATTTACAAAATCACAAGAAAGAATTAATCACCGTATGTACATGGATGATATCAAGGTATAGCAAAACATGAAAAAGAACTGGGGATCTTGATACAAAAAATAAAAATATGCAGCCAGGATATAGGAATGGGATTTGGCATTGAAAATGTGGCATGCTAATGTTGAAAAGTGGAAAATGAGAGAGAACAGAAGGAACAGAAAAACCAAATCAGGAAAACAGCAGAACGCTTGAAGAGAAAGAAAATTACAAATACTAACGAATATTCGAAGCGGGCATCAAAAACAGTATCTTAGAAGAATGGAAAAACTTCTTGGAATCAAGTTCTGCAGCAGAAATATTATCAGAAGAATATGCACCTGGGCAGTTCCCCTCGTAAAATATTCTAAACTATTCTTCTAATGGACAAGGGAGAGACTCAGACTCTAATGGACAAGGGAGAGACTCAGGCAAAGAAGACTAATTACAGCAGCCAATAACAGCAATGGCAACATAAAGGGGAAAAAAATCAATTAAAACTGACAAACAAAAATGGGAAGAAAAAACTGTACATATACTTCAAGCAACAGAATTGGAAGATTGCACACAATGGAAATCTCAAAAGAGAAACCGAATCTTCTCCAATCATCATCATCATCATGTCGTGCCGCTAGCACGGATATCCCTGACCCTCTCTCGCCATTTCTCCCTATCATTCATCGCCTCTGGTAGGTCTTCAGGGCTACATCCCGTATCCTCACATATCTGCTGTATGTATGTATGTTCGAGCTGGTCATCCTGCTTTTTCTCGGCCATATGAGGGGGTTCATAGGAGTACATCACATATGAGCTCGTCCCTGCTTCTCCAGCAGTGTCCTGCGTGTCTGGTTTGTTTAACTTGGATAGTTTTCGTGATGGGAGGTAGGTGGCCGTATAGTTGGTGCCTTGTGGGGTGTTGCCGCCAAGACTTGTTCAATATTGCTCGCAACATTCTTGTGTAATTGCCGTCTAGCTTCTTCTTCAGCCGTTTAGTTAGCGTCCAAGTAGTGCACCCATATAGCAGTATCGATACGACGGGCCAATTACAATAAAAGCAAGAAATGATAATACGAGACTAAATTGCAAATATAAGTTCTGTAGAGACTGAGATGAAGCTATTAATCCCATAATAAGCGAGTGTAGCAAATTAGCACTAAAGGGGTACAAAACTAGACATGATTGGGTCTGAAAGGTGATCCACTGGGAATTGTGCAATAAACTGAAATTTGAACATATTACCAAATAGTGTATGCACAAACCAGAATAAAACTCTTCAGTTCTCTGGGACTTTTGAAATACAAACGAATCATCCAATCCCAACCAGACCTTGAGTTAATCAACAAGAAAAAAAAAAGAACTTGTCATCTAGTGTATTTTGCCGTTCCTGCTGACCAAAGTGTGAAAAAATAGCGAAAAGGAGTTAAAGTTAATTTGCTATTAAGTTCATAATGAAAGAAAATCACTTTTGCTTAATAGACCGACCTTGTATAATGCTGAAAGAGAGAGAGAGAGAGAGAGAGAGAGAGAGAGAGAGAGAGAAAGAGAGAGAGAGAGAGAGAGAGAGAGAGGGGGGCTGATTCATGCCAGTCTTAATAAGCCGACCTTGTACCTCTCAATGAAAACAATTATGAAGGCATTAGAGTTACTTTGTAATTAAGTTGAAAATAAAAGAAAATCACCTTTACTTAATTGACTGACCTTGTTGAATGCTGGGAGATTTTGATTCTTGCTTATCTTAATAAATCTACCTTGAACTTCTTAATGAAACAATTTTGAACGATATACATTTGATTTAAGATTAAGTTGATATAAGTTTTACACCATTAATCTCATTACAATTTGTTATGTATATTATCTATAATGATACACTTGCCCAGTCAGCTGGGGCTGTAAAATATGCCGACTGCATCTCTGCAGAGGGGTAAGACCCCCCCCTCTAACGAGTGTCCTGGATATGACACTAAATGGTGAAGTTCCAGCAGTGCTGGAGCTTTGGGGAATGCGGAGTACCCCTTCATTACCATCGCTCCCAGATCCACTCTGGCCCAGAGTGGTAGCACCTGATAGGGCCCTATCTATGGGTTAAATAGAACTAACAGCATACTTATGCTAAAATGAATTGAGTAAACTGAATAGCTTGAAATAGAAACGTTTTTGACAATTAAACCGTACTTACACTTAAACTGCTTAACTGAATTATTTGCAATAGAACTGTTTTTCGACATTAAAATTGTATTTACACTTAACTGAATTATTACATATAACTGCTTGAATAGTTTGAAATGGAAATGTTTTTGACAATTAAACTGTGTACTTATACTAAACTGAACTGTTTTCAATAGAACAGATTATTTACATAAAAATGGATTTGGCGTTAAATAACCTACAAAGGTTGATATGCCATAAAACCAAACAAACCAAACCTATAATGATACACTTGTCGAAAAATTAACACAAATTGATAAAAAAATCAATTTTCTTATGGCATGACGTTGAAAGAATTGTAGAAAAATGCATAATTTTATAAGTAATTAATTTTTTGTAGATATAGAAATTCAAATGTTATTGGCACTAAAAATGTTCCTATAGATTTCTAATATAAACCCAAATTTCACATGTCCTAAATATGACGATAAACTTTATATGGTGATAAGGCTACAGTTCAAGAGATCTAGGAAGTATGAAGTAACCCCTTTGTTGCCATTACTCCCAGTCCACTCTGATCCAGAGTTGTTGTACCTGTTAGGGTCTCATCAATAGATCCAATAGCTCTGTTGGAGGTCATGTTTTTGATAATTTTGAACTATATTAACACATCGGGACTTACCTTTCTGTAGGGTGCAGAGTGAACGTATTTAAACCCTGCCGACGGGGCTATAATCAAAGCTGAGGTGGTCTTCTGCTTTAAAGTTGATTGTTGAAAACGGTAATTATTTCAAATTTCATTTTCACTAATGATTTGGTTTTATTTATTTATTCAATGGCATATCAACCTTTGTGAGTTATTCAGTGCCAAAACCATCTTTGTTGAATAACAGAAATTGTACTATTTAACCTATAGCTGCAGGGATAAGGGAGTTCATAGCTTTCACAAGGATTTTAGTTCGAAAGTGAACATAATAGCTCGACTGGGTTTCGAACTCGCTTTCTACAATGTATCAGTCTAACACGTGAGCCACAACACCGCGACGACCCCCTCCTTTTCACTTATGATTGTTCAAATAGCATGATGCAAAGAATGTAAGGAATCTGACTTTTCTTCCTCCTTTTTTTTTTTTTTTTTGAAAGACTTAATTGAATAGTTTTTATAATTTTTAAAAAAGTATTGTCAACGGCTTGATAATTGCCGATCACTTGATCTTGACTGTTTTGAGGGAGCGACTACTAGACTAATTGCAATCATTAAAAAAAAAACGTCTGCTTCGGAAAGATAATGCTTTGGGCGTTCTTAAGACGCAGCAAGTAACATCTTAACCCAGATGTCTTTGTTATTCGTCTTGCTTCGTTGACGATGCATCAGATTGCAATGAGAGAGGCACTGATAAGCAGCCTTTTCTCCACCCATGTGGGGTAAAGGTATCAAATCCAAACCTAGTCGGCTCCACTTCTAAAACTAAAACAGCTGTCATATTAACACGTCTCTAAAAAGCAGGCATATAAGTCCAGGTTTTGTTACTTTCTGAAGTTTCGTGCCTAGTATTCTTCGAACGTAGCTGAGCTGAGATTTTGTCTATTTATTGTATCAAACATGAATTCTGCCGTGGACTGTTGTTTATTAAAGCGCCTTGGGGTTGGACTGTAGAATATACCCCGGCAGAAGCGTAAGAGAACACCCTATAGATTAGTGTCCTCATGTGACATTAAACTGTATCTAATAGCGAGGCTCCAGTCCTGGAGCTTTTAGAAATATGGAGTACCCCTTCATTGCCATTAATCCAAGGTCTACACTGATCCAGAGTTGTGACACCTGTCAGGATTGCATCTATGGATCAAACAGAACTGTTGTTCTGGGTATGACACTGAACTGCACAAAATGGTGAGGCTCCAGTCCTAGTATTTTGGGGAATATGGAGTAGTCTTTCATTAACATTAATCCTAGGTCTACACTGACCCAGAATGATAATACCTGTTAGGGTCCCATCTATGGACCAAACAGAAGTATTGTTCTGGGTATGACACTTAACTGGATCTGATGGTGAGGCTCCAGTCCTAGTATTTTTGTTGGTTTGTTGGTTGGGTTTAATGGCATATCAACCTCTATAGGTTATCTAATGCCAAAGCCTGTTTATACATATGTGTTACATAGCCAGATACGGCTATGTGTGAAATGGACATATAATGTTCATATATATATATAACATAGAACATAGGAATCTCGAAACACGAAAAACACTTATGACTTCTCAGTTCAGGTACGAAACTTTTTATTACCTTTGAGCTTAAAGGTTCTTCGACATAAGGAAAAGAGATACACATTCTTTCTATTCTGGCTTTTCCATCTGCCCCAACCCCATCAAGTACGGCACCCGCCCAAGGCCTCCGCGTGCAAGCGAAAGTCAACCCTTCTCGTCCGGTGTCTTGTCTCATCTCAACTCTACTGACTTTTTCAAAATCTCCCAAAATCCTCCGTGCACTTCCGGTGCGTAACGTCATTCGCACTCTGTAACCCCGTTTTCCATCTCGGGCTATTGTGACATCTCTGAGTGACACGTCCGCTCCGCGCGCGCACGTGAACACCTGTGTTAATGTTGCACCTACGTAACCCATGTACTGAGCGGAAAGGTTCTCAGCCTAACTAAACCCAAAGGCATAAAACGAAATCCCTCGGCCATTATATTACATATGTACGGTTTGTTAGTATTTTGGGGAGTAGGCAGTACCCCTTCATTGCCATTAAATAATAAATAAATAAATAAATAAATAAATGAATATATATATATATATATATATATATATATATATATATATACATGTGTGTTAGTGTGTGTGTATGTATATATGAGTGTCCATATATACGTGTGTGTACCTATACACGTATGTACATATATATATATATATAGAGAGAGAGCTTCTCAATTTTTAAACTTATTTTTAATTACTTCACTCCTTGCCGCACGAGCAGGATGCGACAATATGGTCAATTTTGTGGAGAATTTTAATTCAAAGTTTTCCTTCTCCCATATTGTTTGCCATACTAAGGTTAAAGAGCCCAGTCTGTCTCACTACTTTATTCATAGATAGATGTGCACCTTTCTAAAAGTAATAAGCGCTATGGAAAATGCAAACTGCTGCATTCAGAATTTAAACTCAATGTATTTCCTGCGACCATAACCATTACACTACGAGCGCCTCCATATACCAGAGAACTTTATGCTCGAACAAATTCTAGTTTGTGTATATACCATTGTTCTATATGGTCAAGTTATTATAATTCTCGTAGTGTTACTCTAGGATGCATCCCTTGTAACCAAATTTAATTACCATTTACCACTAAATAAATTAACTGAAACTTTAATGACAAAGCGTAACAACTTTACTAGTATTGAATAAAATTTACATAAAAAATAAATCACAAGAAAATTCTTGAATGATTTTTTGTCCATCCAGTCGATCACTGAGTGAAAATAAAATAATGCAAAACAATAAACAAATACTTGGACTTCGGCAAAGAGCTGAAAAAGTATTGGAAAGTGAAAGTGATGATGAGACCATTTATCGATGGGACACAAATAGTAGTAATAATAATAATGATGGTGGCTGTCTCGGCTGACCACAGAAAAAAAACTGAAAGAATGTGAAAAGAACGATAAATACTTTGACTTTGCTAGAGAATTGAAAAAAACTATGGAACATGAAGATGACATTTATACCAATTGTGATTGGGGCTTTTGGTACAGTAAATAAAGGATTATTAAAGGGACTGGAGGACTTGGAAGTTGGCTGCCGAGTGGAGACCATTCAAATGACAGCATAATTGAGAACGACCAGAATACTGAGAAGAGTCTTGGAGACTTGAGGAGACTTGCTGTCACTCAAACTCCAGTGAAAGACCATCAACTAACGCTGATGTGAAAAATCTAATAATAATAATAATAATAATAAATGCTTGGTATTTTCAAGTTAAACTCCTAAGGAGAAAATTATAATAATAAGAAGAAGAATAAAAGAACAACTCAGGAGAACGAGAAAACTACTCGAAACCAAACTACATAGTAGACATTTCATCAAAGGGATAGTCAACAAAAAAAGAGAACCTGCCGAATAGCTGACTTTGCTATTCTGGCTGACCACAGAATAAAACTGAAAGAAAGCGAAAAGAGAGATAAATACCGGGACCTTGCTAGAGAACTGAAAAAACTATGGAACATGAAAGTGACAGTGATACCAGCTGTAATTGGCGAGCTCTATACAGTCGCGAAAGGATTACTACAGTCATTGGAGGACTTGGATATAAGAGGACGAGTGGAGACCATCTAAACTGCAGCATTGTTGAGATCGGACAGAATACTGAGAAGAGTCCTGAAGACTCGAGGAGACTTACCGTCAATCAGACTCCAGTGGAAAACCATCTGCTTACACTATTGTGAAAAACTCTCAAATGAGCAAAATAATAATCAACTATTCGAAATCAAACTACATAGCAGAAATCTCATCTAATGGATAAACACATGGGCTGTATCCCTCGTAAGATACTCGCAACCATTCTTAAAGTGGACGAGAGAAGAAACTAAAAAAAAGGAACCGAAAATAAGAAAACTAATGACCATGTATAAGGCCTTATATCCCATAAATGACGTTGACTGACTATTTGTGTCAAAAAAAGACGGAGAAAGAGTACTTACAAACATTAAAGATAGCGCTTATATATCGATACAACGGCTCGAAGACTACATGAAAAAAGTGCATAGAAAAACTGATTACAGTCACCAAAAACAATGCAAACAACACAAGTATCAGCAAAACAAAAATAACCGGAAAACGAAAATAGGAAGATCAACAACTGTATAGACGTTTCAAGCGACAAACAAGCGACATCGCACATGAGAAAACTTGGACATGGATAAGAAAGGGAAACTTTAAGAGAGAAACTGAATCTCTTCTAATAGCAGCCCAAAACAACGCCATAAGGACAAACTATGTCAAAGCAAGAATAGACAAGATCCAACAAAATAGATGTAGATTATGAGGTGATAGAGACGAAACTATCAATCACATGAATGCAGTAAATTAGTGCAAAAACACTGTTAGATGAGACATGACTGGGTGGGCAACGTGATCCACTGGGAATTGTGCAAGAAGTTTAAATTTGACCATATGAACAAATGGTATATGCACAACCCAGAATCAGTCCTAGAAAATGAGACACAAAATTCTCTCGGACTTTGACATACAAACGAATCATCTAATCACAGCCAAACGACCAAACCTATTTTAAAGTCGACAAGAACCTGCCGAGTAGCGGATTTTGCCGTTCCGGGTGACCACAGAGTAAAACTGAAAGAAAGCGAAAAGGGAGATAAGTACCTAGACCTTCCTAGAGAACTGGAAAACCATGGAACATGAGAGTGACGGTACTAATTGTAATTGGAGTAGTCTACACAGTCACCAATTGCTATTGGGATTGGAAAACTTGGAAATAAGAGGACGAGTGAAGGTCACCCAAACTAAAGTATTGTTGAAATCGCCCAGAATACTGAGAAAAGTCCTGAACACTAGAGGAGACTTTCTCTCAATCAAACTGTGAGGAAAACCATCGGCGAACGCTGATGTGAAAAACTCTCAAAAGAGTAAAATAGTCGGGGTGTGCTTAAAATGGTCACCAAAAACTTGTCAAGGAGATTGCCAGACTTGGTATTAATTAAAAAAGAATAGCAGTTATATGGTTTAAAGGAACTAACAATGTCAATCCATAATAAACAGCTTCAATTAACTATTCTTAATATAAATAATCTACATAGACTTAAATGGTTTCAGGTATTATCAAACATTGATAATAATTGTAATAATCATTTGTTCGCAAACAGTTATTTGGTTTTAAGTAACTAACAATATTAATTCTTTGTAAACTATTATACCTTCTAGTAACTACTCTTCATACCGATATTGGCCAAGTAAGTAGAGTGCTCGCCAATGGCCCAGTCAATCGGTGTTCAATCCCAGGTCGATTCATATCAAAGACTCAATAAATGGTACTTGATACCCCCTTGCTTAACTCTCAGCATTATAAGGTACGCATCAATGGTAAAGTGGAGCAATCCAGAGAAAGGAGTAGCGCCCTCCCCTACACCTTAATGTTGTAGCCATAGAAGAGGGAGCCATTGGGTCACCCTTGAATATGGTCATCAACTTTGCTTCTAGTTTTTTTTAGTTTTCATACAAATAGTTTGCATACAGTTAAATGATTTCAAGTATTCTTATCTAATACGAAAAATCCAAACTCTCAAAAACGAGTTACAGTTTCGTATCTTATCCAAGAGCACCCCTTTTGGGTGGAGGTCTTACCTCTTTGAAGAGAATGCAATCAGTCTATTCTAGGCCCCATCAACATGGTCACTAATAATTTACATACTTTCTTATGGTGTCAAGTAACTAATAATAATCCTTTGAAGATAACGCTATCATCAGGTAACTATAAATAATTTGCATACAGTTAAATGGTTTCAAATATTTCCATCCAACATTAATAATTCTGTGAATTGAATTACCATGACCAGAAAATCCGGCAAACACTTACGCGTGACATACGGAAACACTGGACTACTGTTTCGACCATATTATGTCTTATCAGCAGTGTATACCGTGATTTCCACCACTGGAGATCGAACCAGCGACCACAGATTGCAGAGCCGATACACTAACAGTCTATATCGCACACAAGTGACGCCAAATTAACTAGTCATGGAAATTGTGCAACAAATTATCCTGAATGTATCTTGCAAGTTACATCCGTACTCTTTACAGAGGACACAATCACTTCCAGGATCACGTCTTCCTAAGAGGGTTGGAAATACGCATCTGCGTAATTATTATAACCTCAAAGGCCAGGATATTGAGGTACAATTTCTTTTTTTAAGTAAAAGAATTATATTGTGAATTGAATTACTATGACCAGGTGTTCACCGGATTTTCTGGTCATGGTAACTCTATTCACAATATAATTCCACTACATAAAAAAATTACATTAGTAATTCTGTTTAATAATAAGGATTTGCTTACACAGAGTTATCTGACATCAAATATTCTTATCCAAAACTAGGTGGCCCAGTCAGCTGGGACTGCAGAATACACCAAACGAGTGTCCTGATTATGACACGAAACAATCTGACGGTAAGGCTCCTGAAATACTGGAGCTTTGGAGAATGCGGAGTATCTCTTCATTGCCATCGCTCCCAGGTTCACTCTACCCGGAATGGTAGCACCTGATAAGGTCCTATCAATGGGTAAAATAGAACTAAACCATTTACTTAAGGTAAACTAAGTTGCTTGAAGTAGAACGGTTTTGATATTTGAACAGCGTACTTATGCTAAACTGAATAGTTTGAAATAAAACTGTTTTGATTTTAAACAGTGTAGTTATGTTAAACTGAATTGTTTGAAAGAGAGCTGTTTTAACATTTAAACTGTGTACTAATGCTAAACTGAATTCTTTGAAATAAAACTGTTTATATGAATAAAAATGGATTTAGCATTAAATAACCTACAATGGTTGATATGCCATGAAACTCAACACAACAACAAACCAATCAAAAGTCCCAGTGGCGTAATAGCTAACATGCTGGACTATGAACTCGAACTCCAGTCGTACTATCGGACTGATATCCTTGTGAAAAGTATGAGCTTTCTTATTCATGTGATTATGGGTTAAGTAGTATCAAGACTATTCTTTTGCAAGGATGGCTTTGGCATTAAATAACCCCCGAAGGTCGTTATGCCATTAAACAAAAAAAAAAAACATTACCCAAAAATAATCATTTTTAAACAGATCTATTTGACTCATAGATAAGACCCTAATTCTTATTACCACTCAGTATTAGAATGAACCTGGGAGTAATGTCAACGAGGGGATATTCAAAACTCCTCAGTGCCTCAGATTCAGATTTGTGTCATATTAGGACAAATATTTTTTTTGCGGTGGTTCTAACACCTCTGCCCGGGATACAATCGACAGAACGGATCAAACAGAAAGAGTGATCATGATATTTCTCAAATTGGCACCAAAATCGAAGCATTAAATTTCTTGAATGCTGTTAATAGTTCGATCTCCAGTGGTGAAGATCTCCAGTGGTGAAGATCACGGTATACACTGTTGATGAAATCTAATAAGGTCGAAACAGCTGTCCAGTGTTTCCGTATGTCGCGCGTGTTTACCGGATGTTAATGTTGTTTAGCGTTGGCACATGGCCATTTTGACTGTTGCTCTCACTAAACCAAACACTTCATTAGTATATTCGTGTTATTCAGGATGATACAGAGTAATTGTTGACGTTTATGAGCATCTGTGTCCCTATCAGTTTGCTGTTTATTTTCCTGCGTAGTTTTCTTTGCAAAGGATTGGTAGTTGGCCTGAGAAAAAAACGGTATCCTTCAGGTGATCATTCAATCAATCAAGTAATCGGTCATCGAAGAAATATAATTGATTATTCGACTCTATATATCATACGTACACGTGCACAAACTCTGATTACCAACCGACGCAAACGTTCACAAATACGCCTTCTAATAACAATAAACAAATCTATTAATTTTTCTTGTTCAGGTTCTTGTAATTAGATACTGGCTTAAATATTGATTACATTAATCGTGAATATATGTATCTGTATACACACTAGAACACACACACACACACACACACACACACACACACACACACACACACACATATATATATATATATATATATATATATATATATATATATAAACATGCATCATTCATCAGGATGCCTATTCGTATGGGCATTAATAAATTTGCATTCCTGCGAGCGCAAATGGTTTTTTTAACGAATACGAGCGGAAGTAGAACGCTACCGGAAGTAGTATCTAGCTTCTCCTGAAAGATAAAACATACTTTTTTTAAAAACGTTTAATCATTTCACGCCAATATTCGCCAATTCAGTACGAAAGGAACAGTTAGTCTTTTTTTAAACATTTTTTTCATTTCCCTTATGGTTTTTTCTTGCCGTAAAGAAGGAGTGGAAACTAAAGTTTTACTGAACTCCCAATGCGGTTCCTTCGGACTAGTAACAATTGGAGAAGCTATTGTCATTGATAAAAAACGGATTCAAATATTTTAGTAACACGTGATTGCCGTTATTGTCAATTCTCTCTTAATATTTTAAGAGTTTTATACCAGAATTTTGTGGAATTCGGTTGCTTTTTTGAAAAGGAAATTATATTACATTGCTAAAACAATAACGACATTTAAAAATTAGGAACTTTGTCCTAAATTAGAGTCCCAGTGATTTTCCTTTCTAACTTGTTTGATACGTTTTTCTCTGCGTGATTAAATTAGTACAATACCATTGAATGCAAGATATATTTTATAATTACACTGTAGTTTATTATAGAATTGCACGATACAGAGTATTAGTTGGGTGATCCCAAGGTGTACGAAGTAAAAACAAACAAGTTCGTTTTTGTTAAAATCAACTGCGGATTGATTATATCGCAACTTTTGGCACTAAAGCTTTAACCTTTAAAGATCTTTATTCGGGTGCACAAGAAATTTGATTTAATCCAATTTAAAATTCCTAAGTAAAAAACTTTTAAATCTCCAAATAAGCTAGCATTAGAAATCCTGATAGTTTTCATCTGTGTCTTTGGATAAGGACATTTAAAAAATTAATTCCGGAAATTTTATTTGCAATCCAAATTTTATAATATCTGTTTCTGCATTCTATCTTCAAGAAAAAACGTTCGACAATAATTAGCGTTCTATTTGTAAAATCTGTTAGACCCATAGGTGAAGATATTTACTGTTCAACATATATATAAAATAAGTATAGAAACTTTTTAAAATGATATAAACCAACACATCCGAGGCTTAAATTTTATTTTCAAATTAATCCCTTAAGTAAAGAAAACTAACCAAGTTTTATAATAATTTCTTAGTAACCAAGATGATCGCTAAATAATCAACTTTTTATAATTATAAAATAATCAATAACTATTGGAAGTAGCACCAATAACTTGGCATTAAAAGATTATTATGACTAAATCTTTAAACAATAATCTCACTGTCAGATAGTTCCTCTGTCCTTGTTTTTTTTCTAAACAAGAACCCTTTATAATTTACAGCAGACGGATAAAGTGTTTTGTTTCTTCATTTTCTTGTCCCTTAAAATTGGAGAACAGGAAGAATTTAACCTTAAGTTCCGTGACTTGATTTAAAGCCTAATTAGTAAAACAGATAACTATCAATTAATCCTGTCAATATATAAACATATTTTTAGCTAACAACAAAAAAATACTTCCGTGGAACAATTTACACCTAAAGAGATATCGTGACTCCAGTGTTTCAATTCGATGTTCAAACTTCTGCAAATTTACCGCGAAATCATCTCTAAACTGGTCCCTACTTACAAGCGCTTCTAGAATCTGCGATACCCAAGTAGTGTCAACGATAACGTTGAAGGAAACAGATTAATTGACCCTTGCACTGAAAAGCTCACCTTCAGGGGTCCAATTCCAGGAAAATTCTTTTTGGTGAATTCTAACTCAGAAAGGCCAAGAATAAGAGAACATCACAAAAGGGAAAAAACGTAATTTTGTGAATTCAATTCTAAAAAAGAAACCTCTCTTTTTCGGGCTTTTCTTCATAAAGCATCAAAATTTCGCTCACAAGGTTTTTTTCGATTATGAGGCCGGTGAGGGGCCGAGATAGCCCGGGGTCATCGTCCGTGCGAGACCGGAATCGATACTACCTTACACATCCAGGTCTTCGCCCGTCATCCTCTGTCAATAGACCTTTAGCAGACACCTCTGGTTTGGCACTTCACTCAAGTAAGCATTTGAAATTTTTTATATCCCTTTGAAAAAGTAAATTTTCATTCAGATAGACTTCATCATCATCATCATCATCATCATCATCATCAAGGTGTGCTGACTGCACGTATTCCCCGCTCTCTCTATATATATCTATCTATATATATATATATATATATATATATATATATATCTTTCAGTCCCAACCAGTCATCACTCGGACCAAGTTCTCCAGTCGACTAACGAATGTAATTTTTAATAGTCGGTCAGTATTGGTGTGCCCATGTCAAGTAGTCCATAAAATAGAGTCACTTGTGAATTCGTCCTTACTTCATCAGCTGAGCCCTGTATGTTTTGCTTGGTTTGTCAGACAGCTGCTCTTCTGTAAGGCACTGTACATAAGATTTGTTCAAAGCAGCATGCAGCATCCATATGTGGTTCTCATCTAGCTTTTTTCTTCAGGCGTTTCATTATAGTCCAAATGGTGCGACCATACAGTAGCCCTTACACGGCTACAGCTTGGAAGGATTCCCACTTTATTTTATCAAAGAGATAAGATTTCTATATAGTCGTTAATCTGATAATTGCAGTCCTTGCTTTACCTCTGCGTGTGTTGCCATCACTTTCATTTGATAAGATATTGCTAACGTGGTATGTGAAATGGTCTACTTATTTCAGAAGCTTACCTTTTAACGAGGAGATGACATCATATTGATTAAAATGCATAAACTCGGTTTTATTGGAGACGAACTCCTCATACAATCTGTTCCAAGCTATGTAACAGAGATTCAGCTTGAAGAAGAAGCCCTAGATCATCTGTTTTATCTATAGACGAGCTAGACGTTTTCAGTAATTTTAGATCAGTCATTTACGTACTCCTAAATAATACAAAGCATTAAGTTTTGTGAGTGCGTGTAAAAATGATGGTTTGTGGGAAATAAGATTTTAAGACAGTAATTTTCAAATGAGAACAACACAATCTATTTATTTGCATTGCCTAAAAGAAATGGTATGGTAGTTTCCGTTAGAGTCTCATATATACGTCAAATAGGTATGTCTAAAATCATTTGTATTCGATTGTACCCTCAGGGAAAAAATCCTCTAAAGAAACGTGCCTAGTCGGCTGGAGTTGTAGAATACACCGACTGAATCTCTGCAGAGGGGTAGACCCTCAACACCACCAACGAGGGTCTTAGATATGACATTAAACAATCTAATGGTAAAGCTCCAGTAAGACTGGAACTTTGGGGAATACAAAGTACCCCTTCAATGCCATCGCTCCCAGGTCCACTCTGGCTCGGAGTGGTCGAACCTGATAGGGTCCTATCAATGGGTCAAATAGAATTAAACCGTATTCTTACGCTAAAATGAATTATTTTAAATAGAACTGTTTTACATTTAACTGTGTGTAAGCAAAAATACAGAACTTATGTTTAACTGAATTGTTTGAAATATAACTGTTTTACATTTAATTTTGTGCAAACAAAAACTATTTAAACCAATGAATGTGTGTAAACAAGACTGTGCTTATGGTAAACTGAATTGTTTGAAATAGAACTGTTTATATGGAAATGGATTTGGCATTAGAAAACTTACAATGGTTGATATGCCATAAAGCCAAACCAAACCATTTTAAGCAACGAAAACACAAAAAATGTAAATAAAAATTTACAGGGCGTCTCAAAATAAATGTAACCCATTTTGATAATTTATAATGCATCAAGTCATCATTCATCTGAGTCTTAAAAAGCAGTTATATCACTTCAGAAAGACTAAACCAGATGACAAGGGCAGAAATTGACTGAGTTTATCCTACAGTACATGTGAAAGACCAAAATTCTTGGGGAGGGTGTCCTCGTGGTGTAATGGTTAAAGTGATGGACTGTGGAATCGTAGTACGCGAGTTCGTACTCCCGTCGCGTTATTACGCTCACTTTCGGGCAAATACCCTTGGGAAAGGTATAAACCCCCTTATCCTCCCAGCTATTGGTTAAATAGTACCACTACTGTTCTTCTAGGAGAATGGCTTATGGCATTAAATAACCTACAAAAGTTGATATGCCATTAAACAAAGAAACCAAACTAAACAAAATTCTTGGGATGGTCTTCGGAGGGATTTTTTCGGACTCTTTCCGACAGAATCTCTCACCACATCCACATTTCAGTCCTACCAGATCTGGGATTTTCTGCCTTCTTGTTGAGATTGTTTATTGATTCTGTGGCTTTAAATTTGTGTACCCAACTATAAATTTGGCTTTTCCGGGGATTATTGTTAAGTTAAACTTCCTGCAAAATTTTGCTTACACATTTTTGAATGATTTTGTCTCCAAATAATTAGTGACGCAAAATATTTTTCCTCTAATGTGCAAGGCATTGTGATTGAGGATTAATAGTTGTTATAGAATACTATTTTCAAATGTGAAACAAAAAAAAAACATAACATTATTAGTAGAATTATTAGCAGTCACATAGATTCCATTTATATTGGAACACCCTGTACAATGAACGCGATTAACAAATATGTAGTTATAAAATAACACAAGACGAGTTGACATGTTGTTAAAATCAAACAAACAAACGGTCAAAGAGTAACGTTTGTCATGGTATTATATATTCCACCTTTCCCAACTTTTCGTGCAACGGAAGGGTGCCACCTTGGAGGTCAGTTCTCTGAATCTGAACCAGATAATTTTAGCCAACCACAGCAGACCGGGGATTTGACTTGAGCCATAAAAAATTGATTGTTATCAATGCAGTTGGTTATAATTCTATGTATAACGTTTTCATGTTTGTGTTCTCACAGGCTGCCCATATTCATGGCCTAGTGCCAAATTAATCTTAGTGAATGACTACTCAATTCGATGAATACTGACATGATGTGTGTATTTATACAACCCCTCTGCCACACACAGAATGTGACACAAAGTTAATTTTTAAGCGGGATAATGCTAGCTGAAATTCAGAGCTTCCCTTCTGGTTACTTAACCTCTCCGCCACAGGCAGGATGTGACGCAGGGTCCATTTTTAAGTGGAGTGAATCTGGTTTGAATTTAGATTTTTCCTTCTCCTAGACTGGTTACTTAATCTCTCCGCCACAGACAGGTAGGGAAACAGTTAATTTTCAAGCAAAGTAAATTTGGTTTGAATTTAGAATTTTCCTTCTCCTAAACTGGTTACTTAATCTCTCCGCCACAGACAGGTAGGGAAACAGTTAATTTTCAAGCAAATTAAATTTGGTTTGAATTTAGAATTTTCCTTCTCCTAGACTGGTTACTTAATCTCTCCGCCACTGCCTGGATGGGACACGAGGTCAATTTTTAAGCGGAGTAAATTTGGTTTGGATTCAGAGTTTTTCTTCTCCTAGTCAAAGCTAAAGAACCTATCTAAGGGTATAATAGATGTCTGAAAAGTATTAGTATAAGATAAGAATACTTGAAACCGTATAACTATGTGTAGGTTATTTGTTTTTGATAGGAATACTTGATACTATATAACAGAGTAGAAACAAATGTTTATTATTAAAATATTATTAATAAACAAATGTTTATTTATTAAATAGGAATAGTTACTTGAAACCTTATAAATGCTCATAAATTATTAGTATTTGATTGGAATAAAAGTAAACTTAGCGACCGTTAGCGAGGGCAACCCGAAGGTTCCCTTTTCAATAGGTACTACACCGAGGTGTAGGGGAGGCTGCAACACTATTCTCTGGATTGCTCCACTTTACCCTTGATCCTTACCCTGTAATGCTGAGTGTTAAGCAATGTGGCATCAAATGCCATTTTTGATTCTTTGGTATGACTCGACCTGGGATTGAACACCGGTTTCCCGGACAATTGGCGTTAAAACTATATAACCATATTTACCAACCCCTCCGCTCGGGAACGATATGACACGAGGTCAATTTTTAAGCGGAGTTTAACAAGTTTGAATTCAGAGTTTTCCTTCTCCTAGACTTGTTGCCTCACCAAGGCTGAAGAACCAAGTCTGCCCTACTATTTACCCATAGCTGGAGGGAGAATAATTGGATTCATACCTTTTCCAAGGGTATTAGTGCTATGTGAAATGCAATCTGTCTCGTCCAGGATTTGAACTCGTGTCGTCGTGTTCATTTCCTACGACGATAGCTATTACACCACGGGCACCTCCTTAAAACTATATAACTGTTTGCAAATTATTTGTATTAGTTAAATAGTGATGATTATAATCAAACAATTTCAAATTTATCAAATTTCAGCATTAAATAACCCATGTGGAGTATATATGCCATTAAATAACTCAACCAAACCAAATATATATATATATATATATATATATATATATAGCTAAATATTTACAAATGAATCAAACTTTGGCATTAACTCACCCATTAGGAATTGATATACCATCAAACAAATGAACCAAGCCAAATATAAAGAGTTATGATTGTATTCAAATAATTTCCAATTAACCAAATTTCGGCATTAAATAACCCATGAGAGGTTGACTTCTTGTTAAGCAAATAAACCGTAACAAAGCAAAGCAATATCATCCTTAAATCTACGTTGTTAGCATATATTGGTAAGATAAGCGATTTCTTTTGTCTAAAATAAACATTTTAATTAATAAACTGTAATCTTCCCATCTGTGTGACTGTCAGTGTTACAGGAACAAACTTATCCATCATGTAAATGAAATACCGATATTTATGAATTTAATAAAAGAAATATCGATCTTCGTGTAACTTACAGGTGTGGTTGAACAAGTGGGTAAGAGAGACTAATCGCTTGGGACAAACCGAGGAGTGATTGTTATATACTTTTTAATTGGCCTTCAGGACTCAGGTTGCTTACGGTACTTACCGTACCTAAATAGTGACCCATTTAAGTATTGAACAAGCTCATTGCTGTAACAGAGCAGATTGGGGCAGTGGTGTCTAGCCTACTAGATTTGATAAGGAAAAAATATTCGGCATGGATTTTAAAAGATTAGGGCAGTACGCTGACAAATCAAGGAATTATTTTATTATTCAAAATAAATGGAAAATAGGAAAAGCGGAATGTTTTTTTCTAAAAAGCCAGAGATGTTGTTTTATTTTAAAGCCAGCAATAATGAGCTGCACGGCTTTTAGAAAAATAGAATCCGTATATAGTTTGTTTTTTGTTTTTTGTTGCTTTTTTTTTTTTTAGAGTGATGCAATATATTGTCACAATTAGAAAGAAGCGAGAAATATAGTTTAATTTTTGGCAAGCAAAAACATATGAAATTGATTTTCTAACCAGAGAAAGAAAGAAAGAAAGAAAGAAAGAAAGGAAAGCTAGAATCGGAGAGACTGCTAGCCAAAATAACGATGAGCAGGAAATAGGGTCACAGAAGACGTCAGCCAAAGTCGATTTGTGTGGGGAAAAAAATCAAACTTTGAGAAATGGAAAATTTTGATTTGATTCAACTTTTTATTTTTTTTTTTTTGTATCATCGAATGATCAGCCAGTCTGGTTATCTTGGCTTTCGGCGTAAGCAATGATCCAGTTGTCTGGATCAAAAAATCCACAACGTGGGCAAACGACTGGTTCAGCTGAGATTTGATCCGCCACCTGAGAAAGTCAGACATCGAGTGGTCGAATGAACGACTGGATGGCATTGCTAAGTGAAGATTTAGGTAATTTTGAAGAAACCGGTGCTTTCAGCTTATTGCGACCTGAAGTTAACTATGAGATACTTTCCAGAAATACGTCCTTTTCTTTATCGCAGTTATTGTACTCGGGATTACATAGAAGCAGTCCAAGTCTAATGACAAAGCCGTAGTGAAGGCAACACATTTTGGAGAAGGAAACTCCAAAATCAAAACTGGAGACGGAAACTCCAGCATTAAACTTTTGCAGACTTGTAGGTCTCCTGTGATAAGAAAAGTTTAAGAGAAGATACACTGAAATAAAACCTGCAATTTGTAAAGTCAACAGTTATTTTGCAATATTTGTCACTGATGTGCAGTAATGGAGATTCAGAGAGTTGTATCAGTGTCATACAAGTGTATGATGTACAGATGTCTTGCTACATTATCATCTAATGCATCTTGTATATTTTTCAAAGGTTGAATGAGTTATTAATCAGGATGTTTGAGTTGTAATTTTGGTAGTAAAGACGGCTATCATCTGTCGAGATTTATCAATTATCATCATCATCAGTCAAGATCTGTGAGTCAACATCATCATCGTCGTTATCTGTCAAGCTGTTTCAGTCGCCATATGAAACAGACTACTTATTACCGTCAAGGCCACCTCTGGTGGTGTAATGGTTAGCAAGCTAAACAAGCAAACCTACACGAGTGAGTTCGAGTCTCATTAGGTGTCCCATTTATTCGGCCTTGAGCCACATCGAAGCAAAGAGCTTCGTAAATTATTACTTATTAACATCAATAATTAAAACAATTACAACTAAATGCTATATATACGTACTAACAGAGTACCTCATGTTGTTTAGAAGTTAGCGAGCTATATATTCCAAATGCCTCATCACTAGAGAAATTAGGATTGACTACTTTACTAAAAAGAAGAATGAAAGGTGATCTAATTGAAACTTTCCAGATAATGGAATTCCTAAATATGTTACACCTTTTTTCAATATATCCCCTCGAACTTGAAATTTACAATCAAGAGAGATTTTTTTAAAGCCCACTAATCAATTGAATTTTTTTGCAAATAGAGAAATACGTGGGGGCTACAATAAGTTTCTAGACTTTTTTTGTACAGGTATTTAGAATTGTCGTAGACTCTTGAAAATTCATTATATTATTGCTATACATCTTATGGGATGACAGACCAATTATTATGACTTCAGGTTCAAATGAACAGCTACTGCAGCAATTGGAATACACCCTACTACCGCCTGATTGTCACAGCTGGTGAATTTCAAAAATACAATCTGACACTTTAAAAGAACGATGTGCAATAAAATTCTGTTTTAAACTTGAAAAAAATGCCGAAGAAACGTATGGAATGCTTCAGGCTGCTTTTGGAGCATCTTGCATAAATCGAGCATCAGTTTTAAGTGGCATAAGAGATTCAAGGAAGGCAGGGATTCTGTGAGGGATGATGAGAGGTGTGGGAGGAGTAAGGAAGTCAATACAGCAGAGTTGATTGGCTCAAGGGATAGGGTTAGGGTTACTATGTTAAGGTTTTAAGGGAGTTCAGAAAGAGATTCCTTGGGAAGAGGCCAGCACTCTTCAAATCGGGTCAGTGGAATTTCCACCGGGACAATGCACCAGTCCACAACTCCATCCTTGTCATAGACTATTTGACCAAGATGGGCATCAAGACAGCTCCTCAGCCTCCCTATAGTCCAGACCTTGCTACCAGTGACTTTTGGTTATTCCCTAAGCTCAGAGGCTGTCGTTATGAGACAATTGAGGAGATGAAAGAGGCTGTAATGAAGGTCATTGACACGCTCACACAAGAAGACTTCCATGGGGCCTTCCAGAAGTTGTTGGAACGGTACAACAATGCATTGCAGCCAAAGGAGATTACTCCGAAGGGTACTAGAGTTTCATGAGTGTACTAGCAATAAAAGTGCCCATACGAAAAAAAAAGTCTGGAAACTTATTTAATGATTCTCGTATATTTTTTGAAAAAATTGCCGAAACAGATCAAAAACCGAAAAAATATTTAATAAAAATTTCAGATTTAATTAGATAATTATAGAAATAATGGTAAGAAACAGAATTAATGAGGACATTTTTGGCGTGTTACGGATGAATTACTTAACAGGATTTTACCTGCATATAGATATTGTGGTGTAATAGTTATCGTCGTAGGAAATGGACACGGCGACACGAGTTCAAATCCTGGACGAGTCTGATTGCATTTCACATAGCACTAATACTCTTGGGAAAGGTATGAATCCAATTATTCTCCCTCCAGCTATGGGTAAATAGTAAGGTAAACTAGATTCTTCAGCCTTGGCGAGGCAACTAGTCTAGGAGAAGGAAAACTCTGAATTCAAACCTGTTAAACTCCGCTTAAAATTGGCCCTGTGTCATATTCTGCCCGAGCGGAGGGGTTGGGTAAATAGGATATAGATATTGTATTACTAGTGTATATATTGTGAGCAAAGATTTTTGTTAAGGTTTGATGAGGAAATAGTAAAAAGTGAAAAAGCCCAAGGACATATAGTAAATTATAGTCCACTCAAACCATGAAGTCATATTTTATTTATTGTTTTACACAAAATCTTGTCGAGAGAGAGAAAGAGAGAGTGAGTACGTACGTTTAAAAATCTTTTGTTTTTATTTGTCTCTAGATCCGAGTGAAGATGATTTAACAATAAATGACATTGACCTAAATATTTACAAGAACACAAAAAAGCATTTATGTGATCGCTACGACATCACCTCAAAGATGGATCCTGAAAAGAAACCGCAAATTCCGAAACTCGTGATCAGACGCGGATTTTCTTTTGAAATTATTCTTCGTCTCAATCGACCCTACAAAAAGGGAAAAGACAAAGTATCCATTCAGTTGGCCTTTGGTAAGTATGCATCTGCTTAAAAGTGAATGAATAAATCATCATTATGATCATCATCATCATCATCATGTCACGCAGCTAGCACGGATTTCCCTGACCCTCCCTCGTCATCCGTCTCTATCGTCCATCGCTCCCGGGTGGTCTTCCAGACTACATCCTGTATCCGCACAGTGCTGTTGTAGATAGGTTCTAGTTGGTCGTCCAACCTTTTCTTGTCCATGCGAGGGGGTCCACAGGAATACATAGTTCGTTATTACTTCTCCAGAAGTGTTCCGCATGTCGGGTTCGTCTAACTTGGATAGTTTTCCTGATAGGTAGTAGGTGGCCTTACAGCTGCTGTTTTGTTGGGTGCTTCCCCCAGAACTTGTTCAATACAGCTCGTAGCATTTTTGTGTAATCGCCGTCAAGCTTTTTCTCTACACGTTTTGTAGGCGTCCATGTGGTGCATCCATATAACAGTATTAACTCGATCGCTGCTTGGAAAAAAAACTACGTTTTATTTTATCTGTCAGGCTTGACTAATATGATCGATAGCCAATCGATAGCTGTCTATGCCTTTGCTAGTCGCGTGTTGATGTCATTCTCGGTTCTGAAATAGGTGAACTTATCCACTAGTTTCAGAGGACTACCCTTTACTATGGAGATGTTGCCGCTTTGATTAAAGCACCTGTATTCTGACATGGATGCCTATGCCACCTACTGCTCGTTTCAGACTATATAACACAGATTCGGCTTGGGTGGGTGTATTTGCCAGAAGCGCTATGTCATTGGCGTAGTTCGCGTCCGTCATTGTTTGTGCGGGGTATCTTCTGTTTCTTTCCTTTGCCAGCTTGAAACCGCTTTCTTTCATTTTATCAATAGACGTTTAAGCACGTAGTCTCGGCAGATAATTAACAGGTATGGAGCTAATGTATTTCCTTGCTGCCCACCTGCTACAATGTCGAAGTAGTCTGTGTCTCCATCCGGTGAGCAGACTTTTACTTTCGTGTTTTTATATAGCATCATATGGCTACGACAGTTTTGGTGGGGAGGTTGTAGACGAGAAGTAATTGCTCTATCTTCCCTTTGTGTATGGACTTAAATACCTGGGTGAGTAAAATGTTATTAAATGGGTAATCAAAATCAATCTGTCCTGCGTATGACAGTAAATTGCATTCGGTGAAGAAGTTTTAGTACTGAAACTCAGAGGAGTGAGGAATTACATCTTCGCTGTCATTACTCCTTGGTCTACTCTGACTTGTAGTAGTAGTACGAGTTAATATTCCATCTGTTGGTTGAATATGTTTCAGATAATGTTTAGAATGATTTTAAACCACACTGGCACATTGTCTATTGAAAAAAAACATTGATATTATATCAAGGTATGAAGTGTTTACTTGTTTAAAATGATTTTGAACTTTATTAATACACTGACTCTTAAGAGGTTGATACGGCAACTAAGTATGAAGACTTTATCAGTTTTAAACGATTATCACCTTTGATTAATACATTGGCTCTTAAAACATTCATACTGCAAGAATGAAGACTTTGCCATTTAAAATGATGGTGAACTTTATTAATACATTCGCCCTTAAAAATTGTATCTAGGTATAAAGTATTTACTAACTGAAAATAATTGAGAACTTTATCAATGCATTGACTCTTAAAATATTGATATTGTAACTAAATAGAAAATGTTTCTCTCTTTAAAATAATTATGAATTTTACTACCCCATTGGCTCTTTAAACATTGATTATGTATCTGAGTAAGAAGTGTTATATAACATATGACATGGATTTTCGGTTCGTTCCTAGTGACCCAGTGTGCTTTGACAAGCTGTCACGTTGTGATTAGTAAACAGGGGGATGGCAGCGTGTCGGGGCAGTCAGGTTCAACAGGTGTGTAACCGGAAGGAGACCACGTGATATGAGAACCACACGGTCAGATTTAGACAGAGGGCAGAGAATCGAGAGTCGAGCCAGGGATAGGCAGCCGACCAGAGGCCCCTCGGACACCTCTGACGATACGGCTTGCAGTGGGGTGCAAGCGTTGACACTACCCTGGCTCCCAGAAGAAGATATGGGACAAGAAGAAGTCCCCTCTCTTAGTATATGTCTCTCCATCTATCTCTCAACTTGCAACAAACTGTGGGCCCCTTTCGAGAATAAAATGAGAGATATATTTTTATAAAGGAGTGTTTCGTTCGTTCATTGATTACTATACAACAGAAAGTATTTACTTGTTTAAAATTATTGTGAACTTTATTGATACATTAGCTCTTAAAACATTGGTATTATGACTAAGTATGGAGTGTTTCCATTTTTGTACAGTATATAGCTTGATACGATAATTGTTAAACTAACATCATGAACGAAAGTAAGTTATATCTATGGTCCGAACTGATTAATGTGTAACAAATATTTCTGTTTTATACCACTACTGAGAAATAACCACTGAAATGTGAGATTTTTTATAACTTTTTTCTTCCATTGTAAACTTATTTTCGCCGAAAGTTTTTTATGTAGATATGCCCTAATCTTTGCCTTAATGTAATATAATGGCCGAGGGATTTCGTTTTATGCCTTTGGGTTTAGTTAGGCAGAGAACCTTTCGGCTTAGTGCATGGGTTACTTAGGTGCAACATTAACGCAGGTGTTCACGCGAGCGCGCGGAGCGGACGTGTCACTCAGAGATGTCACAATAGCCCAGATGGGAAACGGGGGCTAGAGAGTGCGAATTACGTCACACACCGGAACCGCGCGGAGGATTTGGGGGATTTTAAAAAAGTCAGTTAGTTGAGTTGAGTCCTGCCTCGGGAGAAGACGGTTGACTTTCGCTTGCTTGCGGAGGCCTTGGGCAGGTGTCGCACGAGGTGAGGCGGGGGGGGGGGAGATGAAAAAGTCAGAATAGAAAGAATGTGTATCTCTCTCCTTATGTCGAAGAACCTTTAAACTCAAAGGTAATAAAAAGTTTCGTACCTGAACTAAGAAGTCGTAAGTGTTTTTAGTGTTTCGAGATCCTATGTTCTATGTATATATGTTACGAACATTATGAACGTTTTGCGTACCGGTATGAATATGTCCATTTAACGTATTCGTATCTGGCTATGGTACATTGCAATTCATCAAGCCCTTACTAGGCAAGACAGGCGATCGGATTGGCCCGATCCGATCAATCAGCAGGTCATGTCAAGTCCCAGCACCTATGATTATCCTGACCGTATTCTTCGAATTGCTCTTGAGACAAACAAGTACCCAAACCTCTTTCATCTTAAAGATGCTGGAAGACGGTGGCTGTGTGTTATTTGCACTGAAATAACCATTTAAACTGTGTGAAAACAAATGATTAATATTCAATTTGATAGGAATACTTAATCAGTAGAATTACTTGAAACCAACAACAGCTGTACGGCCACTTGCCTCCCATCTCAAAACATCAAAGTAAGATGAACAAGACATGATACCGAACTCTACCAGAGAAGCAAAGACGAACTCATCAGTGACGTTTTTCTATGGACCCCTTCGCATGGACGTGCTAGTGTTAGCCGACCAGCAAGAACTAATCTACATCAGCTCTGTGCGGACACAGGATGTAGTTTGGCAGACCTTCCGGGGGCGATGGATGATAGGGATAGAAGGAGAGATAGAGAGAGTGAGATAGAGCCAAGGAAACCCACGCTGTCAGTGTGACTTGATGATGATAGTGTCTTCAAACCATTTAACTGTGTGCCAACAAATGATTTCTAACACGTTTAAAAATAAAGTTACCAACAACTATTCGCTTAAATATCATATAATATATAAGTATAAACTGTATTCGGCATTAAATAACCTACAAGAGTTGATATGCCATTAAACCAAATAACCAAATCAAGCCGAAACAACTTTTTCAAAAAATCATATAAACTATCATATATACCCATCTAATGAACGATTTTTAAGACCAATTTTTCACCTTTAAATTAGAAATATTGAAGTATTTTCCTAGGCGATCATTGCCAAAAGTAAGGGGTTGGTCATTACGCGCAATGATAAAAGAAAAAACATTTTCGTTGCTAAAAATTTGGGTCGTTCGTAGCAATAAATTCTAATAAAGATCAATGCATATGATAGATGAAAAATATTTTTCAGAATTTTGCAACCAAAGATTACAGGTGCGTGCAATAGACGAAAATATATTACACATTAATGCGTGTTATACACGACTAATTACGACAATTTATGTTATATTGTTTATTTTTACAGGCACCCGCCCTAAAATTCCCAAGAAAACGTTGGTAAGAATACCCATTGAGTCTGGAGGGAAATCTAAAGAATGGATTGCTAACTTGAAGACAGTGAACGCAAATGAACTGACTGTGGAAGTCACTCCTCCAACAACATGTTTCGTGGGAGCCTGGAGATTATCGGGTCACGTGACCTACAGCAACCATATGACAAAAGTGACAAAATATAAAGAGATTTACATTTTATTCAACCCATTCCACAAAGGTAAACATGAATTATTCTCTCTATATATATGTTGTATAGTCATATGTATATACATGCAGAACACATTGACACAATCAAGACGTGCGACACAGTCTTTTAGAAGAATATGTACCTCTCACATTATTTGAAAGGTTTTGTGTGTGAGAGGGAGTTGGAGACCGAACAGAACTGCAACATATTGACCCCCACTCTTATGGCCATCAGTCTTTCTTTCCCGTTCTCCAGGGTGCTGCTCAACCAGAAGCCTGGGGGCCCACTCTGCTGGATGCTGGCTTCCTCTACCGCATCTTGTCACCAACGGGTCTGGTTTCCAAACTAACTGACTTCCTGTCTTCACCGAGTTATATAATAGTTCAATCGCCCACTCAATATCTCCCCATGACTGGCCATCGGGATGTCTCACTTCCGCTGTCCTTGGAATGGCATGTTTGATTGTCATCAAACGGAAATAACTGTCATGCAGTTCACAGGTCACTCTCTTCCGCGTCTTTGGAATGGCATGTTTGGCCGGGTCGAAGGTCAATATACAACATATATATATGTGTGTTTCAATCCCAGGTTGAGTCATACGAAAGACTTAAACAATGATACTTGATGCCTCCTGGCTTAAAACTCATCATTATAAGGTACAGATCAAGAGTAAGCGAAGCAATCCAGGGAAAAAAGTTGCACCCTTCCCTACACTTTTTACATGATTAGAATAATTTTTGCTATAAACTCTTTTCAAATTTCTATATATATTTAAAAAAATCTGGAAAAATGTTTTTGTTTTTCACAAATTCCTTTTTATTATTGAAGGAACCTCGTTTATACAATAGGTGCCTCTTCAATCAAAAAGTTCCCCTTATTTATTAAATGACTCTCGTATATAAAATAGATCCCTCCACAATAAAAAAAAGTCCCCATATGTATTGAATGACCCTTGAATATCACAACGTGGATAAGTCATTGATTTTCCCTTTTGTAACTTCAGAATGATTCAGTAAAAGTATAGTTTAAAACAGTAATTCTCAATGTTGGCCTTTAGGCCCGGAAGTGTGCTTAAGAACTTTTTAAAATATGCTTGAGTTAGCCTATGAAAATTGAAAGAGAGGGATTCATTAGATGACTGATAGTAAAATCCTCCTCCAATCCTTTGCTCTTTGAAAAGTTTTTTCCATTCTTACTTGATTTTCCCACCACCTGGTTGGTTGGTGTAAGATTCTTTGAAACAAATGATGTACTCCCAAATAAATGTATTTTATTGTAGACTGAAAAGAAAGAGAACTTATGCCAAAATCTGTACTAAGGTTTGATTTATTTACATGACAAGTGGATAGATAAACACCGGGAGCAGTATAATCATTTGTCAGGAATTATATTTTCTACGACATTTTACTTTTGTAAATAAAATGCATTTTCTGTAACTTGGAAGTTTTAATTTGGAGTCTGACATTTTTATTGACAGCAAAAATTAGCCATAAGGAAGAAAACATTTTAAGAAAACATTCTAAGAAAATATTTGAATAAAAAGTTTTAAGAAAAGGTTAAACACTGATTTAAATGATGATTTAAACTCAATAGAATCAGTTTTATGTTCCGCCATGCGGGCAGGGTTAAGATAATTTTGTTTTAAGAATTAGAATGTTGCTTCAATGGAGTAAAAAAAAGAACAAACGTCCTGTTTCCTTTTAACTTTACATGTTATTTTCTTTCTTGGAGTAGAAGATGATGTTTTCATGAATGATGCAGATGAGAGAGAAGAATACGTCATGGCTGATAATGGACTCGTCTTCATTGGTACGTGTGAAACCTATAGTAGCCGACCATGGAATTTTGCACAGGTATGACAAAGCACGAAAACACAGTAAAATGGTTCAAACTCGTAGAAATTCTACTTTTTTATAAATTTCATTTTTCTTGTTCTGAAACAATGTCTTCTAATAATATCAATGACTTATCATCGTACCAAGTTTGGCCAAGTATTCTCCATTCCACCGAGATACGTGGTGCCTTCAATAAGTTTCCAGACTTTTTTTGTAGAGGCATTTAAAACTGTCGTAGACTCTTGACAATTTAGTATGTTATTGCAATACATGTTATAAGATGACTGACCAATTTTTATGATTTCAAGTTCAAATGAACAGCTACAGCAACAATTGGAATACACCCTACTTGGTAAATAGGATTGGAATGCACCCTACTAAAGCCTGATTGTCACAGTTGGTGATTTTCAAAAATGCAATCTGACATTTTAGAAGAACGATATGCAATAAAATTCGGTTTTAAACTTGGAAAAATGCCACAGAAACGTATGGAATGCTTCAGACTGCTTTTCGACCATCTTGCATAAATCGAACATTAGTTTTTGAGTGGCATAAGAGATTCTAGGCAGGGAGTCTGTGAGGGATGATGAGAGGTGTGGGAGGAGTAAGGAAGTCAATACACCATAGTTGATTGGCCAAAGGGTTAGGGTCAGAATTAGGGTTACTATGTTGAGGTTTTAAGGGATTTTCGTCAGGAGAGACCAGCAATCTTCAAATCGGGTCAGGGGCATTTCCACCAGGACAATGCACCAGTCCACAACTCCATCCTTGTCACAGACTATTTGACCAAGATGGGCATCAAGACAGTTCCTCAGCCTCCCTATAGTCGAGACCTTGCTCCCTGGGACTTTTGGTTATTCCCTAAGCTCAGGGACTGTCGTTATGAATCAATTGAGGAGATGAAAGAGGCTGTGACGAAGGTCATTGACACGCTCACACAAGAGAACTTCCATGGGGCCTTCCAGAAGTTGTCGTAACGGTACAACAAGTGCATTGCTGCCAGAGGAGATTACTTCGAAGGGGACCTGAGTTTCATGTGTGTACTATCAATAAAAATGCCCATACAAAAAAAATCTGGAAACTTATTTAATGGTCCTCGTATATATCATTTTGAGGAATTAATGAGCAACACCATGACAACCTAATGGCCTATAAAAAAATTTGAACTCGGGTCGCCGAGTCCATTTCTCACGACGATAATAACAAAAAAATCTTGCAATAAAACCCAGAAGATCTCATTGGTTATGAGAAACGCCCAGTCTTCTACGCTATTAAGAGAGAAGTTGGGTACCGCCAGTTAACTCTCCCATTGCTTTCAGCGTTGACATGAGGTATACTTACTCGGCATGACGCCCCGGAGAAGTGATGGGCACTACCAAATAACTTTCACATTGCTTTCAGAAATCCCATAACTTTGTATAACACTCTGAAAACATCATAGTTGAGAAAAATGACCAGTCTTGCATATTTCCCGGAGAGGAGATTGGCGCTGTCAAGTAACCCTCTCTTTACTTTCAGAGATACCACGAAAGAGAAACTTGCAACGTGGGAAATGTCCAATGTTGCATATTACCTGGGGGGAGATAGACGCCGTCAATTAATTGTCCTATTGCTTTCTGAGATGCTATGCACGATACCTTGAAGACCTGATAGGTTACGGGAAACGTTTAAAGTTGCAAGTTACCTGGAGAGGAGCTGGGCGCAACCAAGTAACTCTCCTATGGCTATAAGAAATACCGTGAAGGGCAATTACTCGGTATGGCTCTCAACGGTTTAACAAGTCATGAGAAATAATTAAAAAATCATGAAATATATTATTGAATAATTAAAAAGTATTAGAAAAATCTGCTGATATTAATCATTCAATACGTTCTTATTTTATAGTTTTATGGTCACGTTTTGGAATGTACAATATATCTACTGAATGAAAGCGACCTTCCTTACACAGATCGAGGAAGACCTGCTCTTGTAAGTCGAAGACTTGCTGCTATGGTAAGCTGTTCAATAAACTCATAACCTTTACTAATAAAAGTTATTGATAGATTAATTTTCCCAGAATGGTAGTAAAGTAACTTACCATTTTTAAAAATATATAACTATTAAAAAATTCATGATCTGGTTTATTTGAAGGATTTTGTTTTCCTCAATTAGTTCAAAGTATTTCCCAAAACGAAAATAGACATAATTAAAAGAACCAATGGCCTGGGAGAACTGGATTCAGTCCCAGGTCGCGTCATACTAAATACTTAAAAAATGGTACTTGATACCTCCTTGCTTAACACTCAGCATTATAAAGTACGTATCAAGGGTAAAGTGGAGCAACCCATGGAATGGAGTTGCGCCCTCCCCTTCATCTCAGTGTAGTAGCTATTGAAAAAGGGAACCTTCGGGTCGCCCTCGCCTACGGTCGCCAACTTTACTTTACTTTTAGTTCCAATCTATCTATCTATCTATCTATCTCAGTTTGTTTACATCTATCAGTCAATTTCAGTCGATCTATATCTATCACAAACAGTTCATTACTACTATTTACCTATATATATATATATAAGCATGTTTGATAAAATAATAAAGACACATTATGTCCATATAATTTTATTAAGATCCTTTCAAGTTTTCTGATAAGTGTTTTGGTTTCAGGTTGGAATTGGTAAATTTATCCACACAAATCCAACCTGAAAACGAAACACTTGAAAGGATCTTAATGAAATTATATAGACAAAATGTGTCTTTATTATTTAATTAAACATGCTTAAATGAAAGGCTGCTGCCCAACCACACACACACACATATATATATATATATATATATATATATCCTACTTGCCTCTTCTCTTTAGACCCTCACCATCCTCTTTTATACCTTTATTTTCTCCGTTATCTTATCTATTTCATCGTTTCTTTAAAAGTAGAAAAACTGAAAAAATGTTTTATCAGAAGAAATTCTTTGAATAAACAAGAATGAAATATTACTGCTAGTAAACTTTTGTAAGTGTTCCTTTTATACCTCTATTTTCTCTGTTTTTTTATTTATTTCCTCTTTTGCTTAAACGTAGAAAAAATCAAAAATATTTAGTCTGATGAAGTTCTTTGAATAAACAAGAATGAAATATCACGTCTACCAAACATTTATACGTGTTTGATTTATCCATCTTTCCACTTATTTTTATCAATACTATATATATGTGGCAGGTTGCGCGCGAACGCACGTGTTTTATGATTTATATATGGTTTGGTTTCTCTGTTTAATGATATTTCAACCTTCAAGGTTAAATTAATGCCAAAACTATCCTTCCGAAGAACAGTATTGGTACTATTTAACCCATAGCAAGAGGTGTGTATATATATATATATATATATATATATATATAGTGTGTGTGTGTGTGTGTAAAAAATAAATGCTAAATAAATTCTGAAAAATAAAATGCTGGACTATTATTTTTTTTTATAATCTCAGAGGAAATTCTCTCTCACTTAGTGAGTTCTGAAAAAGTTCGTGCCACTACGCGTTTTCTTTTAATCGTACTTGCATCTCAAATGAGCATAAAAAAAAGAACTGATTATGTGCTTTGATCTTACAGGTAAACAGTGCCGATGATGACGGTGTAATAGAGGGTAGATGGGATGGTGAATATTCTGCTGGTATTCCACCAACTGACTGGCAAGGAAGCGCCAAAATTCTGGAGCAGTACTGGAAGACGAAGAAAACAGTTCTGTATGGTCAATGCTGGGTCTTCTCAGGGCTTTTGGTCTCGGGTTTGTATTCATTGAATTAAATGCTATCATCATCAACCTTCATCAAAACAGCAAAGATTTCCTTGAATCTCTTTCACCGTCCGTCCCTATCGGCCATCGTTCTGTCCGCATAGAGCTGATCAATGTAAATTTTTGCTGGTCGGACCACTCTGGTGTGTCCATGAGTAGGAGTCCATTTGAGAATGTTGCTTAGGACTTTGTCTTTACCACTCCAGCATGTCTTGCTCTCCTTACTTGGATGGTTTTCAAGATGAGTAGTAAGTGGCCATACAACTGCAGGGAAAGGAGAAGCGCCCTCCGCTACATCTCGGTGTAGTAGCTATTGAAAAGGGAGCCTTCGGGTCGCCCTCGACTACAGTCGCCAACTTACTTACCATGAGAGAAAATAGTAAATACTTTAATATGAATATGTCCACATTTGAATTTGCTTCTTGGTCATTTATTTTTCTCCAACGCGTGTTTCTAGCGTTTTAAGTCGTCTTCTGGATGAAAATGGTTGATCGACCATTCACTTCTTGATGACAACTTAAATTCACTTGTAAACCTATTCATTATATATATTTATATATATATGTGTGTGTGTGTGTGTGTGTGTGTTACTCTTCAGCAAAGGTGCCTGGCATAGTATTAGATAGGAATACTTTAAACAATATAAATGAATTACTTGAAACTAGATAATTGTTGGCATATCATTTGCATTTAATAGGAGTACTTGAAACTATATGACTATATAGAAAGAAAGTAACTTGAAACTAAACAATTGAGTAAAAATACTGACATTGGCATAAAATAACACAACAAGGGCTAACATGCCAAAAATCCAACCAGCCAATCAATTAAACAAACCTAATACTCATTGGCATAATGGGGTTCGCCAAGGTTCCGGGATCCCTGGGTTCAATCCCAGGTTGAGTCATACCAAAGACAAAAAATAGTACCTGATGCTTCCTTGATTAACACTCAGCATTATAAGGTATGGATCAAGTGTAGAGTGGAATAATCCAGAGAAAAGAATATCGCCCTCCCATACACTTTGGTGTAGTAGCTATTGAAAAGGAAGCCTTAAGGTCGCCCTCGACTACGGTTGGCCAATTTATTTCAACTTATTATTTGTAAATAACTCGTATAAAATGTTTTAAATGTGATCATGTATTAGTGACTGTCCTAACTGGAGTTTGAATTCGGCTCGACGATTCCATTTTCCGTGCCATTAACCTTTAGTCCATCTTTTTGTTTTCGGTTTCTTTTATTGCATACCATTCTTCGTGGGTTATTTAATGCGAAATCCCTCTTTGTAAAAGAACAGTAGTCGTAGTAATTAACCCATAGTTGGAGAGAAAATAGGGCTTTATACTTTTCCCAAGGGTATTAGTCCAAAAGTGAGTGTAATAGCACGACTAGGGTTTGAACTCACTTACTACGATGTCACAATTCAGCACATTAACCCATACACCACGAATATTCCCCCAGTCCATATTTTCCTCTATTCATTATTTTATTATTAAAAAAGAAACAAGGAGGTTAGGCAGAATTAACAAATATACAATTCTTTTGGTTGATTGGTTGGTTGGTTGTTGGGTTTTATGGCATATCAACCTTTGAAGGTTATTTAACGCCAAATCCATTTTTATACAAACAATCAGTTCTATTTCAAACAATTCAGTTTAGCATGAGCACACAGTTTAATTGTCAAAAACATTTCTATTTCAAGCGATTCGATTTAGTCAAAATGTTCCAATTCAAACAACTCAGTTCAGCATAAGTACGCAGTTTCGATGTCAAAACAGTTCTATTTCAAGTAGTTCAGTTTAGCATAAGTATATAGTTTGGTTGCAAGAAATATTTCTATTTTAAGCTATTCAGTTTAATTTGGTTTGGTTTTATAGCATATCAACCATTTTAGATTATTTAATGCCAAATCAATTTTATATATATAAACAGTTTTATTTCAAACAGTACAGTTTAGTATAAGTACCGTTTCCGTTTACACTCAATAAAATGTAAGAACAGTTCTATTTTAAAACATTCAGTTTAACATAAGTACGCATTTCAAGTGTCAAAAATAGTTCTTCGTAATTTTTTTTTTTCATGCCATATCAAACATTGAATATTGTTCAATGACAACCCGTCTAGATTTATATATTAAATACACATGGTTCGTGATCGTTTTCCTAATAACATTTTAACAAACCTGAGCTTATTTTCCTTCATGGTTAAAAGATTTCAAGCATTTTTATCACAATTCTTTTGGAAATCATAAATTTTATTTGTATATATTTGGATATAAGGAAACAAAGTTTTCTTTGAAAATGACGTTATCAGAATTGCGTCATTCACTTTTCCTATTCTTCTCTAGTTTGCCGCGCAATTGGAATACCTTGTCGAAGTGTTACGAATTACTGCTCGGCTCACGACACCGACAGCAGTGTGAGCGTCGACCATTTCTACAATGAAAATTATGAATATGAGGAGTATATGAATGAAGACAGCATTTGGTAAGTTGGTTTTTGGGGGTTTTTTTTTACTTAGCTTTGGTTAGTACGACATAATCTTCTCGTTGCTTACAATATATTTTGTTACAAAGTAATCCCCCATATAACTAATGAACAGGTACATCGTTGCTTAACTTCAATTATCTGGTAGGAACCAATGTTTCAAGCGTGACCTGACCGTAACTCGATTATAGATCGATTGATTGATGGTATGTCAACCCTTCTTTGATTATTTTATGCCATGGGATTTGGGAATTACGTATATTGTACGTTTATATTGAATTTTTTTGTGAAGTTGTTCCATAAGATTGGTTTGGTTTCTTTGCTTAATGGCATATCAACCTTCGTGGGTAATTTAATGCCAAAACCATATTCGTAAAAGACCAGTGGTACTATTTAATCCATAACTGAGGAGGTAAGAGGGTTCATACCTCACTCAAGGGTATTATTTCGAAAGAGAACTGAAGTTTGAATTCACTTACTTCAATGTCACAGTCCAATACGTTTAACGCCACTGAGATCCCTTGTTCCTTAAATGGTTTCTTTTTTTTTCACATGATCTTACTGAATACTAATAATTCTTAAACTGATCTACTGAACCAATAGATGGGACCCTTGCAGGTACTAGCACTCCGGGTCAGAGTTGACCTTGGAGATAATGAAGGAGTACTCCACGCTTACCAGATCTTTAAAACTGGAGCCTCACCACCAGATGCAGTTTAATGTTATAACCAGGACACCTCTTTTTGTAGGGGAGAGTTTTATCCCCTCGCAGGGAGTGTAGTTAGCATATTCTAAACCCTGCTGACATACAGATATTTTCAATTTATTTGTGACAATTCTAGTTAAATTCTTTTAGAAGTATTATTTCAATGTGTTTGTTCATTATGCTTTACCTATGCGTATGAAGATATCACTTTCAGTAGATGAGATATTTCTACCAATGTATATGAACTAGTCTACAAATTACTATCTCTTGCAGTTTAATGAGGTGATGGGTCATTTTCATCAAAACACCTGGACTGTTTTATCTGAGTTCACATAGACACCGATGCCTCTCGCTGTCTGCTTCATTCGAAGATTCGGCTAGAGCAGGTGTATTTGCAAGAAGCGTTGTATATACCAAAGACATGTAACTGCTGAAACAAAACGTGTATTCTTTTTTTGGTGGGGACAAACTATTTTTTCTGCATCGCTGAGTTGTGCATTTACTTAATTCTTTCTGCAGGAATTTTCATGTTTGGAATGAAGTTTTCATGAAAAGACCAGATTTGCCGATTGAGTCTTATGGAGGGTGGCAAGCACTGGATTCTACCCCGCAAGAAACTAGCGACGGTAAGTGACTGCCAGTTCATTGAAACAAATCGATTTTTCCCAGCCTCACTATATTTTTTTCTTTTTTTTTTGTAACCGCTCAAAAACTTATGCAGAAGATTTTTCTTGAATTTTTCACTTAATTATTTTTAACTGAAAAGTTACGAAACTCTACTTGTCTGTTTTCTTTGTTTTAATGGCATATTGTAATATAATGACCGAGGGATTTCGTTTTATGCCTTTGGGTTTAGTTAGGCTGAGAACTTTTCGGCTCAGTGCATGGGTTACTTAGGTGCAACATTATCGCAGGTGTTCGCGCGTGCGCGCGCGGAGTGGACGTGTCACTCAAAGATGTCACAATAGCCCAGATTGGAAACGGGGTTAGAGAGTGCGAATGACGTCACGCACAGGAAACGCACGCGGAGGATTTTGGGGATTTTGAAAAAAGTCAGTTGAGTTGAGAACTAGACACCGTACGAGAGGAGTCGAGTTTCGGGGCTCGCAGAGGCCAGACGAATTTGCACGCTACGGATGGGGTGCAGATGGAAAAACCAGGATAGAAAGAATGTGTCTCTCCTCCTTATGTCAAAACCTTTTAACTCAAAGGTTATAAAAGGTTTCGTACCTGAACTAAGAAGTCGTTACGTCTTTTTCGTAAGGGAATATAATAACATGATTGAAGTTCGAAATCGCTTACTACGATGTTTTATCGTTGATCCGTTCTAGTCTTCGGGTAAGTCGTTTGATTTTTTGGATGAGATGAATTCAAAACGGACCAGTATTTTTCATGTAGAGTGACGGCTGAAAGTTTTATTTTCTTCTTAGTAAAGTTGCAAATTACGTTAGATTAATTCAGTTAACAAAAGTCTCTCTTCACTGTGTCATTTTTGTTTTATGAGAGGAACGTACATAGGTACAATAATCAGGTCATTATAATATAGATACATTAAGTAACTAAGAAACTGTGTATGACTTATTAATAACAAAAAGTCTCCGACAATTGAGCAGATTTAGAATTCCCAGAAAATCTTGGCTCATAATTTGTCTCTCATGTATTTGCAGGAATTTTCTGCTGTGGCCCTTGTCCGGTTGCCGCCATTAAGAAAGGTGATGTGAATACTAAATACGACGCTCCGTTCATCATCGCAGAGGTCAACGCCGATTTAATCATGTGGCTGAAGCAGAAAAATGGCCGATATAGAATGGCTAAAGTAGCAGAACATGAGTAAGTTTTTATTCCTTTTTTCATCTACCGTATATGCTCGAGTCTCATCCGATTTTCTGTATCGTACGTTCCCTCAAATTTGATCCCTAAACAATGATTCTATTATATATAATGTGAGTTTCCTTTATAGTAGGCTAGGCTAAGTCTCATATATATATGTGTGGAAATATATTTTCTGTTCAACTTCCTAGGCCTGCAGAATTCACAGACTGCATCTCCGCAAACTCCTCCAATGAGTGTCCTAGATATGACACTAAACAATCAGATGGTGAGGCTCCAGTAATGCTGAAGATTTGGGGAATGCAGAGTACCCCTCTATTGCCATCGCTCCAAAATCCACTCTGGCCTCGAGTGGTAGCACCTGATAGGGTTCGATCTATTGGTTAAATAGAACTAAACAGTATACTTATACTAAACTAAATTGTTTAAAAGGGAGCTGTTTATATGTATAAAAAGGGATTTGGCATTAAATAACCAACAATGGTTTATATGCAATAAAATCAAACTAAGACGAATCATATCTTCAACTTCCTTGATTTGCTGTAATTTTTAAGGTGTTTTTTTTTTAATGAAAATACCGGTATACCAGTAATGGTTATTATCGTTAAAAATGGACACGGCGAACGGGGATCAAGTCCTCGACGAGGCTGATTGCATTTCACATAGTACTAATATCTAATTCTCCCTCCAGTTATGACAAAAAAGGACTGGGCTCTTTAATCTTGGTATGACAACCAATCAAGGAGAAGAAAAGCTCTGAGTTGAAACCTGTTAAACTCCGCCCAAAAGATGACCTTGTGTCGCATCCCGCTTGAGAGGAGGAGTTGGTTATATACCAGTGTGGACCGAAATATGTAAATGAGAGGAATTTGTTAACATTATCCTAATTACAATACGTTGTTATCTTAACTAGAAAGGATATTTGGGAACTTTTAAAAGTTGCCTTATAGTATAAAAGGACAAAGGTTTTGTTTACATTTAGTTTTGGTCAATGGCCATCGGAACTGGTTTGTTTACGTCGATAGTATTTTGAAACCATTACTCATCACGTAATTAGTTAAGAAGAAAATAAAATAGCCTATCATATTATTGGATTTATAAGTAAAACAATATTTATAATGGTATCTATGTTATATACTCACATGCATATACACATGCATATACATGCAGAATAATTCACAACCACACAATGATAAAGGACGAGCGAAGACTTCTTTAGAAAAATATGTACCTCGCATTTTATTGTAACGTTTGCGTGTGAGAGGGAGTTGGAGACCGAACATAACTGCAATATACTGACCCCACCCCACACACACACACACTCTTATGACCGGCAGCGTTGTGTCTTTCTCGTTCTCCAGGGCTGCTCAACCGGAGGCCCAGGAGCCCAGCTCTCTGCTGGATGATGACTTTCTTTACTGCATCTTATCACAAACTGGTCTCCAAAACTCCATCGGGGGTCTCGAGGGCCCTTTCGGCCGGGTGTGGCTTTCCCTACCACATCTCCACACTAACTCCTACTGTCTGACTTCTTGTCTTGACCGAGTTATATAATAGTTCAACGTCCACTAAATCGCCCACTCAATCTTTGGAATGGCATGTTTGATTGTCATCAAGCGGAAATAACTGTCATGCAGTTCAGAGGTCACTCTCTTCCGATGTATCAGTCTATGAGTGTACCATGGGATTTTTTACCTTGTCCCATTTCGTCAGCCAAGCACGCCTACGTGATTTCCTCTCATAACTGCCATTGGAATGTCTCACTTCCTTCCGGTGCATCACTTTGGAATGGCAAGTTTGGCCGGGTCGAAAGTCAAAATACAACATCACTCTTTTACATGAAACTGGACTATTTGTTGCTGCTGGAAATTTTAGACGTACCAGTTGGCCTTGGCCAACTATTTATACACAAAGATTATATCTCACGTAGGGAGTGACACCTAATTAGGAGGCTAAAATGAAGGTCTCAGAAAGTCGCCTGATACGCGGGAATGTATGGTATTTATGCTTTTATCTATTTGGATGAAGATTTTTTTTACAATATCCGTAATTTCTAACTGCTATTTATTTTCATCTTAATTTCATTTGTTTTGTATTCATTTTTTTTTTTACTAGCAACGCACCCAGAGCCCTGACAGAGAGGCCTAAAATACGCTATATCCCTAGCATAGGAGTAAGACCTCACCCAGAAAAAAGGGTGTCTTGGGTATGTCACCAAAGTGAATCTTATGTTAATGCTCCCGTTGTGAAGTACCCCTTCATTGCTATAACTTTGATCACCGGTGATAATTCCAGTTATGGTTAAACAGTTTTTTTTAAACGGCATGTCAACCTTCATGGATTATTTAATGCGAAAGCTATCTTTATAGAAGAGTAGAAGTTATATCATTTAGGGGGTATTCAGGGGTTTCATAACTTTTATAAAGTTATTATCCCGAAAGTGAACAAAATTGCGTAACCTGAGTTCGAACTCACTTACCTCGAGGCCACAGTCTAGCACTTAAGCCATTACGCCACGGAGGCTCCTCCTGTCAAATAGGACACTTTAAAAATGATTCATATTTGATAAGACAGAGGGCAAAAAAATTATTTAAAAGCAACTTCACAAAAAATGTAAAATGTAGCGTACACCGACTTCATTTCTGTAGAGTCCTCCCCAGCGAGTGTCCTTTTTGCCATCGCTCCCAGGTCCCCTCTAATCCGTAGTGGTAGCACATGATAGGGTCTTATCTATGTGTCAAATAGAACTAAACTGCGTACTTATGCTAAACTGAATTGCTGAAATAGAATTGTTTTGACATTAAACTACATATTTATACTAAATTGAATTATTTGAAATAATACTGTTTTGACATTTTACTGTGTGTTAACAAAAAAAACTATACTTATACTATAGTTTGAAATAGAACTAATTTTAGAGGCTTGCCACGTAGAGTGGAAATGGCTCCTTCTCTTTTAAAACTCATGAACGCTGTTTTATTTGTATTCATGTAGAGGCCAATGCCTCTAGGCTATGCAGTAGGGATTCGGCTTGGGCTGATGTATTTGCAGGAAGCGCAAGATCTTCTACGTAGTCTGCGTCTGTTATAGTTTCTGCAGGGTATCGTCTGCTTTTAGCTTTTCTTTAGCGTAAATCCTTTTTCTTTTATTATATCTGTTGACATTCGAAGTACATAGTTTTGGCCGATTAAGAACAAATATGGTGATAATGTATTTCCATGCAGAAATCTCGCAACAATGTCGAAGAAATTTGTGTCTTCATCAGAGGAGTGAATCATTGCTTTCGTATTTTTATAATGCATCATTATAGCTGGCTGTAACATTTTCTTAAGGGGGGTGGCATGTACAAGTAGTATTTGGTTCATCTTCCCTGTGTATGGAATTAAATAATTTGGAGAAATCTCGAAACAAGAGCGTTATCCCGAAACTTTTTGCATATATTCCTTCGATGATTCGGCGGATAGTCAGAATTCGTGAAGTTGTGAATCGATTTCTGCTGAAACCGTTGTGATTTTTCAAAAGAATTTTATCGATTTCAGGTTTGATTATATTTACCCAACCCCTCCGCTCGGGCAGGATGTGACACAAGGTCAATTTTTAAGCGAAGTTCAACAGGTTTGAATTCAGAGTTTTCCTTCTCCTAGACTAGTTGCCTCACCAAGGCTGAAGAACCTAGTCTGCCCTACGATTTACCCATAGCTGGAGGGAGAATAATTGGATTCATACCTTTCCCAAGGGTATTAGTGCTATGTGAAATGCAATCAGTCTCGCCTAGGATTTGAACTCGTTTCGCCGTGTCCATTTCCTGCGACGGTAACCATTACACTACGAGCAGGTTTGATACCGTTGAGAAGAATTGCACTATAAAACTTAGTTGCTCTCGCAGTAAGAAATCTCAAATCCAAATCAGCATTTATATTTATATTTTTTTATTGCTTTCTTTCTCACTCCCTCTATCTATCTATCTATCTTTATCTCTATCGTTCTTCCTCGCTTTCCCTCTCTATCTCTCTCTGTCACTCTCTCTCTCTCACTCTCTCTCTCTCTATATATATGCATATATATATACATATATGTGTGTGTGTGTGTGTGTGTGTATATATATATACATACACACATATATTCAGTCATTGAAAAGTAACTCTCGATATGCTTTCTTTTCATATTCATTTCTGGCAAAAATTGTAGTTAAGAAACAAATCATAAGAATCTTAAAATAGAGACTTACTTTTCAATCACCCTATATATATATATATATATATATATATATATATATATATATATATACATAACAACCTCCAGTTATGTCGCAATATTTTCCGGGACAGTGTTAAGTATCCCGAATAGAGTTCATTGTACTAAATTTGAAATATAATGTTGATTGGGAAAACGTGAAACTGATAGTTGCGGCTGATATGTTGAAATTTTAATATATATATATATATATATATGTGTGTGTGTGTGTGTGTGTGTGTGTGTGTGTGTGTGTGCATATAAGTAAATATCAACGAAAAGTCCCATACAATTATGGAACACACTTATACGTATATTTTTGCTCTTATAAAAATTAATTCGTATGTTTTTACCACTCAGAATATTCGGGCTATTATCTTCATCTTCATTGTTATACTCACAACGTTTCGGCCGATATGTCTTTCGGCCTTATTCACTTCGGAATATTGCCTTCATCCTCAAAACGCCTATATCCTACATATGGTACAACGGATATAGGCGTTTTTTTGAAAAGTATCTTTAAGCGAAATTATCAGGAGGTTGTAGATTTAATCTCTCCAAAAGGGAAATAACAAGGAATTAATATAGCTTACCTCTTTTTCTTGATGTATATTGTCTATGTTATCTCTGAAACATTTAATATGCTTAACCAGACAGAAACCTAGCCTTATAATTCAATATTTCGCTTCTTTTTGTTTCTATCTTTCAGAATTGGAACGAGAATACTTACCAAAAAGATTAATAAAATGGAAGCTCATGATATAACTCTTGAGTATAAATTCCCAGAAGGTAATTTAAATATTATTATTTACTCCTTTAGAGTTTTTCATATCAGTGTTAGCTGATGGTTTTTCACTGGATTTTGAGTGACAGCAAGTCTCCTCAAGTCTCCAAGACTCGTCTCAGGATTCTAGCCGTTCTTAGCAATGCTGTCGTTTGGATAATCTCTACCCGTCCGCCAACTTCCAAGTCCTCCAGGCCTTTTAAGATTCCCCTTCTTTTTTTTTTTTTCGGTGATTATTATGAGGTCTGATCTTCTGACTGGGATTTGGTGATCCGTTTGTATGTTAAAGTCCCATAGGAGTTTATGCGTGTCATTTTCTAGGACAGGTACTGGGTTGTGCAAATACCATTTCAAATTATCATTATTATTATTATTATTATAATTACTCATTAAAGTTTTTTACGTCAGCGCAAGCTGATGGTTTTCACTGGAGATTGAGTGAAAGCAAGTCTCCTCAAGTCTCCAGGACTCTTCTCAGTATTCTGGCAGTTTTCAGTAATGCTGTTGTTTGGGTGGTCTCCACTCGGCCGCCAACTTATTATTATTATTATTATTATTATTATTATTATTATTTGCGAGGATTTTTCACTGGAGTTTGGGGGGCAACACGTTTCCTTTGGTCTCCAGGACTCTCCGGAGTATTCTTGCCACTCTTAATAATGCTCTGGTTTGTATCGTCTCGATTCTTCATCCGGGTTCCAGTCCTTCTAGTTTTCTTTCCAAGCCTTCAAGACTGTTCCGAGTGCACCCATTACCTGTTGACCGGCAAGGATACAAGGCGTTATGGATAAGGCGTTTGCTTGGAAAGTGCTTCAGAGTGAAATAATCTACAGTTACGAATAACAAGGAATACTTACTATAACTTAAACACTTGTATCCAGTCATGTTTAACAGTATTGGAACAGCCTACACCTGTGGTTCAAATAAAAGGTTCAACTCGAGATTCAGTGTGGACTCCTGAAGAAGGCTGAATGACATATCGAACGAAACGTTGTGAGAGTAACAATAAAGATGAAGTCAATAGTCCGATTATTTCAAGTAATAACAATTATCTAGCTTCATCAAAGAAATTTAGACACGGAATATTATTGTTGTTGTTAATCTTTCTTTTCTCTTTTTTGTAAATTACATTCTTGGTTTGCCGTTTGATACATTCATTTACAACGTGTTATATTATTCTCATTTGAGTATAGAAATTGATCACGGGGTTTGATCCCGAGGTTAAACACCTGCAGAGGTGACTGACAACACTGAAACTCAGTTACCAAAAATATGAATATGTAGGAGACTAAAAATAAGTACATCCCTTAAATCAATTTATTCGGTTTTATTTTTGGTTAGAAAGTTGCACTGTTGCTGAGTTTAGAAATAAATAATACATAATAATATCCGTTTTCCTTGTATAATGTTCCACTTGAAAATATTTAACTTGTTATCCAAAAAACCTATAGCTTTATTAGATTTTCAAAGATTATACATATATATATGTGTGTGTGGAGAGAGAGAGAGAGTTTATATATGTATATGTATATCTATATATGAATGTATATATATATATGTGTGTGTGTGTGTGTGTGTTCATTTATTGTAATTCAAAATGAATAGGTCCGCAAATGATTTAAAATTTGGTGTTTATGTTTTTATTATCTCATATATTTAGGCTCTACCCGTGTTTTCGTTTTTTACTTTCTTTTCAGGAGATTTAAATGGCCAAGTTAAATCCCGGCTGTCCTTTTTATAGTAAAGATAGTTTCGATAGGTTGTTTTGATTTTGTTTAATTCCAGTTTTGTGTCAGTGAATATCCCACTGAAGTTAATCGTCCGTGAAGACTTCTGGTCTATGTAAATGCTATTTTTAGTATATATAAGTATATATCCTCTGTGTGTTTGTGTATGTGTGTGTGTATGTGTGTGTGTGTGAAAGAAAGTATACATGCTTATACATCTATGTACAGTCATGTATATTTACGGTCGTACACGCATATATTTTCAAGGGTAATGGGTGGATTTTTGTCATTCTTTGTTCTTTCTTTTCCCTTCCTTTTACCTCGAGTCGATTTGGGGGGGGGTTGATAGAGGTGAACAGAGAAAAAAAAGATATCTTTATATGCCAAAGATATCTTCATAGAAGAACAGTAGTGGTACTATTTTGCCCATAGCTGGTGGATAATACCAAAAGGTATTAATCTGAAAATGACTATTATAGAGCGGTTGAGGTTCGAACTTGTTTCCTACAATGCTGCATGCAGACCAGCACGTTAGCCTCTACGCCATTATGCCACTACGCCACACGACAACTCTCCAAAGAAAGAAAGACAGAAAGAAAGAATATCTTAATATATAAACTGGTTTATTTCTTTAGACGAAATTTTGTAACTTTTTTGTCTTATTGGTCCATCGAATACAGTGAATCGATAAATTAAAATGCGAAGGGCAATGTATAAAATGAATTTAGATAGCTGGTAAAAAGAAATTGTAATTGGTAAATAAAATTGGCGACCAAGGGTTATAATAGGTATTGCATACTACAAGCTGCCAGATTTGGAAAATTCTGACTCTTCGACAATGAAAAATTCTGGGCGCAGAGGTAGGTGCAGAAGATAATGCTGACAGTCTTCTTGGATACGAATGGAGCCATCACTAATTAAAAAAAAAAAAAGGTACAAGTGTAAATATTGCTTCTAACTGCCAACTCCTGAGGCAATATTCACCTTAACTAAAGCTTATATATATATATTTCATTAAGAAAAACAACAAACCGGTCACATAAAGATTATAAATTTATTTCCCTCCTGTTATGTGTTTTTGAAAAATTCAAAAACACGAAAAAAATTAACAGGATTTCTTCAGATCCTATGGATAAAATAAATCAGAATAGATACAGGAAAGAAGGTGGGAGGGGATAGAAGAGGGGTGAAGAGTTATCTCCTCATTTAGCCTGCTTCTGTTTTTTATTTTATTTTATTTTATTATTAGAAAAAATAAATTTACTATATTTTTTTCTAATTTTTAATTTTTTATTTTTATTCTTAATTTCTAAATTACTTTTTGACTTAAACTACAGATTTAATACTAAATTAGAAAAATTACTTTATTCAGTAACTTTACGTAATTTTTTAGAAACACATAACAGGATGGAAATAAATTTATAATCCTAATGTGACCGGTTTGATGTTTTTCTTGATGAATTTATTGTTCTGTAATGTCTGTTACATTGAGCTCTTTACCAAATTACTCCCAACTCCGGTTTAACTGGACCAAATAATACTATATATATATACATATGTGTGTGTGTGTGTGTGTGTGTGTGTGTGTGTGTGTGTGTGGAAAGGAAACTGCCGCAAATAAGTATACTTTAAATTTGATTTCAGGTTCAGCAGAGGAACGTGCTTCCATAAATCGTGCAATGCTGTCCGGTTCTCGGGCTAGAGATATAGTAGAGAGTAAAGCTGAGGTAAGAATACATTTTAAACAATCAGAATTATCAAATATTCTTAATATTCTTTAATCGAAATCATAACCTTTTTGGAGAGATTTGATTTTGTTTAATTTACTTCAAGACTGATGAACTGAGATGGATCATTATGAAATTGAAATAAAAGACCTTGGAGTAATGGCAATGAAAGAGAAACTCCACAATCCCCAGTTTTCCAGTATTGGAACCTCACCAACTGATACAGTTTAGTGTCATATCAGGATATCTCTTTCTAGGGGTTCTTACTCCTCTAATAAAAGTGGGGTGGATGGTATGCCTCCTCAGTAACAGAAAGAAAGGAGTCTCTCGTAACTGAATTCGTGGAATCAATTTCTCCTTAATAGAAAGTGAACAGCCAAATTTCTACGCAGAAAATATCCCTTTTTCCTGCAACAGTCTTCTAGCTGTCCTTCGCCCAAGTTTTGTCCCTCGTCGTGCGTCGCTTAGACTTTTTCCAAACGCCTCTCTCTCGTGCATTCAGGCATGGTTTGAATCATCATACCAAAACGCCACATCCGGGTCAATCGTACAATGTGACGCCAAACACGATTCACGATCAGGAGGATGTGAGTTCGATCTTCCCAATCGCCCGTTTCTCTATCCCTGATCTCATTTTATACGCCAGACATATTCGTGCACGCTTTGAGCGGCCGCGTGCGTGATTTCTCTCGCCACAACAGGGGATACAGTTAGCGGATTCTAAGTCCCTCTGGCAAGGTGCATATACTTGTGAAAAGTGTGCAAAAAAGTGTTGTTTTTTTATAATTATTATTCGGAACCCTTGTATTGTATAGAATTATTTACGCTTATGTTTCTTTGAATATGACAGACGAGAAATGTTTAAGTCTTTTATTAAATTTTTCCTGGGTCAATAAGTAAGATACTGCAAAGCTGTATAAAAAAATGGCCAGGGTTTTTTTTTCAACTAAGGAGTTCGGGTACTTTTAAGCATATTTCTATTTCTACACATCCAAGGATAATTCACCCCAATCGGCTGGTTGGTTGGTTTATTGGGTTTTATAGCATATCAACCTTTGTAGGTTATTTAACGCCAAATCCATTTTTATGTAAATAATCTGTTCTTTTTAAAACAATTCAGCTTAGCATAAGTACACAGTTTAATGGTCAAAAACATTTATTTCAAACTATTCAAGCAGTTATATGTAACAATTCAGTTAAGTGTAAATACAGTTTTAATGCCGAAAAACAGTTCTATTTCAAATAATTTAGTTAAGCATAAGCACACAGTTTAAATGTAAGTACGGTTTAATTGTCAAAAACATTTTCATTTCAAGCTATTCAGTTTATTCAAACAATTCAGTTTAGTATTAGTATGCTGTTAGTTCTATTTAACCCATTGATAGGGCCCTATCAGGTGCAACCACTCCGGGCCAGAGTGGGCCTGGGAGCAATGGCAATGAAGGGGTACTCCGCATTCCCCAAAGCTCCAGCATTGCTAGAACCTCACCATTCAGATTGTTTAGTGTCATATCAGGACACTCGTTAGGGGGGGTCTTACCCCACTGCAGAGAAGCAGTCGGTGTATTCTACAGCCCCAGCCGACTGGGCAACTCAATCGACTGGGACGAAAGAATACACCGACTGAATTTCTGCAGAAGGGTAAGACCCTCCCCAATAACGCTTATGACATGAAACCATTTGATGATGAAACTCCAGCCATGGAGTTTTAGTAAATGTGGAGAACACCTTCATTGCCATTGCTCCCAGGTCCACTCTGACCCAGAGTAGTACCACCTGATACCTGTTTGACATTTAAACTGAGTGCAAACAAATGACATGCTAAATTGAATAGTTTGAAATAGAGCTGTTTGATCTTTACACAAATGACTGATATTTAATTGAATTGTTAATGATATATTGCAATACTTTGAACCTTTTAACTTTGGTTTGGTTTGGTTTCTTTGTTTAATGGCATATTAACTCTTTTTAGGTTATTTAATGCCAAAGCCATTCTCCTAGAAGAACAGTAGTGGTACTATTTAACCCATAGCTGGGAGGATAAGGGGGTTCATACCTTTCCCAAGGGTATTTGCCCGAAAGTGAACGTAATAGCGCGACTGGAGTACGAACTCGCGTACTACGATTCTGCAGTCCATCGCTTTAACCATTACACCACGAGGACACACCCCCCTTTTTTAACTTTGTTGATATACTAAATTGAATAGTTTGAAGTGATCATTTAACTTTATGTATCTGCAAAATGAGTAAACAATCATATATTGGATATGTACGTAAAAACAAGATTTGGGAATAAACAGCCATCATTGGTTGATACGTCATAAAACCAAACTTCTTGGCATAAAATAACCGTTGACGTATTGATATGCTGTTAAAATCTATCAATCAATTACTCATTCATATAAATATCCGTTTACAGATAAATGAATACAACTGGCCAAGTAGAGTAGCGCTTTTGTTGTAAATTTTACCTGCAACATAAATACCAGAAATTTCATTTGTACATAAACGATTAAAGGTTGAAATTTTTTATTTGTATTTAACAGGATCTCGAAGTTAAGTTATTAGTTGATAAGGATACGGCACTTGGTGCTGATTTCACCTCAAAACTGATACTCAAGAATACTTCAAAGGAAACACGAAACGTTACTGGAAGTATAATGACCATGACGGTCTATTATACTGGAGTTATTGCACATGTACTGTCAAAGCAACCCTTAAAATACGTTCTGAAAGCAAATGCCAGTAAGTATATAAATAAGCAAATGTATATTTACCCAAACCCTCCATATAAGCAGGATACGACACAAGGTCAATACCTATGCGGTGTTTAACAGGTTTTTAATTCAGAGTTTTACTTCTAGACTGATTAAAGAACAAGGTTAAAGAACCAATTCTGCCTCACTATTCACTCATCATTGAACAAAGAAGCCTTTCCCAGGAGTATTAGCGTAATGCGAACTATAAACATTTTATTATCTCCCGCAAAAATAATCGAATAAGCATAATTGGAGGATGTTCACCGAGAGATTTTTATTTAGCAGTAAATAAACTAATAACAGATCAGATGCAAAACATTTTACTTTTATAGATGAAAATTCTGGCCTCATAAAATATACATAAAACTAGTTAAAATTTTCAATCTCTATCTCCCTAACTATTAAAGATTCAACTAACTTAAGTAAGAGAGATTGAATAACTATATTATTATCCTAAATATAAATACGTATATATTATTTGACTAATGGTTGTATTTTTAACTGATTAAAACGATGGATAAAGTATCCAATACCATCTGATGAATTTCAAAAATTTGAATAAACGTAGATATCGGTAATTTTTAACAATTAAACATTTGATTAAATTTAAATTAGAATGCAAATAGAATTAAGATAATACGTCCAGATTCTTTAAAATATATATATCAAAAAAAGAAAAAAATTAATTTTAAATGAAATTTTAAAAAATTTTAAATGAAATTTTCATTAAAATTTTGAAATCTTTTTATCAATAACAAATAAAAAAGATTAATACCGTAAGTAAAGGACTAGTGTATTCATCTAATATATATTGGAAAGTTTTCTAAGCCGATATATATATATATATATATATATATATATATATAGGTTTACTTTAAAGAAAAAACCAAAGACCGGTTATTTTACGATTATAAATTTATTTCCATCCTGTTTTTCGTTTCTGGTGTAAAATAAATTACATTGAGCTCTCTACAAGGAAAATTTAAATGTTCAGATCCTGAATGATTTTCTTGTCCTGACGGAATTACTCCCAACTCGGGTTTCACTGGACTGAATAATACTATATATATATATATACAACTTATAACTCCTTGTATACTTTACTTAAGGTGACGTCTATTCCCCGATGTTAACGGTAAAAAGAAACTTGCTTCTGTTCAAACCCCATATGGAGAGCCAGTTGATGAGCTGGTGAAATAAATCTATAATGAAGTATATCTATTAATTTTCTTATTTTTAATGATATATAAATATTAATATACATCTCTTTATATATATATATATATATATATATATATATATATATACGAAGTGCATACGATAAGTTTCTAGACTTTTTTCATATGGGCATTTAAAATTGTCGTAGACTCTTGAAAATTCAGTATATTATTGCTATACATATTATGAGATGACTGACCAATTTTTATTATCTCAGCTTCAAACGAACAGCTACTGTAGGAATTGGAATACACCCTACTAAAGCCTGATTGTCACAGCTGGTGATTTTAAAAAATGCAATCTGACACTTTAGAAGAACGATATGCAATAAAATTCTGTTTTAAAATTGGAAAAAATGCCACAGAAACGTATGTAATGCTTCAAACTGCTTTTCGACCATCTTGCATAAATCGAGCATTAGTTTTTGAGTGGCATAAGAGATTCAAGGAAGGCAGGGACTCTGTGAGGGCTGATGAGAGGTGTGGCAGGAGTAAGGAAGTCAATACACCAGAGTTGATTGGCCAAAGGGTTAGGATTAGGATTACTATGTTGAGGTTTTAAGGGAATTCAGGTAGAGATTCCATCGGAAGAGGTCAGCATTCTTCAAATCGGGTCAGTGGCATTTCCACCAGGACAATGCACCGGTCCACAACTCCATCTATGTCACAGACCATTTGACCAAGATGAGCATCAAGGCAGTTCCTCAGCCTCCCTATAGTCCAGACCTTGCTCTATGTGACTTTTAGCAATTCTCTAAGCTCAGAGGCTGACAATTGAGGAGATGAAAGAGGCTGTGACGAAGGTCATTGACTCACTCCCACAAGAGGACTTCCATGGAGCCTTCCAGAAGTTGTTGGAACTGTACAACAATTGCATTGCAGCCGGAGGAGATTACTTCGAAGGGAACTAGAGTTTCATGTGTGTACTATCAATAAAAGTGCTAATACGAAAAAAGTCTGGAAACTTACCGTATGTACCTCGCATATATATATATATATATATATATATATATATATCTTTTTCTTTCTCTCCCCCTCTCTCTCTCTCTCTCTCTCTCTCTTTTTATATATATTATATAGTGTGCTCCCCTGCCTTAAACAAATTAGATTAATTTTTTTAGATTAATGCCAAATTCTTTTACAAGTCATCTAGAGAAAAATATCATGGAATGTTCTTGTAACTTCTAAAACAAATGCCAATCAGTGCCCTTATGTACATTGAAATCTTGGATAATCTTTCCATTCCATCGATTGAAAATGGTGATGATGAAACCATTTTTCAGAACGATAACGTAAAGTATATTAAGGTTTTTCTCCAGGGAAGATATATAAAATCAATGACATGACCAGCAAACCTTCCAAACCTCAATCCAATTGAAAATCAATGATACGGATTTTGAGAAATGGTCCATGAGAAGACTCCATCAATTTACTGCTATTCACGAAAGTTGGAACATTTTGATAAAGCAATATTTTGCTTTAAATGAGTGAAATCCATATCTTAAAGAATTAAGGCAGTCATAAAATTTTAAGGACGGTCAATTGAAACAAAAAAAAAAGAAAATCTATAAATTGCCATTTCGGTAATTTGGAACCATTTTAATAAAGAATATTGCTTTAAATGAATGAAATCCATGCTGGAAAGAATTAAGGCAGTCATAAAATTTTAAGTTCTATCTCAAATAATTCAATTTAGTATGAGTACACAGTTTGATTGTTAAAAACATTTCTATTTCAAGCTATTCAGTTTAGTCAAACAGTTCTTATAGTTTAGTATAAATATAGTTTTTGTCAAAACAGTTAAATTTCAAACAATTCAGTTTAGCATTGGTATGCAGTTCAAATGTCAAAACAGTTCTATTTTAAAGAATACTGTTTTTAGACAAATAAACAGTTCTTTTTCAAACAATTCAGTTTAGCATAAGTACACAGTGTACTTGTCAAAAACATTTCTATTTAAAGCTATTCCGTTTAGTCATACAGTTCTAATTCAAACAATTCAGTTTATCATAAGTACTCTTTTTAGATCTATTTAACCCATAGATAGAACCCTACCAGGTGCTACCACTCCGAGCCACCAGAGGGCACCCGGGAGCGATGGCCATGAAGGGGTGCTCCGGATTCCCCAAAGCTCCAGCATTACTGGAACCTCACCATCAGATTGTTTAGTGTCATATCTAGGACACTCATTGGGGAGGGTTTGCCTCTCTGCAGAGGTGCAGTCGGTGTATTCTACAGCCCCAACCGAATGAGCAATACACTGAGTTAGATATAAAAACAGTTTTATTTCAGATAATTCAGTTTAGCATAAGAACGCAATTTAGAGGTCAAAAAAGTTCTATTTCGAGCAATTCAGTTTAGTATAAATCCGCAGTTTAAATGCAAAAACAGTAAACTCAAAAAACTACGGTTTAGATCTATTTGACCCATAGATAGGACCATATCAGGTCCTGGAGTGGGCCTGGAGTGATGGCAATTAAGGGGTTCTCCGCATTCCCCAAAGCTCCAGTATTACTGGAATCTTACCATCAGATTGTTTATTGTCATATCCAGGAAGAAGACTGCAGAGAAGCAGTCGGTGTATTCTACGGCCCCAGCCGACTAGGCAATGCCATTTTGTGGTCGGTCCCACATCTTGGTATCAGATGCACTTGTGCTAAGGAGGCTGCCACACGTGTGGGCGGCCAATAGTTCAGTTAAAGATGTAAACAGATTTGTTTATAGTGGTGTTTATTGGGGTGTTTTAGTGGTGTTTATAATTGTCTTTATAGTGGTGTTTATTGGGATGCTTATAGGGGTGTTTATAAGGGGTGTTTATAATGGTGAACTTTTGGGTAGAGTCAGCCACACATTTTAAATGAGCTGATAACAGAAGAATGTGGCACTGGTATGCCACTGACTCTCTGCACAATACTCCTCGTAGTTTAAATTCAGAGTCTTTTCCTTCTCCTAGACTGGTTGCCGTGCCAAAGCTTCAGATCCCTGTTTGCTCCCAGCTTGTTCTACTGTTTACCTCCAGCTAAGATTTGGTCGAAGAGATGGAAAAACGTCTTCCTTAAAGGCCTTAACGCAAAGAGAAAATGCTTAGAAACTAGAAAATCACACAGATTAAAGTTTTTTTTCTTATTTTTATAGATAAATCTAATTGGTTAATGAATAAGTACCGAAAATTTTATTGAAATAGAAGAATTTCCGAGGATTTTCTTGTTATTAATGAAACATCTCTTTTCTTTATTTTCTTTTCTCCTCTAAACGTGAAAATGAGTTTTCCAAGTAAACGTTCTTCATTTCTCTCTTTTACACTATCGATCAATCTATCTATCTAGCTAGCTATTCATTCTCTTTCTTTTATTTCTTTTTCTTTTGTCCTTTCTTTCCTTCCATCTATTAATTCCTTTGAAGTAAACGATAAGTATCTAATATAAACTTTGTGCAACTTAACCTTCAGTAAAATCTGCTTGATAAACAAGGTAGAAAAACTGAAATTCTTCAAAACTAAAACAAACCAAATCTATCTGAATATAATAGTTTTCCATTGATATTCTTAGTTCAGATAAAGTTGCATCACTTGAAAAAAATTGCTGTCGAGAACCACCCTGTATTTAGTATCATCTATAAATGATTATATTCCGATGTTTTTTTTTTAATCAATGGTTAATTTACAACGAAATAAAGGATACTAGACATTTTTCTTTATAAGGTATCATAATATTGAAACGGATATTATTGTTGTATACTCCCAACCATTGCCATAATACATATACAAATATATGCGAAACATAATCAAACACAATATACGAACTTCAATGAACGAACGAACACACGTCTTTTAAAAATATAATCCCTCACACTTTATTCTCGAAAGGGTGATGGTTGTTGTATGTGAGAGATGAGTTGAAGACGGAGACAGACTGCTATATTGACCCAAAGTTCTTCTGACCATAGCAGCACTTTTTTCGCATCCTGGCTGGGCTGCTCAACCATGGGTCACTGAGGGCCGCAAGACTCTCAGTCTGCAAGCTGATTCTCACGCTGGTATCCTATCTCCAACTGACTCGAACCGTCTGTGCCCTGGTTATATTATCATATTTACCAACCCCTCCGCTCGGGCAGGATATGACACAATTTTTAAGCGGAGTTTAACAGGTTTGAATTCAGAGTTTTCCTTCTCCTAGACTAGTTGCCTCACCAAGGCTGAAGAACCCAGTCTACCCTACTATTTACCCATAGCTGGAGGGAGAATAAATGGATTCATACCTTTCCCAAGGGTATTAGTGCTATGTGAAATGCAATCAGTCTCGTCCAAGATTTGAACTCGTGTCGCCGTGTTCATTTCCTATGACGATAACCATAACACCACGGGCACTTCCCTGGTTATATTATTGTTTACGTTCACCAGCTTCCACTATTCTTCCGCTTATTTACACAGGTGCATCTCTTGATTAACGGCTCGGTCGAAGGTCAATTTATAACATTATTAGGTATTATTTAATAGCAAACACTACAGAATTGAAATCCACTAATCAAAAAAAAAATTATATATACTCTCTCTCTCTCTCTCTCTCTCTCTCTCTGATATATTTGCTTTCTTTTACTCACAGACGTTCATCGTATGTTTTTTTCTTTCTCTCTTTCCTCAGAATCAAAACGCAATGGTTCATTGTTTATCTGATGTGATGACAGGGCGTAACATTCGAAGATCAACATTCATGTCTTATTCTCCCATTATAATAAACGCTTTTTTATTGATCTTATAATTTTCTTAAAGCGGAGACTGTCGCCGGTTTGATCAGATACGCCGATTACGCCCCGAAACTTATGGATCACTGCAATATGACCGTTCGGTGTGTTGTTGATGTAGAAGAGACCAGACAACTGATTACTATGAACAAAGCCTTTCGACTGAAAAAGCCTGCGTTGAGCATAAAAGTGAGTATTCCATAAAAGAGACGATAAAACTGATTTCGAACCTTTAACCCAAACACAGACTAGTAGGAATGTATGAATCTTTTTAAAAGGTTTTTTTTTCTTGTTTACGAACAAGTGAACGTAAATCCCGAACGAATAATTAATCAATCGATCAAAGATTCAGGACTTCAAGCGCTTGCTAAAATCCGAGCCCATCTATAACAATATTTCATTCTTCTCTGGTCTCTCAGTTTGGCATATCAAACTTCATTTAATACCAAAGCCATCCTTGTAGAAGAACAGTAGTGGCACTATTTAATGCATAGCTGGGAGGATAAGGAGGTTTATACTTTTAAAAGGGTATTTGTCCGAAAGTGAACGCAATGGCGCGACTGGAGTTCGAACTTGCTACCTACGATGTCGCTGTCCTGCACTTTAGCCACTTCTCTACGGTAACCCCCAACCCTTGTGTCTTGGTTCTAGGGAGATGGTTGGATTTTTATCTTTAACTCATTCATCTCCTTAACTTGCCATCTCTATGCACGAGATAACTTTAAAACGCTACTTTCTGACTATGCCTCTTTCTGACTGTCCCTATCTGACTATCTCTCTTCAGATATATATATATATATATATATATATATATATATATATATATATATGTGTGTGTGTGTGTGTGTGTGTGTATAAATATATATGTGTGTATATATATATATATATATATGTGTATATATATATATATATATATGTATATATGGTTTCTTTGTTTAATGGCATATCAACTCTTTGTAGGTTATTTAATGCCAAAGCCATTCTCCTAGAAGAACAGTAGTGGTATTATTTAACCCATAGCTGGGAGGATAAGGGTGTTCATACCTTTCCCAAGGGTATTTGCTCGAAAGTGAACGTAATAGCGCGACTGGAGTACGAACTCGCGTACTACGGATCCGCAGTCCATCGCTGTAACCATTACACCACGATATGTATATATATATGTACATTTAACCATTACACCCCTATATGTATATATATGTGTGTGTGTATATATCATCATCATGTCGTGCCGCCCGCACGGATATCCCCGACCCTCTCTCGCCACTTTTCCATATTGTTCATCGCCTCCGGCAGGTCTTCTAGAGTACATCCCGTATCTTCACATAGCTGCTGTGTGTATGTTCGAGCTGGTCGTCCTGCTTTTGCTCGGCCATAAGCGGGGGTCCATAGGACTACATTACTTATGAGCTCGTCTATGCTCCTCCAGCAGTGTCCTGCGTGCCTGGTTCGTCTCACTTAGATAATTTTCGTGATGGGAGGCAAGTGGCCGTATAGTTGGTGCTTTGTAGGGTGTTGCTGCCAGGACTTGTTTAATATTGCTCGCAACATCCTTGTGTAGTTTCCGTATAGCTTCTTTACAAACATGAATACAATAGGAATTTCACACTGTTTGTGATTTTATTTAGGTACATAAATTTATTAATATTGTTTGTGAATAAGCTCTTAAAATGTTCAAACGTCATAAGATACCAGCTCACCAGGGGATCGACAACGTGAAACTCAGGGCGGTGAATTTTATCCTGTTTTATTATTTTTGTATTTTTTTTAGTTTAAATATATTGATATCGCTCGTTAAAATCTTTACAATGCGCGAAAATGCTGAGCAATGTCAATATATTTAAACTAAAAGGAATTTACTTAGTAAGTAACAGAATCTCACCAGAAAGTGAACGGATAGAAAATTCTCCTTTAGCCATTCTCATTTCCACCCAGAAAAAACGAGAATGGCTGAAGGATCACTTTCTATCCGATCACTTTCGGGTGAAATTCTGTTACGAAGTACCTTTTCATTGTCATCGCTCCTAGGTCCATTTTGGTGGCTCGGAGTGGTAGCGCCTGAGAGGTCCCTATCTCTTGGTCAAATAGAAATATACTGCGTACTCATCCTAAACTGAATCGTTTGAAATAGAACTGTTTTGACATTCAACTGTATGTGGACAAAAACTATACTTATACTAAACTGAATTGTTTGAATTAGAACTGTTTGACTAAACTGAATAGCTTGAAATAGAAATGTTCTAACAATCAAACTGTGTACTCATGTTAAACTGTATTGTTTGAAATAGAACTGATCATATGTATAAAGATGGATTTGGCATTAAATAACCAACAAAGGTTGATATGCCATAACCCCAAACGAACAAAAAATAATATGCTTCTTTTGTTTACCTTTCGATGACTATTTCTTTTTTCCTGCAGGCTCCAGCTTCCACCAAACTGCACGTTTTGACACCAGTGTCTGTGTCTTTTAAGAACCCGTTACCGGTTCAACTCACAAAGTGTTATCTCTATGTAGGGGGATCCGGATTGATACCAAACTCGGTCGTGCCGCAGAGGTGAGAAACCCTTCATTTCCTCTCCAGGGACATTGGAAATAGTTTTAAAGCACTTTCTAACTTCTGTTATGCTAATATATTCGGTGTTTATATAGAATAGCCCGCTGATAAGAACTTACGTTATTCTTGTACAAATATTTATATAGAAATTTAATTGGATGTGATGGAAATCGTCGTAGAAAATGGATATGACAGCCCAAGTTCAAATCCTAGACAAGGCAGTTTACATTTCCCATAGGGCTAATACCTTTGAGAAAGGTATGAATCAAACTATTCTCCTTCCAGGTACGGGTGAATAGTAGAGCAGAATTGGCTCTTTAACCAATGCATGGCAACCAGTCTACGAGAAAAAAAACTGAATTTTAACCTGTTAACTGTAGGGGCTGTAGGATACACCTCTGCAGATGGGTAAAAACCCCTAACGAGTGTCCTGGTATGACACTAAACAGTCTGATGGTGAGGTTCCTGTGAAACTGGAGCTTTGGGAAATGTGGAGTACCCGTTCATTGCCATTGCTCCCAGGTACACTCTTACCCGGAAGGGTAGCACCTGATAGTTCTATTTAACCCAAAGATAGGTCCCTAACTGCATACTTATGCTAAACTGAATTGTTTGACTAAACGGAATTGCTTGAAATAGAAATGTTTTTGACAATTAAAGTGTACTTACAGTTAAACTGCATGCTTATTTTAAACTGTATTATTTGAAATGGAATTGTTTTTTGACATTGAAACCGTACTTACACTAAACTGATTTGTTTAATACAGAACTGTTTTGACATTTAACTGTGTGTAAACAAAATCTGTACTTATACTAAACTGAATAAGCTGAATTAGAACTGCTTGGCTAAACTGAATAGCTAGAAATAAAAATGTTTTTCATAATCAAACTGTACTTACATTTAAACTGTATACTTATTCTAAACTGAATTGTTTGAAAAAGAACTATTTTCATAAAATGTACTTATTGACAATTAAACTGTGTACTCATGCTAAACTGAATTATTTGAAATAGAACTGTCCATTTGCATAAAAATGGATTTGGCGTTAAATAACCCACATAATGGCCGAGGGATTTCGGTTTATGACTTGGGGTTTAGTTAAGCTGAGAACCTTTCGGCTCAGTGCATGGGTTACTTAGGTGCAACATTAAAGCAGGTGTTCACGCGCGTTCGCGCGGGGCGGACGTGTCACTCAGAGATGTCACAATAGCCCGATATGAGAAACGGAGGCTAGCGAGTGCGAATGACGTCACCCACCGGAAGCGCGCGGAGGATTTTGGGAGATTTTGAAAAAGTCAGAGAGTTGAGAACTGGACTCCGAACGAGACGGTTGACTTTCGCTTGCTCGCGGAGACATTTGTGGCGGGTGCCACACGTGTTGGAGGGGGGCAGATGAAAAGGCCAGTATAGAAAGATTGTGTCTCTCTCCTAATGTCGAAACCTTTAACTCAAAGGTAATAAAAGGTTTCGTACCTGAACTGAGAAGTCGTTACGTGTTTTTCGAATTTCGAGATTCCTATGTTCTATGTATATATGTAATGAACGTCCCATGTACATTTCGCATATTCATGTATATGGCCATGGTACTAAAGGTTGATATGCCATAAAGCAACCAACCAACCAACCATCAAACCTGTTAAGCTCCGTTAAAAAAGTGACCTTGTGTCACATCCTGCTTATACAGATGGGTGCGTAAACACAAACATACATATACACATACGTACTCATATATTCATAAATACCTACGAGGGTCGTAACCATTTTGCCGACTCTATTATTCCTATATTAGAAATAAAGATCACTAAAGAGATCACTCTGCCTAATCATTCATCTATAGCTTGATAGAGAATACTTGGATTCATACCTATTTGCACCATATGAAATCCACACAGCTTCCTCCAGGATTTGTCGTATACATTTCCAACGAACTTAACCATTATACCACGGAAACCTACTGCATGTATCTGTGTATATATATATATATTGTTTTTATTTCTCCTATAGGAATATTGGAGTCAACGAAACGTTTTCGGCGTCAGTTTCTATCAAGCCATGGTCAAAAGGTACTCATGCTCTTATCTTCGTTTTCTCTTGTACAGAGATACGAGGAATTGTGGGTCAGCATGCAATTAAAGTAGTAAAAACGTAAATCAGCAAAAGCAACCCCACCAAAAAATAACGAAATAGATAAATAAATAAAAGGAATAAAGGGAAGTACTATATAATTAGCATTTGATTTTTATCTTCCATAAGAAATTAAAATTATCGGGGTGAGTGCAAACATTATTATTATCATTATTTACTCCTTCTAGAGTTTTTTTTCACACCAGCGTTAACCGATGATCTTTCACTGGAGTTTGAGTGACAGAAAGTCTCCTCAAGTCTCCAGGACTCTTCTCAGTATTCTGGCCGATCTCAGTAATGCTGTTGTTTCGGTGGTTTCCACTCGTCCTCTTATATCCAAGTCCTCCAGTCCTTGTACTAATCCTTTTGTGACTGTAACAAGAGCACCAATTACAATTGGTATCACCGTCAATTTCATGTTCCCCAGTTTGTTTTTTTCAATTCCCTCGCAAGGTCGAGGTACTTATCTTTCTTTTCGTTTTCATTCAATTTTACTCTGTGGTAAGCCGGAACAGCAAAGTCTACAATTCGGCAAGTTCTCTTTTTCTTTTTTTTCTTTTTTTTTTTCCTTTTTGTTGAATATTACTAGGTCTGGTCGTCTGGCCGATATTTGATAATCCGTTTGTATCTCAAAATCACTGAGAAGTTTGTGCGTCTCCTTCTCTAGGATAGATTCTTGGTTGTACATATACCATTTGGTCAAATTTCAATTTCTTGCACAATTCCCAGTGGATCACTTTGCCCAATCAGTTGTGTCTGGTCTTATACTCTTTCTGGGTTAATTTGCTGCATTCACTAATCATGTAATTGATCGTTTCGTCTCGATCAATACATAACCTACTCCTGCTGTTTTGTTGCGTCTTATCTATTCTTACTTTGATATGATTGGTCCTTATGGCGTTGTTTTGAACTGCTATCAGAAGAGATTCAGTTTTTCTCTTAAGGTTTCCCTTTTTTTTATCCACGTCCACATTTTCTCGTGTGAAATGTCGCTTGTTAGTCGATTAAAACGTCCATACAGTCGTTTTTCTGCTCTTTTTTGTTTTCTGGTTTTTTTTTCCTTTTTGTTGATCTTCATGTAGTCAGTATTGTTTCTGGTGGCTGTAATCAGTCTTCCAATGAGCTTTTCTTTGTAGTCTTTGAGTCGTTATATTTATGCATCAACGCTATCTTCAATGCTGGCGGCAAACCCTTTTTCTCTTTCTCTTGATGCATATAGTCTTTCAACGTCATCTCTGGAATGTAAGGCCTTATTCATGGTCATTAGTTTTCTTGTTCTCGAGTCCATTTCTTTAAGTTTTTCTCTGGTTCACTTCAAGAATGGTTCCGAATATCTTACGAGAGGGACAGCCCAAGTATTTATTACTTTTATAACGTTCCAGCTATATAGTTTGGTTTCGAGTAGCTTTCTCGTTCGCATGAGATACTCTTTTTAAATTTTTATTTTCATCTACACTTGTTTAATGGTGTCAACTTCCAATATTCCCAAGTATTTGTAGATTTCCTTTTCTCAGAACGTTCTAATTTCTTTTCTTGATTTGCTTATTCCATTCCTTCCGTCATGTATCGTTTCCCGCTTTTTATTATTAGCATGGCGCATTTTTCTATGCCGAATTCCATCTCTTTGTCCTGACTGTATATTGTCACCACTTGTATTAGGGTTTTAAATTCTTTTTCGCTTTTTGCAAATAATTTGGTATTCAATTCTTTTTTGCTTTTTGCAAATAGTTTATCATCAGTGATTGATCTTTTCTTGCGATTTACTAAGATTGTATCCGCCAGTGCATTCCCTGAGTATGTGGTTGAATGGCATCATCGCTATTACGAATAGTAATGGTGATAGTGCATCCCTCTGGAATATGCCTCTCTGGATCTTTGCTTCAGCTAAGCTTTTCCCTCCTTCGGTCAATTCCTTTCTCCAGGTTTCCATGGTTTCTCGATAAAGTTTATGACTTCGTCTGATATCTTGTGCATTTTGAGATATTGTTCTATCAAGCTTTAGAGGACAATATCGAAAGCTTTTTTATCGTCAATCCATGCCATAGCCAAATTTTTTGGCCTCGCTTTACTCTCGTTGAGGATATGTAGATCAAAATATAGGAGCTCATCAGTCTCTGTCTTGATCCTTTGTAGCATCCTTTCTATTCCTCAGGAACAGTCCACCGTTTATAACTGAATCGTAAATCTCCTCCCTAATTTTACACATCATCGGTAAACACGTTATGGGTCTATAATTATTTGGGCGGTTCGTTTTTGGAGGTCTTTCTGTATAAGGTCATCCATTCGGGTATGCCTGTTTCTGGTAAGCATGTATTTATTTCGATAGCCTGTCTGCCAAGGATGGAAGTCAAATCTTAAAACCAAAATCCATGTATGCCATCAATGCCAGCAGTTTTCTATTTTGGTATCTTTTTAAGTGTCGCTCTGAGTTAATTAACGTGTATATTCGCCTTCGGACATTGTTCGACACTTTTTAAGTCTTTTTCCATGTTGTTTATCCATTCGGCTTTTTTTTTGTAATGATCCTTCTATTCCCATACTTTGTTCCAAAACTGTTTTGCTTCCCTTCCATCCGGTAGCAAGATTGTCTTTGCACTTCCTCTCTCTACTTGCGGATAGAATCTTCTTTCGTTGTTTTGTCTGGATTGTTTGGTCCTGTCTCGGTATCTTTTTAGTCTTTATTCTTTCGCCAATACTTTCTGATTCATCTCTTCAAGTTGTATCTTTAGTAGTTGTGTTGCTTTTTTCTTTTTGTCCCAGTTCATATTTTTTCTATGTTATCATCTTTGCTTGTTGTCGTAGATTTCTTATCTGTGTTTCCAATCTAATTTCCCATCCCGGTTTAGTCATTTTGTTCATGTTTTTCAGCGGAAACCCTACTTTTTCACAGACTAGTTTCGTTCCTGTATAGATTAGATTGTTTTGTTTCGTGATGTTGTTTGTTAGGATATTTGTTAATAAGTCGTTTATTTATTTTTTCAGTTTCCACTTTGACTGTTTTCCAGTCTTGGTTCCTGAAAGAAGACAATGCGGTTTTCTTCTCCGACATAATCTCTATATAATCTCTACATTCATGTTTCCTCCTTGGGTTATTATTTGATCCTCTGAGCGTTATGTTGTCATGTGCCGTATCATAACGACACAATAATAAAGACAGACGCATGCAAAATTCTTTAACAAATATGTTCCTCACACTTTATTGCAAGGTTCGAAAGGGTTGTGTGGGGTTTTACTGTGAGAGGGAGCTGGAGACCGAACATAAACTGTAATATGTTGACCCCACTGTTATGACCGTCAAGTTGTGTCTTTCTTGTTCTCTAGGGCTGTTCAACTGGAGGCCCAGCGGCCCACTCTGCTGGATGCTGGCTTTCTTTACTGCATCTTATCAGCATCTTCTCTGGACCTCAAACTCCATCGGGGTTCCCAAAGGCCCCCTCGGTCGGGTGTGGCTATCCCCACCACATCTCGACTCCAACTGTCTGAAACTCTACTGGCAACTCCACTGGCTCGTCGAACTCAACTGAATTATATAATCGTTCGATGCCCACTCGATCTTTGAAATCGAATGTTTAATCGTCATCAAGCGGAAATAACTGTCATGCAGTTCAGAGGTCACTCTCTTCCGGTGCATCAGTCTATGAGTGTACCATGGGGATTTTTTTAGCTCGTCCCATTTTATCAGCCAATTTCCGCCCCCGCGATTTCCTCACATAACTGCCATTGGAATGTGTCACTTCCTTCCAGTGCATCGCCTTGAATGGCATTTTGCTCGGGCCGAAGGTCAAAATATAACATGAGTTTGGATGTGTAGTGTCTTGTTTGTTTTTATTTATCGTTCGTCTTTGATTGGAAGTTTCTAGCATTTCTGTATTTAGCCTCTTGGTTACTATAGTAGTGGTATGTAGACATGTTTCCCTATATATTTGTTGGTGTATTTCCAATATTCCAAGGTGTTGGGTATCACCCACCTTTTTCCACACAATGAACTAGTCCATCTGCCATATATAGCAGTAGCTACTAATACCAAGGCAGACTAGAGGGTGAAGAACAGCTTCTTATAGGAATAGTATTAGAGCGTTGGACACTGGAGATCGCACTAGGTCACCTTACTTGCTACCGTAATAACAGAAGCCAACACTATCGTTGGACTATATCTTTATTCAGTATTCACTAATCCTATGTCCTTGTCTACTAATAGTCTCTCTATTGTATATACTTTTTCCTGAGAATATATCTCTATTTCCTCTCATATCGTGGTTTGTCCTTTATTTAATATTACAAGCGTTCACTAATCCTATGTTCTTGTCTACTAATAGTCTCTCTATTGTATATACTTTTTCCTGAGAATATATCTCTATTTCCTCTCATATCGTGGTTTGTCCTTTATTTAATATTACAAGTGTTCACTAACCAGAATGCAACGCAAGGTCAGAAAATCAGCCTTTCTTAATTATTCACCAAACTTAGCGATCTTTTGATTTGCTGTATTAAATCTAGATAACTCTACCCAAATCTCCATCATTCTTTATCTATATCCTCCTTGTGTAGGGTTACTCCGAAAATAAGAGTAAAGTGCCAGTTTGTTATCTTCCCTGGTCCACTTTCTGCGCTGGTTTGTGATTGTTTTGTTCATCATTTGTGTACGTGAGTTCTTCCCACCAATTTTAACCGGTAATTTTTCACTGACGTTTGTGTAATAATAAGTATCCCTAGGTCTCCGGAACTGCTCTAAGTATTCTAGCAGATTTTAACACTGCTGTGGTCTGGATGGTCATTATTATTCCTCCATTAGTGTTGTTGTTATGGGGTTTCTTGGGGCTGTTGTGAGCAAAAACCATGTTAAAATAATAATAATAATAATAATAATAATAATAATAATAATAATAATAATAATAATAATAATAATAAAACAAAAGAAAAGCATGTTTTAAACTTATGCTCTCTTAAAATACATATTGATCAAATAAACTGATAAATGAAACCTAGTGTCAAATCGATAATCCTGCGTTTTATTTAATTTCCTCGATATCTAAATAAGTAAATAATTTGCTATCCTTTTCTTTTTTCAAAACAAATCTATTTAACAGTTTTAAAAATTTATATTTATAAGTTTCTCTCACTAGTTATCTATCAAATCTTTTCAGAAATATCTCAATTTAGTCATCTCTCTCTCTCTCTCTCTCTCTCTCTCTCTCTCTCTCTCTCTCTCTAATATATATCCATATATACATAAACACACACACACATACACATACACACACACACACACGCACACACACATATATATATATATATATATATGTTCGTGTGTGTGTTCTCTTTATATTTATAACTCTGCTAATCTGTTCATATTTATCAAGCTATTTCAACCTATTCATATCTATCTATCTATCTATCTATCTATCTATCACACACGCACGCACACACACACACACACACACACACACACACACACACACACATATATATATATATATATATATGTTTGTGTGTGTTCTCTTTATATGTATAACTCTGCTAATCTATTCATATTTATCAAGCTATTTCAACCTATTCATATCTATCTATCTATCTATGACACACACACACACACACACACACACACATATATATATATATATATATATATGTGTGTGTGTGTGTGTGTGTGTGTGTGTGTGTGTGTGTGTGTCTGTGTGTGTGTGTGTGTATATATGTTTTTCGGAGTTAACTTTCTATCCCATTCTGTGAATATCTATCTATCTATCAATCTAAGTCTGGTGGTAATGTTCTATCTATGTCATTTTGTTCGTTTCTTTCTTTCTATCAATCTATCGACTGACCAAAGAAAGTAAAAAAAAGCTAGAAAATAAATCAATTTGATAAAAGAGCTAAAGAAGAAATATGCAAATGGTTCTGGAAAACGTGAACAAAAAAATCAAGAGATCAACGTGAACAAAAAAGAAAAAGATCAAAGAAAGAAAGAAAGAAAGAAAGAAAGAAAGAATTAAATAAACCAAGAATTGAATAAAATAATTATTAATGTTATTGAGTTCCTTTTTCTTTTCTTTTCTTTTCTTTTTTTTTTATTATTTTAACAGTGGTTCCATCTACTAAATATACATTTCTTTTACCACTCAACCACTTTATTCTTCCAGGAATTATTTTCAGCGACTAAAATTTTGTGTGGGGAATCTATTTGGTCAATAAATTTTTTGGTGCAATCTAATGATGATAACTTTTTAACTACAGGTCCTATCATCATGAATTATATTAGCTGACCGGTTAGAAAATGCGCAGTTAGGGAATATCTGTTAAATAATGTCAATGACTCTTTTTTGGCTTGCACGAAGCTCTGAGCAAAACCTTATAAAACATTTGTGGTACATTTCGGTAAAGGAAATCGATACGAATAAAAATTTAAAAAACGCATAGTAAGAATAATTTTGAAACATCTCATCTTAAAAGAAAATGGATAAAATAAGTTTTTAAAAATTACATCTTAAAGGAAATACGTAAAATAAAAAAAAATACTTCTTAAAGGAAATGCATAAAATAAACAAAAAGTCACATTTTACAGGAAACGAATGAAATGAATAAAAAAATTCCATCTTAAATGAATGAAATAAATTGAAATATCAAATTTTTAAAGAAAGAGATAAAATTCATGTTAAAATCACATTTTTAAAAAAAGTTGAAAATTTTTTTTTTAAATCACATCTTAAAGAAAGTAAATAAAATAAACAAAAAATCACATATCAAAGGAAATGAATTAGATTGAAAAATCACATTTTAAAGCAAAAGAATTAAATTAGCCGAAAATATCATTTCAAAGGAAATGAATAAAATAAATTAAAAAATCACACGTTTAAAGAAATCACAGTGTTAAAGGAAAAAGATAAAAGAAACTTTTAAAAGTCTCATTTTTAAAAAAATGAATAAAATAGGTTTGGTTTCTTTGCTTAATGGCATATCAACCTGCGTAGGTTATTTAATGCCAAGGCCATTTTCCTAGAAGAACAGTAATGGTACCGATTTAACCCATAGCTGAGAGGATAAGGGGGTTCATACCTTTCCCAAGGGTATCTGCCCGAAAGTGAACGTAAAAGCGCGACTGGAGTACGAACTCGTTTACTACGATTCTGCAGTCCATCGCTTTAACCATTACACCACGAGGACACTCCCCCCCCCGGATAAAATAGATTGACATAACATTTTAGTAGAGATAAATAGGATGAATTTTTAAAATTACATTTCAAAGGAAATGAATAAAAAGAATTTTTAACCCATAGCTGAGAGGATAAGGGGTTCATACCTTTCCCAAGGGTATTTGCCCGAAAGTGAACGTAAAAGCGCGACTGGAGTACGAACTCGCTTACTACGATTCTGCAGTCCATCGCTTTAACCATTACACCACGAGGACACTCCTCCCCCCCCGGATAAAATAGATTGACATAACATTTTAGTAGAGATAAATAGGATGAATTTTTAAAATTACATTTCAAAGGAAATGAATAAAAAGAATTTTTAAAAATTACATTTTAAAAGAAATAACAAAATACTTTTTTAAAAATCCAAATAGAAAAATAAAGAAAAAAATTAAATAATCATAAGATTCACTTTTTAATTTTCAAAAACACTAAATTTACTCCATAAAAGTAAATATTTCTTATCAAAATATATTAAACATGAGTTTGCATACTGGATTAAAACTTTGCTTTTTTTGTTTTCTTTCTTTCTTCTTTGGTTTCTTTTTTTAATGCCATATCAATTTTCATAGGTTATTTAACGCCAAAGCCACTCTTATAAAAGATCATTAGTGGTACTTTCTAACTAAAGGGGATGAGACGTTCATGCCTTTCCCAAAGGGTATTAATCCGGAAGGGAATGTTATAGCACGACTGAGTTTCAAACTCACTTACTGCAATGTCGCAGTTCACTACGCCACGGGGGTTCCCTTCACCCCGATAAATTTTGCAAGCTAGGATCTCTTCTATTCAAATACTTACAGAACTTATATGCATATGAATGAACAGAGAGAACTACTTCTTTAGATTTACCAAGCATGCTATGGATTGAAAATTCTATCCAAAACAGGATCATTCCAACATAATATGAAATAAACATGAAAAGTTCTCAGTTTAGCAATTACAGATTCACTAATTTTCAAAACATTTTCGTTCTATCCGGAACAGCATCATTCCGGCATAGCATGAAGAGAGGAGGAAAAGCTCTATGTGTAGCCATTACAAATTCACAAACACTTTTGTTCTATCCCAAAAAGCATCATTTCGACGAAAAATGAAATAAGCATGAAAAGCTCTATGTGTAGCAATTACAGATTCACTAATCTTAAAAACGTTTTTGTTCTATCCAAAAAAGTATCATTCCGACGTAACATAAAAAGAGCAGGAAAAGCTCTTTGTGCAGCAATTACAGATTCACTAATCTTAAAAACGTTTTTGTTCAATCTGGAACAGCATCATTCCGACATAACATGAAAAGAGCATGAGAAACTCTCTGTGTAACAATTACAAATTCATCAGTCTTAAAAAAATTTTAACAGCAAACGAAAGATGTGCAGCGATTCGAAGCCATAATCTTAACTGATCGTATTTGAAAACAAAGTGATAAGACATTTACTAGATGGAGCTAGCATTACCATTTGCCGAGGTTTACATGCACTACAGAAGTGACCGTTTAATGCATGGGAATTATTTATGTTCCGCCTTGTATCAATGCTATCGTCCAAATATTTAAATTATTTTTATTCGAGTTCGTCAAAAGTTTTTGCAATATTTAAACCTGCATCCAAACATACGTGTTTCGAAAACAAGGTTATATCCTGCATCTGGGAAATTACAAAGGTGTAATCCACAACGAGTTCGTTCCGGGCGGTCGAACAATCAATAACAACCTCTACTCCGAACAGTTGAAGCAGATTTATTGATATATATTTTTATTACTTAGAATATTCCAATTATTTACTTCACCTTAATTGTTATACTCACAACGTTTCGGCCGATATGTCCTTCGGCCTTCTTCAGGTGTTTCATGTCAAATTTGGGAGCCTACACAGAACCTCAAATTGAACCCCTTTACTTGAACCACACAGGTAGACTGTTTCCTTTTGGTTAACTATGGCCGAGTACAAGTGTTAAGTTATAGTAAGTATTCCTTGTTAGTCTTACCTGTTGTTGGGATTGAACCGGAAACCTACAGATGATTTCACTCAGAAGCACTTTCCAATCAAACGACTTATCCACTGTACCATGTATCCTTGCCAGTCAATTCAGAGGGAATTTTGGGGACTTGTAAATGTAATGTGAACATCAACTCATGAGATTCTCTGACCCACTATCATACCAGATTTTTTTACCCAAGGTCATATCGCAATTTTTTCTATCGAGCCTTTTTGATTAATGGATAAGTTGTCATCATATGTCAAAATCTCTGCCCACTTTGTGTAAAATATCTGCAAAGCCCCTATTTATTCCAACCTGATGGTGAACCTAGATTTAGTAAGCCTGTTCACGAGGATACTCACTGATGAGACACTAACAGTGGTACAGTATTGCTTGCAGGAAGAACGCACCTGTATCCAATAGATAAACTGATAGAGATGTTGACCTTCTGGGTGGAAACGGCCTACTTCGGGATAGGGTCTAACATATACTGACAATAAGGATTGGCTATGGGATCTCCGTTGTCACCAGTATTAGTGAACATATTCATGGATTTGTTTGGTTTGGTTTGGTTTTATGACATATCAACCATTGTAGGTTATTTAATGCCAAATTCTCTTTATACATATATATCAAATATATAGAATTTGTTTGGTTTGGTTTTATAGCATATCAACCATTTTAGGTCATTAATGCCAAATCCATTTTTATACATATAAACAGTTCTATTTCAAACAATTCCTTTTAGTACGGGCATAGAGTTTCAATGTCAAAAAACAGGTCTATTTCAAACAATTCAGTTTAGCACAAGTACAAAGTTTAGTTCTATTTGACCCTATCAGGTGCTTCCACTCCGAGACACCAGAGTGGACCAGGGAGCAATGGCAACGAAAGAGTACTCTGCATTCCCCAAGGCTCCTGCATTACTGGAACCTCGCCATCACATTGTTTAGTGTCATATCCAGGACACTCGTTGAGGGAGTCTAACCCCTCTGCAGAAAATCAGTCGGTGTATTCTATAGCCCCAGCAAACTGGACAACATATACATGGAATACTTCGAAGAAATGTCATTAAGATCTACATCTCTAAAGCTGTCATTGTGACTTACATACGTAGATGATACATTCACACTCTGGCCTCATCAGAGAAGATCACACCTCGGAAGATCTGTTTCTTCCTGGTTAAAGATTCCTGGAAGAATGTTCTGGGTAGACCTCGGCCAGACAAACAAATACGATCCTACAGTACGAGAGGTTGAACTGATTCAAGCGAATCCCAATTATGCTCTTGTTAGGTTACCAAATGGAAAAGAAAGTATTGTTTCTCTATGTTGCCTAGATCTTGCTGGGGAAGGAATGACAATTTCTGAACCCGAATCAGTTAAAACTGTCTCAAATAGCCCTCCACCAAATTCGAATGCAAATAAATCAATTAAATCAGAAGACCCTGTACCGGCATTTGTGACCAGCGATTCAATTAAAGGTGCTGAAGTAGAAACCAGATTTTTTCCTAACCCAGATATTTCAAAAACGCCCCCCCCCCCAATCCTCAAAGGTACTCTAAGAGGATCAAGAAAGAACCAAATGCTTCGGGTTTGACCACTAAAAAATGGACAGTGTCCTTAGTCCTTAAAACTGGTATAAAGCAAGTTAAAAATTGGCCTTTTTCTACAATTTGATTTCGGTTTAAAAACATAATCTAAGGAGGTTGTTTAAAATCTCCTTATAGTTGCGTGGTCGTGATAATTTTGGCCTGGTAGATAAAAAAAATGTTTGTAGATAACAGGAGGGGTTATTTTTGGAAAACCAGTCTTAAACAGAAGTAAGCAAGAAGAAGATATTTCATTTAAGCTATTTTCATAAGTAACGTTTATCACGACTGGGATATTAAAATACGCGTTTTCTTTTTGTATCCTACGGTAATTTTTGCTTTGCTTTTTTTTGTTGTTTTTTGTTTTTTTTCAAAAACATTTCATTTTCTCTCAGTCTCTCTCTCTCTCTCTCTCTCTCTCTCTCTCTCTCTCTCTCTCTCTCTCCTGAAATAAAACTGAAAATTGCATGGTCAAAAAAAGGCGGGAGAGAATGTTGTATGTGTTCTTTTGCAAATAAGTCTCTTCCTGATTGTTCTTATAAATAGCAACTAGCTAAATCTGTCTCGACAACGTGCTTAGAACGTCTATTGATAAAATGAAAGACAACAGTTTCAAGCTAAAAAAGGAAAAAAGCAGAAGATACCCTGAACATACAATTACGGACGCGGACTACACCGATGACATAGCGCTTCTGGCAAATACACCCGCCCAAGCCGAAACCCTGCTACATAGTCTGGAACGAGCAGCTGCTGGCATAGGCCTCCATGTCAACACACATAAGACGGAATACATGTGTTTTAATCAAAGAGGCGACATCTCCACACTAGACGGTAGCTCTCTGAAATTAGTAGACAAATTCACCTACCTGGGAAGCAGTGTCTCAGCAACCGAGACAGACATCAACAGGCGACTAGCAAAGGCATGGACAGCTATCGATAGGCTATCGGTCATATGAAAGTCAGACCTGACCGATAAAATGAAACGCAATTTTTTCCAAGCAGCGGTCGTATCGATACTGCTGTATGGATGTACTACATGGACGCTAACAAAACGTATGGAGAAAAAGCTGGACGACAATTACACAGGAATGCTGCGAGCAATATTAAACAAGCACCCTAAAAAGCAGCAGCTGTACGGCCACTTACGATCCATCACGAAAACTATCAAAGTTTGACGAACCAAACATGCAGGACACTGCTGGAGAAGTAGGGACGAACTCATAAGCGACGTACTCCTGTGGACCCCTTCACATGAGTGAGCAAAGGCAGGACGACCAGCAAGAACCTATATACAACAGCTCTGTGCCGATACAGGATGTAGCCTTGAAGACTTACCGGGAACGATGGACGATAGAAAAGGGTGGCAGTAGAGGGCCAGGGAAATTTGATGGTGAATATTATTTTTAAACTTCAGTTTGCAATATTCTATTCGCCGCCAAATTCCTTCCCCTCAGGTGGCCATCCTCGCAGGCCTTCACCTACTTCGGCTGGGTTAGCTTTATTTCCTTGCGTCTGAGGTGCCCATTTTTAGAGGGACGCCGATTGGCCTTGTGCTACATTTTGTTTTGATGGGGAATATTATTTAGTAATCACAATTTATAACAAATACTTTAATTTTAGGGAGGTCCATGTAAGAAGTGTCGTGGGTTATTTCCACAGAAATAAAGGATCCATGTATTTAAGGAAGAAATCAGGTTATAGACAGATTTATTGAAGGGCTGAGCGTTGGAAGGATGTGATTCAGGGTTCGATAGCTTTATACAGTAGATGAAATTACGTGGACAAGAACAAAAGCTCTTCCGAAGTTTATAAAAATTCCAGAGCTTTTTTTTTTTTGTTGCAATCACTTCTTCCGTCGAGAACATTAAAGACGAAACATTTTATGATAAAAAGGTAAGTCTATCAAATGGGTCTACAATTATAAGAAAGAAAGAAGGAAAGAAAGAAGGAAGAAAAAAAAAGGAAGGCAAGAAAGAAAGAAAGAAAGAAGGAAAGAAAGAAAGAAAGAAAGAAAGAAGGAAAGAAAGAAAGAAAGAAAGAAAGAAGGAAAGAAAGAAAGAAAAAAAGAAAGAAGTAACGACAAAATAAGGAAAATAAAAATTAAAATACAAAGAAAGAAAGAAAGAAAGAAAGAAAAAAAGAAAGAAAGAAAGAAAAAAAGAAAAAAAGAAAGAAAAAAAGAAAGAAAGAAAGGTTGCATCAAAGATAAATCAAGGGAACGACAAAATAAGGAAAAAAAGAATTAAAATACAAAGAAAGAAAGAAAGAAAAAAAGAAAGAAAGAAAGAAGGAAGGAAAGAAAGAAAGAAGGAAGGAAAGAAAGAAAGAAAGAAAGAAGGAAAGAAAGAAAGAAAGGTTGCATCAAAGATAAATCAAAGTAACGACAAAATAAGGAAAATAAAAATTAAAATACAAAGAAAGAAAGAAAGAAAGAAAGAAAGAAAGAAAGAAGGAAAGAAAGAAAGAAGGAAAGGTTGCATCAAAGATAAATCAAAGGAACGACAAAATAAGGAAAATTAAAATTAAAATACAAAGAAAGAAAGAAAGAAAGAAAAAAAGGAAGAAAGAAAGACAGAAAGAAAGAAAAAAAGAAAGAAAGAAAGGTTGCATCAAAGATAAATCAAAGTAACGACAAAATAAGGAAAATAAAAATTAAAATACAAAGAAAGAAAGAAAGAAAGAAAGAAAGAAAGAAGGAAGGAAAGAAAGAAAGAAAGAAAGAAAGAAAGGTTGCATCAAAGATAAATCAAAGGAACGACAAAATAAGGAAAATAAAAATTAAAATACAAAGAAAGAAAGAAAGAAAGAAAGAAAGAAAGAAAGAAAGAAAGAAAGAAGGAAGGAAAGAAAGAAAGAAAGAAAGAAAGAAAGAAAGAAAGGTTACATCAAAGATAAATCAAAGTAATGACAAAATAAGGAAAATAAAAATTAAAATACAAAGAAAGAAAGAAAGAAAGAAAGAAAAAAAGAAAGAAAGAAAGAAAGAAAGAAAGAAAAAAGAAAGAAAGAAAGGTTGCATCAAAGATAAATCAAAGGAACGACAAAATAAGGAAAATAAAAATTAAAATACAAAGAAAGAAAGAAAGAAAGAAAGAAAGAAGGAAGGAAAGAAAGAAAAAAGAAAGAAAAAAAGAAAGAAAGAAAGGTTGCATCAAAGATAAATCAAAGGAACGACAAAATAAGGAAAATAAGAATTAAAATACAAAGAAAGAAAGAAAGAAAGAAAGAAAGAAAGAAAGAAAGAAAATGCTTGAAAGAAAGAAAGAAAGAAAGAAAGAAAGAAAGAAAGAAAGAAAGAAAGCATTAAATCATAAGATAAAAGAATGACCAAACCAATAAATAGAAAATAAACAAAAATTCAACTGACAAAACAAATTATTCTAAGGGAAATAACTCAAAATTAATACCATAAATTTATTTTCCCTTCAAGAAATGTTCTTTTATTGGGTCGTGGTGAATGTATTATGTATAATTAAAACTAGGAGATTCCTACTCAAGAAAAAGCCCCTAAATATGGACGCGTTAGGTTTGGCCGACTAGCAAGAACCTATTCACATCAGCTTTGTACGGACATTGGATGTAGTTTAGAAGACATGCCGTGAGGGATGGATGATAGGAGCGGACAAAGAAAGAGAGAAAGAAAGAAAAAAAAGAGTGTGTGCCAGAGTAATCCGTGCTGTCAGCGCGACTTGGTGGTCGTATTTATGGTTATTCGTGATTTCCCTTGATAATTAGCACAAAATAATTTCCCGTCAAACAGTAGTATCTTTTATATACTTTTATTGACATAAAGTTAAATCTTTATTAATAGATCATAATATTTTAGTAACCTTTGTAGGTCATTTAATACCAAATCCATTTTTATAAAAATAAACAGTTCTTTTTCAAATAATTCAGTTTAGTATAAGCGCACAGTTTAATTTTCAAAACATTTTTATTTTAAGCTTTTCAGTTTTGTCAAACAGTTCTATTTCAAACAATTCAGTTTAGCATAAGTACGCAGTTTAGTTCAATTTGACCTATAGATAGGACCCTATCAGATGCTACCATTTAGGGTCAGATTGGACCTGGGAGCGATGGCAATGAACGGGTACTCCGCATTCCCCAAAGCTCCAGCATAACTGGAATCTCACCATCAGATTGTTTAGTGACATATCCAGGACATTTGTGTGCGGAATGGGGTCTTACCCATCTGCAGAGAAGCAGTCACAGTATTCTACAACCCCAGCCGACTGGGCAAATTTAACTTTGAGAAATTAGACATAGAGTATCAAAAAATCTCTCAAAGAAAATAAATATCGTGTCAGAAAATTTTGTACAAAAAATATACGAAATATATATTCGCTATCTTCAATCTTGTCATCTTTTCCTGTGTTTACATACTTCACCACTATTGGCTTGACAAATTGATGATTAAATTATTAAGATATTGGAGGATTAAGATATTGGATGAAATTAAGCTTAACTTGTTAATTTGGATTTTAAAATAAGGGGCAATCCAGAGAAAATTGAACTCATAAACAGTGATTCCTTAGGGCAACATCCTAAGCATTACAACACCCAGTCGCTAGGGTTTAGAATAAACTGATTGTATCCCCTATCAAGATAAAGACCCTCCATACACTCATTAAACTACCTGGCCCAGTCGACTAGAAATTCAAAATACACCGACTGCATTTCTGCAGAGGGGGAAAAGACTCCACCAACGAGTATCCTGGATATAGCATGAAACAATCTGATGATGAGGATCCAGTAATGCCGGAGCTTTGGGGAATGCGGAGTACCCCTTCATTTCCATTGCTCCCAGGTCCACTCTTGTCCAGAGTTGTAGCACCTGATAAGGTCCTATATATGGTTTAAAAAAACTGTTTAACATTTAGACTGAGTGCAAACAAATGACTTATGCTAAATTGAATTTTTTTAAATGGAGCTTTTTTTTACATTTAACAGTGTGTTAACAAATGACTGTTTAATTGAATTGTTAGTGATACATAGCAATACTTGGAACCATTTAACTTTGCTGACATGCTAAACTGAAGTGTTTGAAATAGAACTATTTTATATTTAACTGTGTATTCATATTAGATATAGTTAATATATACGTATAAAAAGGATTTGACATTAAATTACCAGAATGCTTGATATGCCATAAAACCCAACCAAACCAAATCATATATATTTGACATAAAAGTGTAAAGAAGATTTGCCATTAAATAACCTACAATGGTTGATATGCCATAAAAGCAAACCCAATCAAACCAAACCAAACTAAACTGCTTATGATAATGGTAATGGGGGTGCCTGTGGGGTAATGGTTATAGTCGTAGGAAATGGACACGGCGACACGAGTTCAAATCCCGGACCAGGCTAATTACATTTCACATTGCACTAATACCCTTGGGAAAGGTATGAATCCAATTATTCTTCCTCCAGCTATGGGTAAATAGTAGGGCAGACTAGGTTCTTCAGCCTTGGTGAGGCAACTAATCTAGGAGAAGGAAAACTCTGAATTCAAACCTGTTAAACTCCTCTTAAAAATTGACCTTGTGTTATATCCTTCCCGAGCGGAGGGGTTGGTAAATATGGATAATGGTAATCCAAACAAGTCCTGGCGGCAACACCCCACAAGACACCAACTGTACGGCCACCTGCCCCCTATCACGAAAACTATTCAAGTTAGACGAACCAGACATGCAGGACACTGTTGGAGAAGCAGGGACGAACTCATAAGAGATGTACTCTTATGGACCCCCACATATGGCCGTGCAAAAGCAGGACGACCAGCACGAACATACATTCAGCAGCTATGTGAGGATACGGGATGTTGTCCTGAAGACATACCTAGGGCGATGAGCGATAGGGAGGAGTGGCGCGAGAGGGTCAGGGATATCCGTGCTACCAGCGCGATATGAGGATGATGATTACTGTGGTTCCATGGGAGAGTGGAGTTACCGTTTTATTGTCATTACTATCCGGTCCATTGAGACTCGAAGTGGTCGTACCTGTTTTAATTCATCTATCAGTCAAATAGAACTGTTTAATAATTTACTAAGTATTATTAGTAGTAGTAATTACTTGAACCAATACAATTGTATACAAATCATTTGTATAAGGAATGTCTAATATAATATAACTGTAAATTATTGATGGACAGTTACTTAAACAACTATAATCGTTTATTAAGTATTATTTTTAGTTACTTGAAACCATATCACTTTAACCAAACAAATGACTGTTATTAAGGTTTAGTTTAGGTTTATTTGTTTAATGGCATATCAACCTTTGTAGGTTATTTAATGCCAAAATTATCATCCAAGAAGAACAGTAGCGGTACTATTTAACCCATAGCTGGGATGATAAGGGTGTTCACACCTTCCCCAAGGGTATTTGTCCGAAAGTGAACCTTATAGAGTGACTAGAGTTCGAACTCGCTTACTACGATTCTGCAGTCCATCACTTTAACTACTAGGATACCCCCGACTGTTATTAAATAGAAATAATTACTTGAAACAATATAATTATAAGTATTAGATTGGAATACTTGAAACCATACAACTGTGTGAAAATTATTTCTATAAGATACAACTGTGTGCAAATGATTAGTATAAGATAGCAATTCTTAATATCACTTACAAAAATGTATATATGAACGTACAATGAACGTGATTCCCTAACCTCTCGGCATAAAGTAACCCTAGACCAATTGACATGCCGTTAAAATCAATAACCTATACACTAGGTGAAGTGGCTAACTGGAAATCTTGTAAGCAAGAAGAGTTTTGTGTACCTGAACAAGCATAGCTCAAGAAAGAAAAACTATAAAAGCAATATATTTATCAACAGGGGAATTCTCGGGATGATGTGGCTAAAGTGCTAGCCTGCAACCTCGGAGTAGGCAAGTTCGATTTACAGTCGTGCAATAACGTTCACTTTCAAACTAAAACCCTTAGAAAAGATATGAACCCCCTTTTTCTTCTTGACATGGGTTAAATAGTATCACTGGAGTTCTTCTACAAGGATGGCTCTAGCATTAAATAACCCATGTTTGTTGATATGCCATTAAACAAAGAAACCAAACCATATTTATAGAAGAGAGGTAACCCTATTTTATCATATCCATTTTTTCACAAATAGTTATAATATTAAGAAGTAATAATGAGTCCAAGATTGCACAAAATATTGAACTTATTTGCTTTTTGCCACAACGTTTCGACAGACCTACTCTAATTTAATATGCATAGAAAAAACAAGTGGGTCATGTTTTAGTTAGAAAATATTTACTGAGAAGTATCTTAATCAGAGGATCTTTTTAATTTTAAATTGAAAGATGAACAAAATCTTTCTTTATATACCAAATTAAGACAGAAGAACGGGTCAGATGAAATTGAATTTTTTTTTCAAATTATTGAAATTAAAATCATTATGTTTTGTGAATAACGTTACATGTAATGAGAGACTTAAAAGAAAATTGAGATGAAAAATCATCATCATGTCGCGCTACTAGCATGGATTTCCCTGACCCTCTCTTACCACCCGTCTCTATCGTTCATCACTCCCGGCAGGTCCTCCAGACAATATCCTGTATCGGAGCAGAGCTGTTGTAGATAGGTTCAAGCTAGTTGCCGTACATTTGCTCGTCCATGTGAAGGGATCCACAGGAGTATATCGCTTATGAGTTCTCCCACTACTTCTCCAGCAGTGTCTCACAGGTTAGGTTCGTCTAATTTGGATAGTTACCGGGATGGGTGGCAGGTGGCTGTACAGCTGCTCTTTTGTGAGGTGTTTTCTCCAGGACTTGTTCAATACAGCTCAACGAAACTTTATCAAAAATATAAAAGGTGAATATAAAAGGGAAGAAAGAAAGAAAGAAAAGAAAGAAAGAAAAGAAAGAAAGAAAGAAATCTGATTTTTGAAATTATTTAATGTTTTTCTTCAATTCTTTTCCAATATGATTTTTTAAACTAATTTTTCTTCATTGCATTTCCAATTTTACATTGTAAAACTATTTTTTTTTTATTTTATTGTGTTACTTTTTAAAATTATTTTATTCGTCTCATAAGACGATTTTTACTATGTTTATACATTTCATTTATGAATAGGTTTGGTTTGTTGGGTTTTATGGCATATCAACCTTTGTAGGTTATTTAACGCCAAATCCATTTTTATGTAAATAATCTGTTCAATTGAAAACAATTCAATTTAGCATAAGTACACAGTTTAATTGTCAAAAACATTTCCATTTCAAACTATTCAAGCAGTTATATGTAACAATTCAGTTAAGTGTAAATACAGTTTTAATGTCAAAAACAGTTCTATTTCAAATAATTCAGTTAAGCATAAGCACGCAGTTTAAATGTAAGTACGGTTTAATTGTCAAAAATATTTCTATTTCAAGCTATTCAGTTTAGTCAAATAATTTATTTTAGCATAAGTATGCTGTTAGTTCTATTTAACCCATAGATATGGCCCTATCAGGTGCTACCACGCCGGGCCAGAGTGGACCAGGGAGCAATGGCAATGAAGAGGTATTCCGCATTCCCCAAAGCTCCAGCTTTGCTGGAACCTCACCATCAGATTGTTTAGTGTCATATCCAGGACACTCGTTAGGGGGGTTCTTACCCCTCTGCAGAGCTGCAGTCAGTGTATTCTACTGCCCCAGCTCATTTATGAATAGATTTTTCAAACTATTTCTTAATTTTAAAAATCATTTTCATTCACCACCTTTAAAAACTGATTTTTCTTAAATTTTAATCGTTTACAAAATGTTCTTGATTCTATTTTTCTTTAATCAATTCAGTGGGATTATTAAAAGACTTTTATTCATTACAAAAAGTTTTATAAAATTATTTTTATTGGTTTATTTTGAAATGTTTTTCTTTTTAAATCTTTTCAATCATTTCTTGTATAATTTGATTTTTAAAAGAATTTTATTCGTTCGATTTTCAATTTGAATTCCATATTTTTAGCCATCACTTTGCAAGTTGATTTTTTAATGCTAATTTTTTTATTCCATTCGTTTTAAAAATGGTTTCACATTTTTCTTATGTAAATCTGGGGTGCATTTATATGTACACATCTATACTGATAAAATTATGAATGAAATCTCAACCTGAAATGAAAAACATATATCTATCCTTTAGACTAAATAAAGGGATCAGTTTAATGGCATAAATAACAGTAATCTCAATGTAAAAACCCCTAAATGTAAATAAACTTGACAATTTTATGCATAAAATTATCCAAAGTAGATTTATTACAAGAAAATACAAAGAAAAGACAACAGAAAGAAGAAAAGATGAAAAATCAAAAATACAATTGTGCTATGAAATATATACATACACATACATATAAATAATTATTTTTTTATAAACTATTATGTATTCTGATGGTTTGAAAAGGTGAAGTCAAAAATGCCACATCTTTGATATTCTAATACCTTGGCAGCAATATTTCATCTGTTGAAATTGATATCAACATACAACTAATGAAGGCATATACTGCTATTGAAAGGTTACTGATCAAATGGAAACTTGATCGCAAATAAAATGGGATTTCTTTGACCCAGTACGATGGGCTTGGCATATCAATTGGTGTGGAGAATTTCTGATCAAAGTGTCTTTGGTTGGTCTCATATATGCATGTCTCTCCGTTGTGAGAGCATCTGCTTTGATGCATTTTCATTAAGTGTGAGTGATGTGTTTCAAATTGGCAGTGATCTGACCGGCTTGTCTATTTGTTTATTTGGATGTTTTCATTATATTATTTGTGCAGCCGTTCATATCAGTAGCTTTTACTGTCACATTTTTATTTCAAGGTGGGTATTAAATCCAAATTCCATAAGTTTTCAAATAAGATGCCTTGATGATCTTCGAAGGGGTCAGTGGGAAGTTCGTGGTAGACTTCTTCATTTAATCAGTTGTTGGTTTCTTTTTAAATATTCATCAGTGCCTCGAATGACAGTTACTCCACCTTTGTCTGCTTGTATTTACATTTCTGGGATTTGATTTACGCATGTAAGTGTTTGTTTTTTTATTGGGTTTCATGACATTACATGATTTATGTTAAAAATTTATTTGTTATATTTTAGATTATGGATCGTGACATAAATAAATATGTCGGATTCTAATTTATTTTTTGTTATTTCTTCATTACATATATTTTAATGTTTTTATATATATTATACAAAGTAGATTTAATACAAGAAAATACTAGAAAAGACAAAGAAAAGACAACAGAAAGAAGAAAAGGTGAAAAATAAAAAATACAACTGTGCTATGAAATATACACATACACATACATATAAATAATTATTTTTTTATAAACTATTATGTATTCTGATGATGTGAAAAGGGGGAGTACCAATTTGAGTGTATAATGTATAAGGTGGAAGTATATGGCCGTGGACATAACGATATTAACGTTAAGAGAAATGTTAAAAAGGTATACGTGGGTTCAACGCAAATACCCTTCAAAAATATTACAATCATAGAAGTAGCTTCGAACACGAGATATATAGATACAGAACTAGTTTATCTAGTTATGCGTGGGGAATTAAGAAAAATCTAGGTTTGGTTTGGTTTCTTTTGTTTAATGGCATATCAACCTGCGTAGGTTATTTAATGCCAAAGCCATTCTCCTAGAAGAACAGTAGTGGTGCTATTCAACCCATAGCTGGGAGGACAAGGGGGTTCATACCTTTCCCAAGGGTATTTGTCTGAAAGTGAATGTAATAGCGCGACTGGATTTCGAACTCGCGTGCTACGATTTCGCAGACCATCGCTTTAACCCCCAAGAAAAAATCTAGGTAAAGATTCCATATTAAAACGGTATATAATAAAAATAAGTATAAAGTTGGGAATGAATACTGCAACTAATGTCTGGAGAAAAAAAAAACTTGCCATAGCTTCCTACAACAATCTCAATTAATTACTTATTCAAAGTTCAAAAATGCTTAATGTTTGTTGGCACAAGAAAAGTTGGAATCTTGGTAGATATAAGTCACAATTTAATTTTATCTTCTTACTTTTTTGTTTATTCACTTATTTGTTTATTTATTCATTTATTTATTAATTTTTTAATGCTAATTTTATTCTTCCCAGCGGATTTTTTAATCAATCAAATGTAGTTTGGTCCAATCTTCATTTGGTCGAAAAAATCCTAATGACCTGTTTAGGTAAAACCTAGGTAGAATTTTTTCTGACTCTGTAGGCATTCATATATATACACACGCACACACACACATTTGCCCAGTCGGCTGGGGATGTAGAATACACTGACCCTCCCCCCCAAACGAGTGTCCTAGATATGGCACTAAACAATCTGATGGTGAGGTTCCAGTAATGCTGGATCTTGGGGGGAATGCGGAGTACCCCTTCATTGCCATCGCTCCCAGGTCCACTCTGGCCCGGAGTAGTCGTACCTGATAAGGGTCCTATCAATAGGTTAAATAGAACTAAACCGTGCTTCCTTCACAATACTGATTTTTGCATTTAAACTGCGTATTTACGCTAAATTTAATTGTTTAAGATAGAACTGTTTTGATATTTAAACTGCGTACTTATGCTAAACTGAAATGCTCGAAATAGAACAGTTTTGACGTTTCAATTGTAAACTTATGCTAAACTGAATTATCTAAAATAAAACTGTTTTGACATTTAATTGTGTATTGTCCAGTCGGCTGAGGCTGTAGAATACACTGACTGCACCTTAGCAGAGGGGTAAGACCCTCACCCCAATGAGTGTCCTGGATATGACACTAAACAATCTGATGGTGAGGTCCCAATAATACTGAGGCTTTGGGGAATACAGAGAACCCCTTCATTGCCATTGCCCCCAGGTCTACTCAGGCCCGGCGTGGTAGCACCTGATAGGGCCCTATCTTAGGTTAAATAGAACTAACGGCATACTTATGCTAAACCAAATTGTTTGAGTAAACTGAATAGCTTGAAATAAAAATGTCTTTGACAATTAAACCGGACTTACATTTAAAATGCATGCTTATGCTAAACTGAATTATTTGAAATAGAACTGTTTTTGACACTGAAACTGTATTTAAACTAAACTGAATTGTTTAACATAGAACTGCTTTGACATTTAACTGTGTGTAAACAAAATCTGTACTTATACTAAACTGAATTAGCTGAATTAGAACTGATTGACTAAACTGAATCGCTAGAAATAGAAATGTTTTTCACAATTAAACTGTACTTACGTTTAAACAGCGTGCTTATGCTAAACTGAATTGTTTGAAATTGAACTGTTTTTGACATTGAAACTGTACTTACACTAAACTGAATTGTTATATATAACTGTTTGAATAAACTGAATAGTTTGAAATAGGAATGTTTTTGACAATTAAATTGTGTACTCAGTTTTAAATAGAACTGATTATCTACATAAAAATGGATTTGGCGTTAAATAACCTACAAAGGGTGATATGCCGTAAAATCCAACCAACCAACCAACACACACACATTACCAGTCAAAAGTAATTGGCTACCCTCAAAAGTTTTTATTTCTCATCAGAAAAGTTATTTTTGATATAAAAAAAGTTAAGCATTACAATAGTTTTATATATTATACTAAATACAAGTCTTTCTGAGTCACATTAAATACAAACTAAATTAAAAACATAAGAAAAAACTTCTTAAACTTATGATTCATCAAAAGGACCTTCGCTTGGCCGCTTTCACTGCTTCACAGATTCTCGGCATTCTTTCCATCAAAGACTAAAGGTGGACTCACACTCATTCAATGGGATTTAATTCCGCTGATTGCGCCGGCCAAGACATCAGTTGAAGGACGTATTAGTCCTCTTTGCTTTTAATGTATCTCTGGCAGAGTTTATGAGTATACTTTGTGTCATTATCTTGCATAAGAACAAATACTTGACGAGCCACAAGATGAAATCGCGTGATATTGTGATAGCCGGTCTGATTCAATTTGCCCTTCATCAGGTTCAAATCTCCAACTCTGCTATTAACAAAAGCCCCACACACCATAATAGAGCCTCCTCCATGCTTTACTTCATTCCACTGCTCTATTGTCCAGTCTTTGTGTGCCTTGAACCACAGAAACCTTTTGATATTTATTTACTTCCTCAACAGTGGTTTCTTCATAGAATTCTGCTATATAGGCCAGATTGACAGAGTCTTCTTCTCACATTGGTTCAGTTGTGCAGTGATGTTTAGAGCAGTCAGCCTTCTATCACACAAACTGGTGACTAATGAAATTGTCCTCTACTCTTGTTATTGCTTTTGGTCTACCAGCACAATTTTTGCTCTTATTTTCTCCCGTTACCCGAAGTCTACTTAACAGTATAACCCATTGTAGTTTAGAGAATTTTTATTTTTAGTTCTAAAGAAGAAAAACACCTTCAAATTGATTGTTCATAAGATATCTAGTTACATTAAAGTCAAAGTTACTGAAAGATGAGTCAATAAAAAAGTCTCCATTCTGTAGTAGCACACTTTAAGCCCATTGATATGATCAATGTTGTTGCAATAATCCAATGATGACTTATCCTGGAACGTGGAAAACTGTCTGAATTCTGTTTCAAGGTCTCGATACCAGAAGAACGTTGTTCCTGGTATCAGAAGATGCTTCTCTTTGTGACGTAAACCCAGCAGTAGAGCAGACACCTTTGAAAGGTTCAGGTTTTTTGTCAGGTCATTGAGTTCTGCTTGTGTCAAATGTATTGGTGGTCGTTCTCTTCTGGCGTGTATGTGTCATCCCCAGGGGCAACAGTCATATCACTTTGTTCGGAATCAGAGCTATATTCCAGGTTATCATCCGGCTCGGGAACAGGAAGGTTTTATGGCAGAAGAAACATCTGCGTATTAGACATGATACTTATTCTTGTGATTTATTCCTTTAAGATTTATTATACAGAAATAGCTGTCCGTAATGTGATTTTTTTCTTTACCTTCAGACCATTGAAATGTCATCTGACAATACTCTTCTTTTGACCTGAGTACTTCGAGTTTGTGTAATGGTTAGCAAGCTTGACTAGCAAACCTGCAAGAGTAAGTTCGAGTCTGAATGAGTACCCCATTCATTCGTCCTTGTTCCACATCTTAGCAAAACGCTTTGTAAATAACTAATTTTCTTTTTACCATTCCTCACATCTCTCATGTCCTCCACACATGTTTTACAACAAACATGGGAAGTGAATGGCTTATCCTGATCCCCTAGTTTGTCTCCAAGTCGTTGTGATACTCCTTCACAAAATCAGTGATTTATCTTGACGGATACAAAGAACCATATTACTGCAGATTTAACCCAACCTGTCAGGATTATTCGTACACTTGCGATCCAGCACTCTATTCGTTATTAAAACTTGACACAGTACATTAAAATCCTTTTAAGCTGAGAAATAAGCCCTGCCCTCTCTAACTATGTGGGTGTTAGCGAGTAGGGTGGTACACTAGTAAGGTGCACTTACAATATTAAATGTTAAACCAAACATCAAGTACCCACGATTAGCTGTAACAAGTAGAGTTCACAGACTTTTTAATTAGTATTGATATTCTGTACAACTTGTTGTGAAGTACTTAAGCACATCTTAAAAACCACACCTGACCATTCTCAATGAATGGTATTTTTTAATTCAGTATAAAATGGTGGTCATATATCCTTTGACCTTTGGAAAAAATTTAACGCATGCCAGTGTAATTTATCACGCAGATTTATTATTTTACCCAACATTTCAGCCATAAATATCATGGAAAAAAGCTTAAAACTCATTGGAAGCAAAACAGTCACTAACACTTCAGTGACAATTAAGAATCTAATAAATAATAAAAATAACAATACCCACAATGCGAGTATTTACGCAATTCAATGTCTTGGTTGTAATAAAAAAATACGTGACCTTCAAAAACGATTTTATGAAAACAAAAAAGACTTGAAAAAAGGAAACATGATTTAGAAAATAATCGCAACTACAGTTTTAAAGATTCCAAAAGATTAGTTTACATAGTTAATAAAAACACCGGTAAATTTTTTGAATCTAGCATCATTTCGAACTACAATACTATCAGAGACTCGGATTTTTCAATTTATCTCCCTATTTAGTCAAATTAATGTAAAAATTTACAAAATTTCTTGTTTAAAATAATTTGGTTTCATAGTTTATAGTAGTACTTGTTAGGGTTCCATCTATGGGTCAAATAGTACTTTTTATACATTTACTCTGTGCAAAGAAATGACTGATGTTAAATTGAATTATTAATGTTAAATTGCAATACGTCAATTATGTTCAAACAAATAACTCAAATCTATTACCTTCACCCCTCCGGAGGTGGCCTAAGAATACCAAATGTATAGGCGCGACGCGTCTCAGTTTCCTAGAGCGAATGTGAGCCCAACACGATGAGACTGGCAAATACTGGAAAGACGCTAGGAAAACTTTTCCGACATTGAGAAATGTGCACTTGAATAATGAGGATGCTATCAGATTGCCCAGAAGCGAGTGTTTCTTTTATTGCGAAAGTCGGCATGCTCAGGAAGTTTTCTCTCGGCAGCAGATTGGTCTCTTTGACAGCCGGAGTTACCGTGCAGGGTATTATATTAAACATTAAAATGTGGGGGTCGTTCGAGACAACTTGATCAATGAGCTCGCGGTGACAAAGAAGGAACGTCTCTTATTGTGGCCTTGGTCCCCCGGGATGAGGAACCTCAAAAACAATTCGATATTTATCGCTTGACTGGTGATTCAGAACGCTTTCTGGGTCGCCAAGAGACTCTTCACTGCACGCTTGGCATCAACCAAATCAAGATCCAAATTTTGTCTGAGAGAGAAAGATTGTGGATTTTGGCAAAAGATGGGAGAATGTTGTGCGTTTGTGTCGTGTGAAAGGTATTAAACTTGAATTCTTGTGGGAGGTTAGATGTTAAGAAGGATTTTGTGTGCTTGGAAAGCTAAATGATAACCCATGCCGGATGAGTGAGACTAGTTTTTTTGTCTTTGATTTGAAAAAGGGGTTTCACTTAGCCAGAGTATATTAGCACATCGGCCTCTTTTTTAAGCCCTTCCGATCATTATTAGATGACAGAGACTGCAGGAATGGAAAAGGGCCACACCTTTCTAACTTCTTAATTCCTGCGACCACGGCCAAAATTAAACAAGTAAAATAATTATTCTTACACCACCACACAGCTTAACTGAATGGAACTAAATATAACTTATTTTTGTATTCTGTGTATGAATTTTAAGAAATACGTTGCGATGCTTTTTAGATTCAATTGTCACACGTTGCTGAAAATAAATGAATAAAGTATCCGATGATGATAATAATCTCTCTAAAGACACGGATGTATTTATGTAAAATATGAGTCCCTCACATTTTTTGGTAATTATTATACTGTTGAAGATTAAATTCTTGGTCAGCTTTTGTCGCCATTGTCGACTCTTTGTTTCTGTAGCCCCAACAAATAATTATTTACAAATATTTTAAGAAATGATGGATTCTAATTTACATTTTATAGTTATCAATTCTGTATAGATAATTTGAATAATAAAAAAAATGATATTCGGAATATAAAAATCATCTTCTCAAATAAAATGATCAATTTTTTCAAACTTATTATGCACAAACCTGAAACCCCTACAAATATTCCAGCAAAGTTTAATGGAACTGTAATCTTAAAATGAATAAACCTTATTTCAACACGACTTTTAAATAAATCAAATCACACCACAGAGTGAATACTGTGCCCTTCTTAAACAGGTAAGTTTAACTGTATTAATTATATGAATAATATCAAGATTTACACAAATATACGATCAATGATTTAGAAACGGTGATTCTTGTATATCACATATTATGTAGAAAAGAAATGCTGGCTGTTTCAAAACTTTATTTTCTAAAAACTGTTGGAAATATTGACTACCACAGTACGTGTTTTGTTTCATCTATTCTTTATCTGTTGCTGTTCCATGTTCTTATGATCAGAATGAAGAATCTGTCTGTAGAAAATGGAAACTTATTCATTACAAAATTTTACAGAATCTACTCTCTGATATTAGAAAGAAAAAGGATTTATCCGAAAATATTTTCATGATTTTACTGTAATGATGCTAATGTTACAAGTTTTCACGGTCAAAAAATGGTGAAGAAATCAAACTCTGATTCGAATTATTTTGCCTTCTGTATTTTTATATTCTATGCTAATAAAGCTCCTAAAATAGTTAGGATATTTGGGACACTTCAAAAATCTTATGATTTTCGAGCATCCAGATGAAAAGAGCATTTCCAGGTAACTTACAAAAATAGATCAATTCATCTGTTTTTTACGCTATCCCCCGTTACATCAACTTCTTTAAACCATTTCAATATTGGCCGGTGATCCATCTAGTGGTTCTGATAGGGGTATCACACATTTCTTTACGGCACAAGAAATACAATCAAGGGAGTGGGTGAAAAAGAACAAACGAACAATAAGGCTTGGGTCAACTCAAGTGCAAGAAGTTTAAGTTGTGACACTGCATTCCCAGTAGACTAACGCTAACGTGTATTTCTAGCGAAAACTCTACAAACCACGAGGAGTGCTGACTCATCTTGACTGGTCTTCCTTCACAGCTGCTGGACCCTATCTCATGCCGACTGGTCTCTTCTGCTTTCCGGTGTCGACTCCCCCTCTCCGTCGCGAACTGCCTTCTCTGAGTTCCTTTGTCCAACTCTGACTCACGTTCCCTTACCCACTTCTGGTCACGTCGAAGATCGTGGGCTCAGGCCTTTGTTTGATTTCGCGCCAAAACAGACAAAGGGATCGTCTGCTTAGCGGACCACGCACTTCATAGTGTCACACTGGTTTATTCATATTCCTGTGGCGGTAATGTGTATGTAAGTTCGTTTGATTCGTTTAACATATCAACTGCATATAGGTTGTCTAATGTCGAAATATGATAAAAATGGGTTGCACAAATTTATATTTCAATAAATATTATTTAGTAATTTGTCTGCATACCAGTATATAGTACCAAGTATTCTCATCAAATACGAATAATTTGCACGCAGTTATATGCTTTGAATATTCCTATTTGATAGTAATTACTTCAACCCTAATTATTACCCCCATCGATGAGAATTTAAAAGTTACACGCTTCGGTTCTTGGAATAAGTTGAAGTAAGCAAAAAAATGCCAAATTGCGTTTATTGCAATAATAGATGTGTTCAAATGTTTCTGGTAAAAACAAGTTTTCAATTGTTCACCTTCAAAACTGAGCGTTCATAACAATATTACGTGTCGGTTATGTATCTGGCGCGAAAGATAATACTATCCTGTCTTTTTTACCAGCAGAGGGGAAGGTCTTTTTTGTTTTAATCATGTTCCTAGAACTGAAGCTGAGCTTTTATACCGGGTATATGAGTGTCGATACAATATGTTCTCCGAAACGGGATGAGTATTTGATCTGCACCACTGTTGAACTGTTCATCTAACTGGATATAAAATATCAGAAACCAGACGAAATCTGCCCAGAAATAATCATACAGTCACAACCAATTTTGTTAACTAATTACATATATTCTATGAAACTTAATAAAGATTTACAGAGGCTCTTATATATATAAATATGCCTGTCAAAATCTCTTCTATCCGAATACTCAGTCACCTTAATTAGTTTAGTCTATTTAACGTCATATCAACACCACGTGGGATTTAATATTGAAATAGAATTAATTTGTAAATGTAAGACTAATATTATAACTCTTTACATTTTCAACGGTTCAGGGCTATTTTTTTTTCTTGTCAAACAATCTTATTTGACGATAATCATATTTACCCAATCCCTCCGCTCGGGCAGGATATGACACAAGGTCAATTTTTAAGCGGAGTTTAACAGGTTTGAATTCAGAGTTTTCCTTCTCCTAGACTAGTTGCCTCACCAAGGCTGAGGAACCTAGTCTGCCCTACTATTTACCCATAGCTGGAGGGAGAATAATTGGATTCATACCTTTCCCAAGGGTATTAGTGCTATGTGAAATGCAATCAGTCTCTTCCAAGATTTGATCTCGTGTCGCCGTGTCCATTTCCTACGACGATAACCATTACACCACGGTCACCTCTTATTTGACAATAATAGCTATTTGTTTACCCATGGTGATATAGTTTCAAGTACTCTTATCTAATATTAACCGTCTATGTATATTTATAAGGTTTCAAGTAGCTAATACGATTTAATGATTATATTGTGTTAACTTGGTTATAGTGCTTTCAAGTATTCCAACTTTATACTTAGAATTTCCCATAAATCTATTTGAGCCACAGAAAGGATCATAAAAGTTACTATCACTTCGTGTAAGAATGGACCGGGCAGGAATGATAAGGAAGTGATATATCCACAAGACGCATAGCTGCAGAAATGGAATCTCATCATCGGTTACCGGTTAGTGCCATATCCCCGACAATAACTACCTCTCATAAGACCTGAGTGTATTCGTGTGGAATATGTCTCCCCTCTCTTTTTAGGCAATTAAACTTTCGAAGAATAAATTGTATTACATTTTGGAAATCAAAAAACCCACGTTCAGCCAGTGGGTTCTCTTTGTATCAGTAGTCCCTGAGAATAATGCAGGCACCTTTGGTGGTGTACTGGTTAGCAAGCTTGACTAGCAAACCTACATAAGTGAGTTCGAGTCTCATTGGGTGCCCCATTCAATCGGCCTTGTGCCACATCGAAGCAAAGAGCTCCGTAAATTACAATAAACAGGTTGGGAATAATGCTTGTAGTCGTGTGAACTGTCCTCGCTCACTTTGTTGATGATTAACCTTTTTAGAAATTTGGGATTTTGATAACTGAAATATGAAATAATTGCAGGAAAATACGTTGCTGATAGAAAAGATTTGTATTAGTATTTATCCCGTGATCAAATAAAGAATAGATTCCGAAAACCAGTTCTTTTTGTTTAACAGACCTACAATGGAAAGCTTTCTTTTTTCCATACATGTGTAACACTATGTGGGTGGCTCGCCAAAGCAGACGATTCCTTTGTCTGTTTTGGCGCGAAACCAGACAAAGGATTCTTAGACCTGAAATCTCGCCGTATCCGGAAGTGGTAAGGGGACGCGAATGAGAGTTGGCTGGACAAAGGAGCTGACAGGAGTTGGCGGCTGGACAGCAGAGAGGCGGGGGAGCAAACAGAGTTGGCGTGGAACCACGGAGAGATGTGGTCGACTCCGGAGACAGTAGCAGACAAGATAGGGTCCAGCGAAGAAGATTGAGTCAAAAGATGTCGGCATCCCAGTGCTTGTGGAATTTTCGCTAGTAACCCACGCTAGCGATAGTCCGCACACGGAAATGAAGTGTTGCATACCTCCTTCTGCTCTTGGTTAACCCCAAACTTTGTTCGTGTTTGTTCGTCTGTTTTATTTTCTCCTATCCCCCCGATCGTATTCTTGTGGTGGCAAGAAATGTGCGTTGCCCCCCCTCGAACCACTAGTTGATCACCGGCCGGCGTAAGAAGTGACATGGTTAGAAGAAAGTTAACGTGTGTGGGGGCGAGGGGACGTAACGTTACACATGTTAAAGGGTCTATAAGAAAATGTCCCTTACGAGTTCGTCCATCTTTTACAAACGGTAACCAGTATATTTTGTTTGTCTTACTAGGAGGGTTTATAAAATGAAAAGTGGCAGAACAGTTGTTGGTTTATGGGGTACTACTTTCTGGGTGAATTTAAAACAGCATTATGTGAGAAGATCCCATCTAGATTTTTCCCCATGATTTTTCGTTGGTGTCGGTGCTGCTGTCATACACTTGTACTGACACAGATACGGCTTGGAAGAAATTCCGTTATATTTTATCAGAGATCAAATATGATAGACAGTTAATAGCTGTCCGTGCTTTCTTTATGCGTATGTTGATATCACTTTCAGTAGATGAGATATTGAATTTTATTTATTATTAGAAGCCCTACTGAGGCTTATAATAATAAATAAAGATTTTGAGAGGAAGAGTTACAAGAAGAGTGTGTATGGGAAAAGGGGTTTGAATAAAAAAAAATAAAAAGTTACAGAAAAATAAAGGAGAGAGAGAGAAAAAAAGAAAAAATCAGAAGAAACAACTGAGTTTAATAAGACTTCGTTGGCTTGCTATCACTTGACCTTCAGAAAAGGCTGCATGACAATCGAAATATTTCAAATGATTTAGTGACTAACTGATCTAAAGGACATCATTCTCAATGAACATTTTGAATTCAGACAAAGTTGCCTCCCTTGAATTAGTTTTGTGTTTCACTGTATAATTTATGTGTTTGTATTAGTTTTTCTGATGCGAGCAGAATGCCGCGAAATTATAACACGAAGTTAAGTTGAGTTCAGTTCAGAGATTTTTCTCTCTTTTGAATAATTGCGTTACCATGGCAAAACAACCCAGACTGTCAAAGTATTTATCCTTAGCAAATGGTGGGAGGAAAAGATAGAATCTATGCCTTACCCTTGGGGTATTAGCGGAAAAGGGGAACTCGAAATGCTTCGTCCAGGATTTGAACTCGGATTGACGTTTCCTTTTCCTACAATGATAACCACTACGCAAAGCAGAGAACATGTTTTAGCTATCCACCGTTTCACTTATCCGCGGTTACAGTTTTCCGCGGTTTTCTGGTTTTATCCGATTTCAGAAATAAATTCAATAGTTTTTATCCATGATTAAAACACAGATTATTTATTCCTTATATTATCCACAGATATGAAACAGCTCCTAACTGGAATAGCTGATAAGTGAACCCGTCGATATATGAACCCACAAATAAATGTATGATGACTGCAAAGTGCTAAGATAATCATGCTGGCAATAAATATATATTATCAAAATTATATTACGGTTGAAGTCGTCCATGTCCTCAAAAAACGGTTCTTATTTAAACAACGTCCTGACCCTGAATATCCAGTTTTTCTCGTGTACAATCTCGTCTGTTTGTTGCTTGATATCTCCGTTGTTTTTTCTTAACATTTCTGTTTCCAAGTTTTTTTTAATGATTTTCTGTCTGGTTATATGTTTCCAAAGATGTTACTGGCTGCGGTGATAACTTTTTCTTTCCCCTTTTTAATGTAGTCCTCCAGTCTTTCTATTGATGTGTCAACGCAGTCGTCAATGCTGCTGAGTCCTGTTCCTCCTTCTTTTCTTCATACGTAAATTCTATCTATTATGATCTCTCGGAGGTAAAGCTTTCTGTATAATCATTTTTCATGAGTTGGTTTATTTATCTGAGTTCATCAATCATATTTACCAACCCCTCCGCTCGGGCAGGATATGACACAAGGTCAACTTTTAAGCGGAGTTTAACAGGTTTGAATTCAGAGTTTTCCTTCTCCTAGACTAGTTGCCTCGCCAAGGCTGAAGAACCTAGTCTGCCCTACCATTTACCCATAGCTGGAGGGAGAATAATTGGATTCCTACCTTTCCCAAGGGTATTAGTGCTATGTGAAATGCAATCAGTCAGGTCCAGGATTTGAACTCGTGTCGCCGGGTCCATATCCTGCGACGATAATCATTACACCACGGGCACCTCCACTGAGTTCATCAATGGATATTTTAGGAATGATCCTGAGTATCTTACAAGGAGTACAGGACAGATGTTTATCCCTTTATGGATATTTCTCCTTCAGAACTCTCACTCGTTTTTCCGGGAGACTCTTTTCTTTTTCATTTCTGCTTCTTTGATAGAATCCACGTCCAATATTCCTAAGTTTTTCTTCTCTCCAAGCGTTCTGATTCTTTCTTAATTTGGCATATTCATTCTTTTTAAGTTCACTTTTCCCATTTCTTATCATAAACACTGCACTTTATTCTCTGCTAAACTTCATCCCTATATGCCTGGAGTATATTCTTATTGTCTGAATCAAAGTTTTTTGATTTCCAAAATGTAATACAATTTATTCTTCAAAAGTTCTTTTCTATTTTTTACAAATAGCTTCGTATCCTCTTGATACATAGGATGATTAATCTTTTCTTGTGACTGGATAAATTTTTATAGGCTCACAATGAATTTCCTAAGTATGTACTTGAGTGGAGTCATTGCCATTTAATTATTGCGGTGACAGAGAGTCTCCCAGGAAAATTCCACCCGGGATTTTAACATTTCTTTGGGTTTGTTCTCATGCTGCTAATTTTACAAATTATTATTATTATTATTATTATTATTATTATTATTATTATTATTATTATTAATGATAATGATATGTTAACGTAGTAAGGTAACGTTCTTTCACTTGACGTTCAGTGAAATCTGTTTGATAAACCTGGTAAGAAAACTAAATTTCTTCAAAACTAAACTAAACACAACGTATCTAAATATAATCATTTTCGATTGATATTTTTAGTTCATATAAAGTTGCATCACTTGAATAAACTTGCCGTCGAGAACCACCCTATATTCAATATCATATATGAATTATTATACTCCAACCGTCTTTTTTTGATCAAAGGTTAATTTACAACGAAATAAAGAATACAAGACATTTTCCTTTGTAAGATATGATTATATTGAAACGGATATTATTTAGTTTTATTTATTATTGAAATCCTCTAACCAAAAAAGTATATTCTCTCTCTCTCTCTCTCTCTCTCTCTCTCTCTCTCTCTCTCTCTCTCTCTCCAATAATTGTTACTTGTACATGCTGCTAATTCTACAAATTATTATTATTATTATTATTATTATTATTATTATTATTATTATTATTATTATTATTGATGATGATGATGATGTAGTATTATCTTAATAAGGAAACTTTCTGCAACTTGAACTTCAGTGAAATCTGCCTGATAAACAAAGTGGAAGAACTGAAGTTCTTCAAAACAAAACCAAACACAACGTATCTAAATATAATAATTTTCGATTGATATTCTTAGTTCAGATAAAGTTGCATCACTTGAATAAATTTTCTGTCGAGAAGCCTCCAATAATTGTTACTTGTACATATAAATTTAATACACTAAACGTATCAATTATAATAGAAGATATCATCGCCACAACAATTGTAACAAATATAGTGCTTGCCTATCGAACAATGTACTTGTGTGTTCGATTCTCTGGGGATTCCCAATACTTTTATGCCAAACAAGAGAAATTTTAGTAAATAACAACTGACATAAAAACAAATGATATTTAACATAAGTGAAATACTTCTGTCCAATAATAATTGTTAGATTTATATAAAATTTTATATACTAAGAAGATTTTTATTCATTTAATTTAATATATAATTCTTTTGAGCATTTTTCATTCATTTCCTTTATTTGTGGCTTTTAAAATAATTTCATTCGTTCACTTTACCAAGTAATTTTGAACATTTTTTAAACATCACTTAAACGGTTGATTTTGCAATGCAAATTATTTATATTTATTTTTGCTTCAATTTCCTTACAATGACTTTGGGGTTTGGCCTTCGTTTATTTTAAATGTGATTTTATATCCTTTTCACGTATTTGTAGGTGGGATGTCATTGTAAAAATCTCTACAGGCAAAATGACTCGCGCAACCTGAAAGGAAAGTATAGATCTTACCTTTGGATTAAAGAAAAGAAATATTTTAATGTTACTTGCAGAAGAAAAGCATAAAAGAAATAAAACTTGACACTTTTATAGATGAAAATATACAAAGTAGATTTATTACAGGAAAATACAAATAAAATATGAAATAAGACGTGAATCTTTAGAAAAAAATTATATATAAGTGTGTGTGTGTGTGTGTGTGAACAAATTTGAAATTGAACGTTTTTACTGGGTGTTTCACCCATATATGTCTATATCGGTGGGCATGCACGTTTGTAAGTAAGCCAGTCCATCCATATATATGTATTTGTATTGTAGATAGATAGATAGATAGATAGATAGATAGATGAAAATATACAAATATTACAGGAAAAGAATTTTTTAGTCTTAGATTTTATCACAGTGTTATGTTTCAATTGATTCCTAAGTGTGTGTGTGTGCGTGTGTGTGTGTGTGTGTGTGTGTGTGTGTGTGTGTGTGTGTGTGTGTGTGTGTGTGTGTGTGTGTGTGTGTGTGTGTGTGTGCAAACATATTTGATATTGAATGTCTTTACTGGGCGTTTGAGCGCTTCCACGTGTGTCTATATCTATGAGTATGCGCGTTTGTATGTCAGTGCATCCATATATAAATAATTATATATATATATATATATATATATATATATATATATATATATATATATATATGTGTGTGTGTGTGTGTGTGTGTGTGTGTGTGTGTGTGTGTGTGTGTGTGTGTGTGTGTGTGTGTGTGTGAACAAATTTGAAATTGAACGTTTTTACTGGGTTTTTCACCCATATGTGTCTATATCTGTGGGTATGCACGTTTGTAAGAAAGTCAGTCCATCCATATATATGGATTTGTATTGTAGATAGATAGATAGATAGATAGATAGATGTTTCGTCAGAATTTCTCCTTCAAAAATGGGAATATACCAGGTTTTTCAAATGTCTTGGCACTTTCTCGTCATATCGGAATTCATTTTCGCTTACGACTTTTGCCGCCAAACATTGCAACCATGTGTTCTTTACTGGTTGAGGACAAATTCGAAGTTTCTTTAACTTACAGGCAAGACAAAATGTTTCATCTTTCCATTCATTCAATTGAAAATCATATGTTAAAAACATTTCAATAGTCTCCGTTTGTAGGTATTGTGGAGAATGAATTATGTAGTGAACAGGGGTTAGTCCTTCTTGATTTTCACAGTTGACATCTGCTTTGCACAAAAGCAATGTTTTGCATAGATCCACTGGATAGCCGTGAATTATATTGTAATGCAGAAGAGAATTATTCTTTGTTCCTCGTAAATTCAAACTTAGAATTTTTTCAAGAATTTTATTGAACGCTGTATGTTTTCCTGATTTGCATGTGTAAACAAAGCCCGTCAACATGATTATGGAAGAAAAGTAGGAATCAATCGTAATCGATTTGAATACTTTTTCTTTCTTGCTGAGCAGACGAAATCGTGCAAGTAGATCGTCACCGAGATGTTGAAAATTTTGAAATATTTCCTCTACAATTTCCAAAGTATTGTTAGTGTTATAGTGTATTAGAATACTCTTACACATAATATGTATCCAGGGAAACATTCGGAAAAATGTCACATTTGATGTTGACATTAATGTCGTCAAGAAAAAAGAATAAAGTTCTACACACTCATGCATATTTGTAGTGTTCAGGACGATATTTCCAATAGCTTTTAATGTGTAGGGATTATTTAAGCCGAATATTTCTACTAGATATAATATTGCCTTTCGCCAACTGGAGTTTACAATCTTTAGAATTGGCTTCAAATTGCTGTGGGGAAGGCTAAGCTGGTCCAAGTGAAAGATACTTGTTTCAATTGGTATTTCTAATATTCTCATACTCATAGTCCAATAAAGTTTCGATTTATATTCATAATTTTTTATTGCAGCAAAACAGCTGATCATTTGGTAACTTCTGGCTGAACTGTTCATAATATCTGCTTCATAGAGTTGAAGATATTGTAACGTTTCCTCATAGCCTTTCTCGGCTGCTATGAATACGGCGTTTTCCCCAAATTCGTTAGTAAATTTGGCATTAGCTTGATACATAAGCAAAATAAGAACGCAGTAAGGTACCTCTTCTTGGCCAGCAGCCAGCATCAGAGCTGTTTTACCATAGACATTGACGTGGTTCGGGTCGGCACCGTTCATTAAAAGATACCTGCAAATATTTGGGCATTTGACTGACACCATTAATGGAGTGTTCCCTTCGATATCTGGCTGATCAATGTGGGCGCCGTTCTCAACTAAATACTCGACATGAGCCATGTTACCATTGTGACACGCATAGTAGAGTGCTGATTTTTCTTCAACGTCGGTCACACTGTTTATGTCTGATCCGTTTTTGACAAGCATTTTGACCAGTTCAAAACTGTGATTATATGCTGCTATGCTAAGGCACGAACCGGCTTCCTTTACATTTGCTCCGCACTCATTAATCAGAAACTTTACAATTGCATTTTCTTTATGCTCAATTGCTATGTAAAGAAGAGATTTTTTCTTAATCTTTTCGCAGACAATATCTTTCCGTTGTTGGAAAGAAAAAGCATCCAGTAATGATCGTATTTGGCTGAGTTGTTTCTTTTTTATTAGATTTTCAATCGTCCTCACAACACTGAGAGTCATGTTGAATCCTAAAAAGACAAGAGAAAAATTCAATTCATTTAAATTCTAAAGGAAATTTTTTAAATCATAAACAATAATAATAAAAACAAAATAATAATAATAATGATAATAATAATAATAATAATAATAATAATAATAATAATAATTATTATTATTATTATTATTATTATCATCATTATTATTATTATTATTATTATTATTATTATTTTTATTATTATTATTATTATTATTATTATCATTATTATTATTATTATTGTTGTTATTATAAATGCATGGCATTTTCAAGTTAAATTCTTTACTAAGTTAGATTTAAAATTTAAGCATGATTATGAAAGAAGAATATATAACCGGTAATTCGAGAAGGGGTTGAAGGTGAATAAGATTAATCCTGGTTTTTGATTGACACCACCCCCATCACCAACAGCAACAGAGGCAGCAAATGGTCAGATGAAAGAAGATAGAATATTTCACTTTTTCTATAGTGAACACGAATATTTTACTATTTAATGAACTTCCCGTTTCACTTAATTGATGACTTTATAATAAAACAAATTGTTTTTACATCTTTTTAATGCAATGTTAACACATAAAACACAAACATTGAAAAAGCAGAGAAAATGTTTAGGAAGAAATAAATGAGAAATTGATTTCTAATCATAAATATAAAAGATTTTTATGATAACAGTTTCAAAATGTTGAATAAAAATTCAATTCATTTCGATTTAATGAAATTTCTTATCTTTATTCAATATCAAAGATACATTTTATTTTAAACGTAAAAATCATTTATTACACAGATATACAGACATCCAAACAAAGGAATACCAACAATATAAATAAGTTATAATTACGCTAAATCGAATTATAAAATGCCATAATAATATTTTCGTAATTCACCAATTTTATTTACATCGAAACTCTGTTCAATAATCAATAGAATTATAAAATAATAAGTATATATTATATATACTGATGTATATGTATGTATGTATGTATGTATGTATGTATGTATGTATGTATGTATGTATGTATGTAACTGCTTTGTTAATGAGGACACAGTGTCTCTGTAGGAGTAATTTCCACACATATATTTTGTAGTAGGGATACTGATTGAGAGAGGAAGATGCAAGACAATCCCCCAAATTGGACGTGCAGATTTTTTTGGCCTTCTCAGAAGTGAGATGAAAATAATTTAGTGAGTAGTTGGGATGGACCGAAAAAAAAGAAGAATCTTTCTTCTTATGTTGCATGCTGAACAAAATTTTCCATATATATTTTATTGTATATCTCCCTCAATTTCTACCCACAGGTTTAAACAAATAAATGTATTTGAATATTTATATACAAATTTAAATACTCTTATTCTTTGTATATTTCAAACGCACTTAAAACATTTCTACACATATAAATCCAAAATTGTTTGATAATCATTCATAACTTGTATCCAACAGCTTCTATCATTCTCTCATTCTGCTACGTGCTTCCTTTAATTTTCTTCATTTTAAATGTATTAAATAGATAAATAAAGAAAGAAAGAGGATTAATTATATTATATCTGACCATCTATCTTATTTTAATATTAACTTCATTACTGCAAAGAGCTTCGGATTTTTTTCCAATTTTTCTTTTTCTTGTTGCAAAAAAAAAAAACAATATATATAGGAGGATTAGGATAATGAGATTATTTATGCATTTTTCAAAGGCATTTTCAAAATATTTCTTCAATGTTGAAATTATCAATATTAAAATGGGAGGAAGATAATCTTTTAAAGAAAGAACACAAAACATCATATAAGCAATGTTTTATATTACTGAAATAAAGTAAACGTACTTTGATTTTAAATTTAAAATTTAAAAGGTTGTAAGCCCTGGTAAAGTTAAAATAATATTTGTCTAGATAATCTTTGAATTCGTGCGTGTCAATAAATGTCTCAGATTAACCACACACACACATACGCGCGCATATACTTACATATGAACATAGATAGATAGATAGATAGATAGATAGATAGATAGATAGATGTTCAACGTGGGGATCAGATATAAAGAGAGAGAGAAAGAGAGAGAGAGAGAAAGAGAGAGAGAGAGAGACAGCGAAAGAAACTCTAATGAGGAATGAATGTTGAAAACAAATAGTTTGAGAAAAATCAGACACGTCTCTACAAAGAAAAAGATTTTTTTATATTGAAGATTTTTTTGAAACAAAAGCTTTTTTATGCTATCTCCTGTTAATCCTTTTTAAGAATTAATTTCATCAAATAAATCAAATCTTATTTTCATTAGATAAATCGTAATTTATCCATCACATAGAAACAAGTCCAAATAAATATTAAATTGACTAAAATAAACAGAAACAATATGAAAAGAATAGAAACGTTATTTCGTACTTACAAATAAATTTCTTGCTTATACCTTGATTAGGATTTTTTTCAAATTTTGAAATGATTTCAGCACTGGTTTTAAGAACAACCGATTTTTGAAGCGTATTGCTTAAAAGGTGTCATGAGAATGAGAGGTGAATTATGTTATCAAGTATTTTATAAACCCAGGGTTCAAATTACAAAAGTGATTCTACATAGTGACAAATCTAGAAAGAGAGAAGAGGTGTAAGTGTTGAAGGGCGCCTCCTTGCTTGTTTTCTTATATACCTGACTCTCTCTTAAGGCTATATGAAGTGGAAGAGAGAGAGAAAAACACAGGATAAACATTAATTTCACCTCCTTTTTCTTTGTATCTTTTGTTCTGTCGCCAAATGGAATCCCTTTTTTAATATGACTTCCAACTGACCAGAGATGGGATTGACGTTTTGAGTCATGGACAAGTCAGGTTCACGCGAGTTTGAACTAAACAACCTGTGTCATTAATAGATTTTCAAAAAGAAAGAAATGAAGTTGAATTTGATACAGAAATTTAAAGTAGCGACTTACTATCAAGTTTATTTGTATAAATATTTGTTTATCACATTTTTATTATTTTAAGGTGGGTAATAAATCAAAATGGCATATATGTTCTCAAATATGGGGCCTTAATGATCTTCGAATGAGTCAGTGGGTAGAATTCTTTGTTGTTTTTTCGGTTGTTGATTTCTTTTTAAATATACATCAGTGACTCAGACAAAGGTTACTTCAATTTTGTCAGCTTATGTTTACTTTTCTGGGATTTGATTTACTCATGTGAGGGAGCATTTGTTTAAATTAGGTTTCATAACATTACATGATTTATGTTAAAAATGTATTTGACATGTTTTAGATCATCGATCGTAACATGAATAAATATTTTGTCATATTCTAATTAATTTTTTATTGTTTCTTCATTAGATATATTTTATAAATTTTTTAATATATATTTTCAGCCACGACAAAATCTCTCCAAAATAAATATGACTGTTCCACATTTGCAAATTCAGGAACAAAGGACAAAAGAATAAAACAGAAAGACGATAAGAAAGAAAGAAAGAAAGAAAGAAAGAAAGAAAGAAAGGTCGCATTAAATTTTAAGATAGATTACTGGAACAAAATTTTCCATATTTTATATCTCCCTCAATTTCTACCCACAGGCTTAAACAAATAAATGTATTTGAATTTTTATATACAAATTTAAATACTCTTATTCTTTGTATATTTCAAACGCACTTAAAACATTTCTAAACAAATAAATCTGAAATTGATTGATAATCATTAATAAAAGGTATCCAACTGCTTCTATCTTTTTCTCATTCTGCTACGTGCTTCCTTTAATTTTGTTCATTTTAATTGCATTAAATAAATAAATTAATAAAGAATGAAGGTTTATTATATTACATCTGACCATCTATCTTATTTAACTTATACTGCTAAAAGCTTATTTTACTTTTACTGCTAAGAGCTTCAAATTTTCTTCCATTTTGTTTTGGTTTTTTTTGTTGCAGAAAACATTATATAAAGGAACATTGGGATAATGATATGATTTTTGCATTTTTAAAATGCATTGTAAATATATTTCTTCAATGTTAAAATTGAAAATAGTAAAACGGGGGAAAGATATTCGTTTAAAAAAACACACACAAAACAATTTTTGATCCTTACTGAAATATGTTAGATGTACTTTGATTTTAATCTAAAAATTTTAAAGGTTGTAAGCACTGGTATTAGGAAGATAATATTTGTATATATAAACTTTGATGGCATAAGTGACAATAAATGTCTCAAATTAAATAAACACACACACACACACACACACACACACACACGTACGCGCGCACGTACATACTTACATACAAAAATAGATAGATAGATAGATGTCCCACGTGGTGATCAGAGATAGTGAGAGAGAGACAGAGAGAGAGAGAGAGAGAGAGCATAAGGGAGAGCGCGTGAGAGTGTGTGTGTGAAAGTAATTCTAATGTGGAAATGAATGTTGAAAACAAATAGTTTGAGAAAAGTCCAGTGCGAGAAACAATCAGACAATTCTCGACAAAGAAAAAGATATTTTTCTATACTGAAGGTTGTTTGGAACGAAAGCTTTTTATATTATCTCCTGTTTTTCCTTTTTAAGAATTAATTTCATCAAATAAATCAAATCTTCTGTAAGACAATCAAGATAATATTTTCATTAGATAAATCGTAATTTATCCATCCCATAGAAAAAAAGTCCAAATAAGTATTAAATAGACTAAAATAAATAGAAACAATATGAAAAGAATAGAAACGTTATTTCGTACTTACAAATAAATTTCTTGCTTATACCTTGATTAGGATTTTTTTCAAATTCTGAAATGATTTCAGCACTGGTCTTGAGAACAACTGATTTTTGAAGCGTATTGCTTCAAAGGTTTCTTGAGAATAGGAGGTTGATGATTTTATCAAGCATTTTATAAACCCGGGGTTCAAATTACAAAAGTGATTCTATTTGGTGACAGAGAAGGAAAGCTAAAAAGAGAGAGGGGGTTAAAGTGACGAAAGGCGCCTCCTCGTTTTTTGGGGTGTTTTTTTTTTCTAATATCTCTTCCTCTCTTAGGGATATATGAAGTGGAAGAGAGAGAGAAAAAAACAGGATAAACATTTCACCTCCTTTCTCTTGGTATCTTTTGTTCTGTCATCAAATGGAATCCTTTTTTTAATATGACTTCCCACTGACCAGATATTGGGATGGAGGTTTTAGGTCACGGACAAGTCAGGTTCACGCCAGTTTGAACTAAACGACCCTGTGTCATTAATAGATTTTCAAAAAGAAAGAAAAGAAGTTGAATTTGATACAGAAATTTAAAGTAGCGACTTACTATCAAGTTTATTTGTATAAATGTTTGTTTATCACATTTTTATTATTTTAAGGTGGGTAATAAATCAAAATGGCATATATGTTCTCAAATATGGGGCTTAATGATCTTCGAAGCGGTCAGTGGGTTGACTTCTTTGTTATTTTTTCGGTTGTTGATTTCTTTTTAAATATACATCAGTGACTCAGATAACAGTTATTTCACTTTTGTCAGCTTGTGTTTACTTTTCTGGGATTTGATTTACTCATGTGAGTGAGCTTTTTGTTTAAATTGGGTTTCATGACATTACATGAATCATGTTAAAAATGTATTTGATATGTTTTCGATAATGGATAGTGACATGGAAAAATAATTTGTCGAATTCCACGACGAAATCTCTCCAAAATATATATGATTGCAAAGGGTTCTGTTCCACATTTGCAAACTCAGGAAGTAAATAAGAAAGAAATATAAAAAGAAGTCGACAAGAAAGAAAGAAAGAAAGAAAAAAAGAAAGAAAGAAAGAAAGGTATTAAAAAAAATGCCTGAGAAAAATCGGCTAGGGGAAAAAAGAAAGAAAATCAATAATAAAAAAATTGAAAAAAGAGACAGAAGGGAATTGATCAGGGCAAAAATAAAAAGAAAAAGAAAGAACGTATAAAAAAAGAAATAAAAAGAAATAGACAAAAACGGAAGAAAGAAATTCGATCCGGTAGAAAAAGAAAAAGGGAATTGATAAAAAAATACTAAAAAAGAAAGAAAGAAAGAAAGAAAGAAAGAAAGAAAGAAAGGAAATCAATAATAAAAAAATTGAAAAAAAAGACAGAAGGAAATTGATCAGGGCAAACAGAAAAGGAAAAAGAAAGAAAGAAAGAATGAAAAAAGAAATAAAAAGAAATAGACAAAAATGGAAGAAAGGAATTCGATCCGGTAGAAAGAGAAAAAGGGAATTAATAAAAACACAAAGAAAGAAAGAAAGAAAGAAAGAAAGAAAGAAAGAAAGAAAGAAAGAAAGAGAGAAAGAAAGAAAGTCGATAAGAAAGAAAGAAAGAAAGAAAGAAAGAAAGAAAGAAAGAAAGAAAGAAAGAAGAAAGAAAGAAAGAAAGAAATGCGTAAAAAATGCCTAAGAAAAATCGGCTGGGGAAAAAAAGAAAGAAAATTAATAAAAAAAAAATTTTTAAAAAAAGACAGAAAGAAATTGATCAGAGCTAAAATAAAAGGAAAAAAAAGAAAGAATGAACAAAGAAATAAAAAGAAAAAGAAAGAAAGTATAAAAAAAGAAATAAAAAAAATAGACATAAATAGAAGAAAGAAATTCGATCCGGGAGAAAAAGAAAAAGGGAATTGATAAAGACACAAAGAAAGAAAGAAAGAAAGAAAGAAAGAAAGAAAGAAGGAAGGAAGGAAAAATGTTGCCTCAAAGATAAAAGACAACGACAAAAAAAAAAAAGAATGAAAATACAAAGAAAGAAAGAAAGAAAGAAAGGTCGCATTAAATTCTTAGATAAATTATTCGAATGACACGATAAGAAAATGCAAATCGATGAAAAATCAACGGACAAACTTGATCTAAGGGGAATAACTCTAAATAAACATTTTTCATTTCTTGAAAATAGTCTCCATTGGAATAATTCTTTTCTTTTCTTTTTTTTTTTTTTTCTTGAGAGGTACTGAATGTCATTTAAATAGCGTATTATTGACTCTCAGACGTTCCTATTGAGAAAAAGGTTTCAGTCCTCATTCGGAACATTCCTGTTTCGGAATTTATGCCAGAGTATTAACTACTCATTTTTCATCAATTTTCTTCCTTTCTTTCTTCCGTACTTTCTTTATTCCTCACGACCGTTGACTTTCTTCTTTTCTTTCGACTATTAATAATGTTTTCAAAATATTTTCAAACACCTCCATTCTGCAACATCATTCATGTCCAGAGTATAACTTTATCTGATGGTGAGACTCCAGTTCTGAACAGCTGGGGAATGTAGTATGTCCTTTCATTATCATTACTTCCAGTTCCATTCTGATCCGAATTTACGATGTCATCTATGGATTCAATAAATCTCTCTAAAAATTATTCCTATTTCCATAGGACTGTGTGCTAATGAAAAAAAACTCTTATAAAACAATTACTCAAAAAATCTAAATATAATACTATAATGAATGCTATTCCCAATATCTTAGAAATATTGTTTTTCTTTTTTTCCCCATTCAAATAGTTATAAAGAATGTTTTTCAGATATTAACATTTCTCCTGGAGTTCTTTTATGATATTACAATTTTAAAGTCTCCACCTATTCACTATCTCTGTCAACAAATTATTGAAATTTTCCCTGTAATACCAATTTTCTTTTTCCAATAAAGAGACTCCAATGGATACATTAACATTTTTAATCACCTATGGGAGATTCCAACAATCAATGAACCAAGATGATGAACATGGAAAGACTGTTCGAAATTATATCATCAAGGGACTCTTATAAGAGTGTTAACATTTTTATACATATTATAGCAATTTGTTAATTTGAATGTCCAATAATAATAATAATCATATCATCTAAAAGAAATTATCTACTCTCAAAATGTGGAAACCTATGATCGGTATTATCTTTAGCCTTTTTTTATTCTTTCCCAGTAGATGGCTGGGCCATGAAGTGAAAAACGTACAAAATTTACCCTGAAGAAATAAGCTGCTTAATATATAAATGCAGAAACTCGCCAATTTGAATGTTCAATATTATTTAAAAGCCACTTTGAAAGACAATCTTTTTATACAATGGATAACACTAAATTTTGTTTGCTCAAAATATATAATTCTTCCAAAGTCCCGCTTCTTTTCAAGTTTAAATATCAATACGATCATTGAAATTAGAATAATTGGAAAATTACAACTGAATATTAAGATTATTATTTTAATTATCTTTATGACAAAAATATTCTTAATGTTGTTTTTGTATTTGATCATCTTTTTATATTTCACTCCATTAACATTTTGATAGATAGATAGATAGATAGATAGATAGATAGATAGATAGATAGATACTTCATATATTCAAGTATATAAGTGTACTGATTGCAGTTTTTTACTGATTCATTAGGAATTTTGAATATTTCACTATAAATAAATCTATGTATTAACATATTTCATGACAAAATGACAATCAAAAATTAAGTTTATCATTTTAGTTAATTTCATGAAGACAATGATATTTTGAATTATATTTTTCACATATTATTTGTTGAATATTCATCTTTTTCCATTAACGTTTACAAAGTTAATTTGCTAAAAACTGAATTTTAAAATTTTCACAGACTTAGAATGTCTGTTCCCTGTTGACTATAATCTGTCAGATAGATAGATAGATAGATAGATAGATAGATAGATAGATAATTGAGTGTAGAGAAGTGGAGTATACAGGAGTGAAATAGAGTACAGTGGAGTTGAGTGTTGTATAGCCGTGTGGAGTGGACTCTGGTGTAGTATAGTGGAGTGGAGTGGAATCTCGTGTAGGATAGTAGAGTGCAATGTAGAAGAGTGGGTTCGAGTGTAGTATAGTGAAGTGGAGTGAAGTGCAATATAGAGTAATATCTTCTTGAATATAAATTCTCAGTCTGGTTATCGTATCAAAATGAGGGTCAAATTCTGGAATTAGACTTTGGAAAGTTGAGATTTCTGCCAAGAAAACACAGAAATCAAAGATAAAGAAATAAATCTAAGGAGGCCTGTGTTAGCCGTGACTTTTCTTTTTATACATTTTCAAAATATGAAAACAGAATTAAACAAATGAAGAAAATAGGAAAGAAATGAAAATAACACCCTATCTGCTTAGAATAGACTGAGTGCATCCCCTCCTGCAGAGGGGTAAGACTTCCCACAACCACAAAAATGGTTGCCCTGGGTATAACACTAAAATTCACTTGTTTGTATGATTCCAGTTCAGGAGTATGTAAAGTACACTTACATTACCTATTACTCCCAAATCAACTCTGACCCGGAGTGGTAATATATGTTATGATTAAAAGGGTTAACTAGACCAGTCTAAAAATTGTACGTATTTCATAAAATCGTGTGCAAAAAAAAGGAAAAAGAAGCAAACACGTAAAAAGAAGCATGTCCTAAAAAAGACCAGTAAAAAAAATTGTGCACAAAGAAGAGAAAAAATTTAAAAGAATAAAAAAAGTGTCCAAAGAAAAAAAAGAAAGAAGAAAAGTGTAAAAATTACGCTTGCAAGAAAATAAACAAATAAAACAAAGCCTGTAAAAAAAAAACTTGAGCTAAATACAAAAGAAATACATGTGAAAAAAAAACATCGAGCAAAAAAATGATAAGAAATACATAAACATAAAAGGGTAAATACAAATTTACAAAGAATGCGATTATCTAACTTCTAGGCATAAAAAACCCTAGATGGGTTGATATGCTGTAGAAGTAAACAATCAATCAAGAAATGGAAACAATGAAAATGAACAAAAAAATACCAAGATAGATAAAAAGAAAAAAATCATAAATTTATCTTCAGAAAACTTGAAATATTTCAAGCATTTATTGCTATTTCATTTACAGCAACTTAAATTATTGTGTAATAATCCTACTTATTCTATAAGACTAAGTTACCATACATATATTCAGAGGGCTGTTATTGTACTATGTGATCTACCACGTTTTCTATAGTAGTACCCATCTACCACAATGTTTCTATTGTAATAAGCAGTCTATCATTTTTTTCTGTTTTTGTATGCAGTTTACTACATATTATCTATAGCAGTATTGGGTCTACCCTATTGTTTCTATTTTAGTATGTGGTCTACAATATTTTTCTATTGTAGTATGTTAACTACCACATTGTTTCGCTTCAAGAGTTCGGTCTACCACATTGTTACCCTTGTAGTATGCGGTAAAGCTTGTTTTTCCGTTGTAGTGTGCAGGCTATGCCAGAATTTCTATTGCAGTTCGTCGTCTGCTACATTGTTTCTATCCTAGTATGCGATCTATGACATTGTTTCTGACGCAGTGTGTCCATTTTCTCGCAAAATTGTTTGACTGATTTTAATAGCCAGTCAATCTATCTAGGGTTATTTTCTATAGCTTTTAATTCTGTATGAGGATGGATTTGATATTTTTGGTAAACAGTTTTCCTTCGTATCCAGCAGAACATTGGCTGACACTTTCCCTTGGTTTGGGGTTGGATAATATAAATAATGCTCGTTTGTGATTGTTTTGCACTGAATAAATCCAGACAAAATTTGTCCAAGTCCTTACACTTAGCCAACACGATCACCAGCTTGCCAATCTGGCGGGCTAAGACGGCATAGTTGCGAGATTTACGTCTCCATACGATACGACGAGTCTTCCATAGTAATCCACTGTGTAAAAAAAGGTGGCGGAAACGTTTGCAAGTTGAGCCGAGATTAACCCTATCCATACCATGGACGTATTTGAAAAGCATCATAAGGATTTCATCGGGCATCTGATTCATATAACCCTCGTTTATTTTTTCATCGTCTTTTTTTTCTAACTGATCCGTTATTTTATTCGTTCCCGTCACTGATATCTTCCAATATAGAAATGTATCTTGAAAACTTAGTTCCATTTTGTTCTGATTGAAGCTTAGTTTACGCTCGTAAAGTAAACTTAACATTTCGTCTTCTATTCGTATACTTCTTTTCTTCGGTGCGTTGCTGCTTTCATTTGAAATGTCTGTGTCAGGAGATAAAGACGCCGAATATTCTGTTAAGAAACCAACGTAGTTTACGTCTCTCAAATACGGGGATTGGATGTATATTGGTTTTCGTTTTGTTACTATTCGATAGGACATCATCTTGTCCAGAATTTCTGCAAGTATATTCATGTTTTTTCACTTTCGAAACAACTCCCTTTCGACACCGTTCTAACTTCAGGTGGTCGTTTTATAAGAAGCTTATATATACAGCAGTAGAATCAATCTAAACAACCAATCAAAAGATAATAATAAAATGGCCCTGGCCCTGGTCGTTTCATACAATGAAAAACCATGTTTATTCCAAAGTCCGTGTTTTTATTATTTATTTATTTATTTATTTATTTACTTTCTGTGTAAAGTTCACAGCCGTCAAGGGATACAGCGATAAACAAATGTGTATGAAAGAATTGTCATTTATGTATTAAATATTGTAAACATCAAGTAATGGTGTTGTTGCTACTGCTGCTGTTCGTAAACGCGCCACAGAAATAGCAATAAAGTAACCAATATAAGAAATATTAATTCCTGCAAATTAATAACTTATTAATTTAAAATATATTTTCACCCAATCTCCCATGTTTCCACACATTTTTCGACTATTGGTACTTCTTTTACTACGGCTTTTTTTATTTATCGTCTTATTTAGTCCAATTCGGTAAATTAAAAATCTCTTAATTAAACTAATTTGACTTTATCGTTTTGAGAAAGACAGATATATGATATTATATGATAGTAATTTTAATCCAAAATTTGTTTTCCAAAAATCAAAGTCGAGTATTTCTGAATTAAGATTTTGGATCAAGTTAACAAATCATAGTTTAACTTGAACATTCAGACAGAAAATGAAATATATATATATATATATATATATATATATATATATATATATATATATATATATATATATATATATATATATATATATATATATATATTAAGCTGCAACGGTCTTCGGCAAACTGTCTCGATTCATCTCACAAAGCAAGATTTAATTTACAAAAATAAATATATTCTTATGGAAGTAAATGATAGTCACACATAATTTATCAATTTCAAACCCTATCTTTTTATCTCATTAATTCTATATTCCATTTTTTCTCTCAGCAAAAATAATGCCACGATACTTTGACCCCACTTAGAGCAGACATGAGACAGCTGTACAAAACCATCTTTCACGCTTGATGGCGCCAGGTTTAACGGTTAAACGAAATGACTCATTAACTCCACGTTAGCAGTTGGAGCCTGAAGAAAGATCAAAATTCCCTTTCTTTCTGTCTTTCTCTATTTCCGTCTTACTGTCGCCTCCCTCAGCAAAATTTAATCCAAAAATAATAACATAGTAGCTATTTGATTTTCCCTCGTTAAATTTCAGTGTGAATATTGTATTAAGATCCTTCATTATAACACACTTTGAGTGGGGTCAAAGTATCATGGCATGACATGGCAAGCTGTTCGGTTGAAAGAAAGAAAGAAAAAAAGAAAGAAAGAAAGAAAGAATTATTTTTATTTTCTTGCGAGTTGAAATTGATTTATTATGATAAATTATTGATATCCAACTGTTTCTACCTTTTCTTCATATTCCTAAGTGCTTTATTTAAAAGAAAGTTTCTATTTAAACAAATTATACGAATAAATGAATGGATAACGAATAAACTAAATAAATAAACAAAGATAAAAAAAACAAAAATAAACAAATATATATATATATATATATATATATATATATATATATATATATATATATATATGATTTTATAAAAAAATGAACGTGAACGAATCGAAAAGTATACTTCGCCGAGGAAATATCTAAACCGTCGTACATCTGGAGAACTCGATTCACTCTCATCTAATAGGAATGGAAATGGGTTGAAATAACCAAAGTAATTACGCGGTCAATTAATCTGAATGCGTCTTGCAAGTTACATCCCTACGCTTTGCTGAGGGAACACTTACCTCTAGTCCCACGTCTTTCAAGGAGGATGGGAAATATATATCTGCGTAATTATTATAATCTCAGAGGCAAGGATATAGATGTACATTTTGTTTACCATGATTAGTTAATTTGGAATCACTTGTGTGCGATATGATAGAGTTTCGGCTCTGCCTTCTGTGGTCGCTGGTTCGATTTCAAGTGGGGGAGTTCACGGTATACACTCCAAATTAGACATAAAAAGGTCGAAAGAGCTGTCCAGTGTATCCTTATGTCCCCCGCAGGTGTTCGCCAGATTTTCTGGTCACGGTAATTCAATTCATAATATAATTCTTCTGCTTAAAAAAGAAAATCGACATATCCAACGTCCTTCATATACACATATTTTGGAAGCACTATCTCATCTACTGAAATTTATCCCAACATACAACTAGTGGATGCGTGGACTACTGTTAACTGTTTACTGATCGTATTGAATCTGACTATATGCAAATGAATGTGCTGTCAAGTCTACATGAGTATGGATACATGTAAGTACACTGATGTGTATATGAGTATGTGTACACGTAGGTGAAATCATGTCTATATGAGTTGGTGCATAAAAAGGTGCATTTATTTCAGTATGACTATTTACACATGTAGGTGCAATTATGTCTCGATAGATCAATGCACATTTACGTACAATCATGTCTATATGAGTATGTATAAATGTAAGTGCCAGCAAATGAAGTCAGGTCTTTTGGAGTATGAGCACATAATGGTACAATCGTCAATACCTGTGTGTCTACATGTAGGTGGATTCAAGACTGTATGAATACGTGTATGTATAAACGCAATTATGTCCATATAAGTAGATGCACAAATGTGTGTAAACATTTCAAACTGACAATGTGCATATATCAATATGAGTATGTGTACATGTAAGTGCAATCTCGTCTGTAGGAGTATGTTTACATGTAGGTGAAAACGACTATATATCTGTGTGCATATATAGTTGCAATATTGTCTATATGAGTTTATGTACAAGTAGATGCAAACATTTCTATATGAATATGTGTAAATGTGAGTGAAATTATCTCTATGAGGAAATGCATAAAGAAATATAATCTTCTATGAGACTGTGTGTATATGTTGATGCAATCTTGCCAATATGAACACGAAGGTACAATTGTCTAAATACCTATGAGTACAGCGAGGTGCAATCATGCCTATATATGAATTTATACATGGAGGTTTAATTGTGTATACAAGTAAGAGAATATGTAGGTACAAATGACTATAGGTATATGTGCACACGTAGACATATTTATGTCTCTGTAAGTATTTGTACGTACAAATGCAATTATGTATATATGAAGGTGTGTTTATGTATGTGCCATCGTATCTATATAAGTGTGTTGGTAGAATCATTTACAAGAGTATATGAAGAGTTTGGCGCATTTATGAATATATAAATCTGTGTAAATATAAGAGCAACTATATCTCTATGAGTACGTGCACATATAGATGAAATCGTGGATATGAGTTTGTGTACATGTAATTGCAATAATGTGCACATGTATTTGCAATCATATCTTCACTGTTATGTTTGCATATAATCGGAATCATGTCTATACGAGTATGTATTCATGTAGGTGCAATTATGTTTATATAAGTAGATGCACACGTATGTGCAGTAATTTCTCTAAGAATAGGTCGCATGTGAATGCAATAAAATCTAATAGGAATATGTTCACATGTAGGTGCAAAAATGTCTATATGAATATGTGCATATAAAGGTGCAATCATGTCAATATGAATATGTGCTTATAAAGGTGCAATTATGTCTATATGAATATGTGCTTATAAAGTTGCAATTATGTCTATATGAATATGTGCTTATAAAGGTGCAATGATGTCTATATGAATATGTACATATAAAGGTGCAATTATGTCTATATGAATATGTACATATAAAGGTGCAATCATGTCTATATGAATATGTGCATATAAAGGTGCAATCATGTCTATATGAATATGTGCATATAAAGGTGCAATCATGTCTACATGAATATGTGTTTATAAAGGTGCAATGATGTCTATATGAATATGTACTTATAAAGGTGCAATTATGTCTATATGAATATGTGCATATAAAGGTGCAACCATGTCTATATGAATATGTGCATATAAAGGTGCAATTATGTCTATATGAATATGTGCTTATAAGGGTGCAATGATGTCTATATGAATATGTGCATATAAGGTACAATGATGTCTATATGAATATGTTCATATAAAGGTGCAATCATGTCTATATGAATATGTGCATATAAAGGTGCAATCATGTCTATATGAATATGTGCATATAAAGGTGCAATGATGTCTATATGAATATGTGCATATAACGGTGCAATGATGTCTATATGAATATGTACATATAAAGGTGCAATCATGTCTATATGAATATGTGCATATAAAGGTGCAATCATGTCTATATGAATATATGCATATAAAGGTGCAATGATGTCTATATGAATATGTGCATATAGATTCATCATGTATATATGCGCGTATATGTCAGCCTTTACGTGGCTTTGTGGTTGTACGTTGCGTGTATGTATGAATGTATGTATGCCTGATTGTATAGAAATATCTAAAGTTTAACCAGACGAGTGAGTCGGCTTGTTAGATTTTGATAGATGATGAAACAAAAGGAAATAGTGGGAGTGATATTTAATGTCCATTATAAGACAGTGGTCTTTGGCACGAGTACGGTCAGACGTCAGTTGACAAATCATATTTTTTAAGCTTTCGTTTTTTTTTTCTTCACAAATTTTAGATCTTGGGAAGTTCATACATGATGTGTTTTAGGTTCTTTCCCTGGCAATAAAAGTTACATATATTCAAGGAACAAATCGGGATATTTTGTAGGGCTGAGAATCGGTAGCTTGAGATTCGGGGTTCAATGATAGAAAGAAAGAAATTTGATCGGGAAAAATATAAGAAAAATGATTAAAAGAAAGAAAAAATGGAAAGGACACAGGAATGAAAGAAAATCGATTTGTATGAGAAAGAAAGAAAGAAAGAAAGAAAGAAAGAAAGAAAGAAAGAAAGAAAGAAAGAAAGAAAATTTTGCGAAAAGAAAGAAAGAAAGAAAGAAATATTTATAAAAAGAAAGAAAGAACGAGAAAAAAAAAGAAATAAAATGATTGCATTTAATTATATCATAAATTAGAAAACGATCATTTAATAAAATAGAAAATAAAAATGACGTTAACAAATAGCATGATAAAATAATCGAAGGGAAATAACTCAAATGCTTTGTATTTCTTTCAAATATTCTCCCTGGAATTTTTTTTTTTTTTTTTTGTATATTCTGAATATGTTTTCATTGAGGTAAAATAGACATGAAGGCATTCTTGGTTTCAATCCTCATTGGGGACAACCCTATTCGGGATTTTATACAAAAATGACTTCAGTCAATTATAATATATTCAAAATAATAGGCATGTTTACTAACAGCTGGATTCTTCAACATAATTGATGTCAATTTCATTCAATTTGGCTGATTTACTCATGTTAAGAAAGAACATTTTAAAAAATAGGGACATAATCAAGAATCAGTCTCTCTCTCTCTCTCTCTCTCTCTCTCTCTCTCTCTCTCTCTCTCTCTCTCTCTCATATATATACATGCACACAGAGTCACCGTAATACAAATTCATTTGATATCTATTTGAGTTTCAAAGAGAATAATTCCTAAAATTTTCCACACGACTTTATACAGTTAAGTGTCGTAAATTATTAAGTTATATCCAATAGAAATTTAATTTTATCTCATTAAAAGAAAATAAGATTAATTAATTACTGTTTGTCGGGAAATTATTTTGTCCTAATTATCAAGGGGAATCAGAAATTACTATGAACTTAATCACCCTCACCAAATCCCGCTGTCAGCACGGATTTCCTTGATTCTCTTTCTCTTTCCCCTCCTCTCTCTCTCTCTCTCTCTCTCTCTCTCTCTCTCTCTCTCACTTTCTTTTTCTAACCCCCTCTTTCTCTCTCTCTCTCTCTTTCTCTCTCTCTCTCTCTCATCCATCCCTCCTGGCATGTCATCAAAACCACATCCCGTGTCCGTACAAAGATGATGTGAATAAGTTCTTGTTGGGCGGCCAACCCTGGAACGTCTATAGGTTGGAGGTCCATAGAAGAATATTATTTATCAGTTCGTCTTTGCTTTACCGATAGTGTCCAGCATATACTCTTAATCTAATTTAGATGGTGTTTGAAACTGGACATATGTGGCCGTACAGCTGTTGTTTCTTACTGTGTTGCTTCTATGATTTCTTTAATAAAACCCCTCGTATTCTTATGTAATTCCCATCTACCGTTTTCCCTATGCTTTTTCTTAATGTCCATGTGCAGCTTCCATACTGTAGTATTGACACAGAAACAGCTCGAAAGAAATTCCTTTTAATATCAGATCTATTAGATTTCCTTATCATTGATCCCCTAACGATAAACACCAAGCAAGCCTGAAAAAATTGCCAAAATAAGTGTTTAGTAGGTCAACAAACATAATCATATCTTCAATAAGGATTTAACTTTGATTGATTGGTTTCAATTAACAATTTAGAACTTGATTAATTACAAAATAACAAAACACTCATTAAATCTATTGCTGATATTTATACGATTCAATGTCTGGATCTGGGTATTAAAAATTGCAAGGGGGAATAGCCCGTAACTATCAAAAACGATTTTATGAAAAGAAAAGACACTTGAAAAAAAAAAAGAAATATTAATGAGAGTTTGGTTATATATCATTTGAAAATAATCTCAAATTTAATTTTAATGATTCTGAAATGTTATTTTTCAAACATTATAAAAACACCGCAAAAATTGTTGAATCTAATAGCATTTCAAGATACAATATTATCGGAGACACGTTTTTTTTAATTTTTTCTTATTTGGGCGAATAAGCAAATTAAAAAATCTCTTACTTCAACAATTTTAATTTTATCATTCAAACATATATATATATATATATATATATATATATATATATATATATATATGGAGAGAGAGAGAGAGAGAGAGAGAGAGAGAGAGAGAGAGTAAGAGAGATTATTTTTTAATACAAATTTTGAAACACAAGTTACATCATTCAAGACAAAACTTTATTTTTCATGTACATTAGTGACTTAAAAACCCTGATGAAGGTCTAAATCCGAAATGTGGCAAATATTTCTACTAATAAAATCATCTTCTGAATACCTTGTGTTTTTTTATCCCAATACATTTTCATATATACATATAGACAATGAAATATCTTTAAATTAGCATTTTCACTTCGTTTACATTTGATTTTTAATTTCTTCTCGTGGAATTAGGTTCCTAACCAAAAGATGCTTCGTTACATAATAAGTTGAAACAATCACGTATGCGTATTGTTTACAACCAATGTTTTATCATTCATTCACTCGAGACACATTTACATTTCCCTTCATAAAGAAATGAAAATCACATGTCATTGTAATAATATTCGTCAAAAAATATCGTTTCTAATAAAATATTTCTATTCTCAACAAAACGTAAAAGAATTAATCAGAAAGACAGCTGCACACAAATAAAAAAAAAAGAAAAGAGAAGAAAAGGAAAGAAATTGATAATATTGTTTGGTAAGTACAAATAAATATTTTCATCTTTAATAAAATTCCCATTTCTCTTAATGAATTATATTAAAACAAATAATTTTTTATTTGCTTTTTTATATCAACACTTGAAACACTGAAATTAAACAATAATTGAGAAGGTTTTTAAACTAATAAATCAGAATTGCTGTTTTAATAATTTATTATTCATCTTTAATTATTGTCATTGTCATTGTCAATCGTTTATCATTGAATGGTGTCATTGATATTAAAAACAGTTCTGGTGAAAGACAGTGAGAGAGAAAGGGTCTCTCTAGAAGATGCCATCTTGGATTTTCGCTTTTTAAAGGTTTCTCTTCCTGTTGATTATTCTACCAATTGTGGTTGCAGTTGTTGTTGCTATTGTTTTTGTTGTTGTTATTATGAACGATAATAATGTTTTATGGTAGTAAGGAAACTTTCAGCCACTTGATTTGCAGTGAAACCTGTTTGATAAACCTGCTGGAAAAACTGAAGTTCTTCAAAACGAAAACAAACCGAACGTATCTAAATATAATCATTTTACATAGACATCTTTAGTTCATATAAATTGTATCATTTGACTAAATTTACGGTCAAGAACCGCCCTGAATTCAATATCATCAACCAATGATTATATTCGCAGTGTTTTTTTAATCAAATGTTAATTTACAACGAAATAAAGGATACTAAATTTTTTCTTTGTAACATATAATATTGAAACGGATATTATTAGGTATTATTTATTAGTAAAAACTATAAAATTGAAATCATCTGACCAAAAAAATATATTCTCTCTCTCTCTCTCTCCCTCTCTCTCTCTCTCTCTCTCTCTCTCTCTCTCTCTCTCTGCAATAATTGTTACTTGTACATATAAATTTAATACACTAAACATATCAATTATAATAGAAGATATCATCGCCCCAACAATTGTAACAAATATAGTGCTTACTTATCGAACAATGTACTTGTGTGTTCGATTCTCTGAGGATTCCCAATACTTTTATGCCAAACAAGAGAAATTTTAGTAAATAACAACTGACATAAAAACAACTGATATTTAACATAAGTGAAGTACTTCTGTCCAATAATAATTGGTAGATTTACATAAAATTTTATATACTAAGAAGATTTTTATTCATTTAATTTAATATATGATTCTTTTAAGCACTTTTTATTCATTTTCTTTATTTGTGGCTTTTAAAATAATTTCATTCGTTCACTTTACCAAGTAATTTTGAACATTTTTTAAACATCACTTAAACGGTTGATTTTGCAATGCAAATTATTTATATTTCTTTTTGCTTCAATTTCCTTACAATGACTTTGAGGTTTGGCCTTCGTTTATTTTAAATGTGATTTTATATTCTTTTCACGTATTTGTAGGTGGGATGACATTGTAAAAGTCTCTACAGGCAAAATGACTCGCGCAACCTGAAAGGAAAGTATAGATCTTACCTTTGGATTAAAGAAAAGAAATATTTTAATGTTACTTGTAGATGAAAAGCATAAAAGAAATAAAACTTGACACTTTTATAGATGAAAATATACAAAGTAGATTTATTACAGGAAAATACAAATAAAATATGAAATAAGATGTGAATCTTTAGAAAAAAAATGATATATAAGTGTGTGTGTGTGTGTGTGTGTGTGAACAAATTTGAAATTGAACGTTTTTACTGGGTATTTCACCCATATATGTCTATATCGGTGGGCATGCACGTTTGTAAGTAAGTAAGTCCATACATATATATGTATTTGTATTGTAGATAGATAGATAGATAGATAGATAGATAGATGTTTCGTCAGAATTTCTCCTTCAAAAATGGGAATATACCAGGTTTTTCAAATGTCTTGGCACTTTCTCGTCATATCGGAATTCATTTTCACTTACGACTTTTGCCGCCAAACATTGCAACCATGTGTTCTTTACTGGTTGAGGACAAATTCGAAGTTTCTTTAACTTACAGGCAAGACAAAATGTTTCATCTTTCCATTCATTCAATTGAAAATCATATGTTAAAAACATTTCAATAGTCTCCGTTTGTAGGTATTGTGGAGAATGAATTATGTAGTGAACAGGGGTTAGTCCTTCTTGATTTTCACAGTTGACATCTGCTTTGCACAAAAGCAATGTTTTGCATAGATCCACTGGATAGCCGTGGATTATATTGTAATGCAGAAGAGAATTATTCTTTGTTCCTCGTAAATTCAAACTTAGAATTTTTTCAAGAATTTTATTGAACGCTGTATGTTTTCCTGATTTCCATTTGTAAACAAAGCCCGTCAACATGATTATGGAAGAAAAGTAGGAATCAATCGTAATCGATTTGAATACTTTTTCTTTCTTGCTGAGCAGACGAAATCGTGCAAGTAGATCGTCACCGAGATGTTGAAAATTTTGAAATATTTCCTCTACAATTTCCAAAGTATTGTTAGTGTTATAGTGTATTAGAATCCTCTTACACATAATATGTATCCAGGGAAACATTCGGAAAAATGTCACATTTGATGTTGACATTAATGTCGTCAAGAAAAAAGAATAAAGTTCTACACACTCATGCATATTTGTAGTGTTCAGGACGATATTTCCAATAGCTTTTAATGTGTAGGGATTATTTAAGCCGAATATTTCTACTAGATATAATATTGCCTTTCGCCAACTGGAGTTTACAATCTTTAGAATTGGCTTCAAATTGCTGTGGGGAAGGCTAAGCTGGTCCAAGTGAAAGATACTTGTTTCAATTGGTATTTCTAATATTCTCATACTCATAGTCCAATAAAGTTTCGATTTATATTCATAATTTTCTATTGCAGCAAAACAGCTGATCATTTGGTAACTTCTGGCTGAACTGTTCATAATATCTGCTTCATAGAGTTGAAGATATTGTAACGTTTCCTCATAGCCTTTCTCGGCTGCTATGAATACGGCGTTTTCCCCAAATTCGTTAGTAAATTTGGCATTAGCTTGATACATAAGCAAAATAAGAACGCAGTAAGGTACCTCTTCTTGGCCAGCAGCCAGCATCAGAGCTGTTTTACCATAGACATTGACGTGGTTTGGGTCGGCACCGTTCAGTAAAAGATACCTGCAAATATTTGGGCATTTGACTGACACCATTAATGGAGTGTTCCCTTCGATATCTGGCTGATCAATGTGGGCGCCGTTCTCAACTAAATACTCGACATGAGCCATGTTACCATTGTGACACGCATAGTAGAGTGCTGATTTTTCTTCAACGTCGGTCACACTGTTTATGTCTGATCCGTTTTTGACAAGCATTTTGACCAGTTCAAAACTGTGATTATATGCTGCTATGCTAAGGCACGAACCGGCCTCCTTTACATTTGCTCCGCACTCATTAATCAGAAACTTTACAATTGCATTTTCTTTATGCTCAATTGCTATGTAAAGAAGAGATTTTTTCTTAATCTTTTCGCAGACAATATCTTTCCGTTGTTGGAAAGAAAAAGCATCCAGTAATGATCGTATTTGGCTGAGTTGTTTCTTTTTTATTAGATTTTCAATCGTCCTCACAACACTGAGAGTCATGTTGAATCCTAAAAAGACAAGAGAAAAATTCAATTCATTTAAATTCTAAAGGCAATTTTTAAAATCATAAACAATAATAATAAAAACAAAATAATAATAATAATGATCATAATAATAATAATAATAATAATAATAATAATAATAATAATTATTATTATTATTATTATTATTATTATTATTATTATTATTATCATTATTATTATTATTATTGTTGTTATTATAAATGCATGGCATTTTCAAGTTAAATTCTTTACTAACTTAGCTTTAAAATTTAAGCATGATTATGAAAGAAGAATATATAACCGGTAATTCGAGAAGGGGTTGAAGGTGAATAAGATTAATCCTGGTTTTTGATTGACACCACCCCCATCACCAACAGCAACAGAGGCAGCAAATGGTCAGATGAAAGAAGATAGAATATTTCACTTTTTCTATAGTGAACACGAATATTTTATTATTTAATGAACTTCCCGTTTCACTTAATTGATGACTTTATAATAAAACAAATTGTTTTTACATCTTTTTAATGCAATGTTAACACATAAAACACAAACATTGAAAAGAAATTGTTTAGGAAGAAATAAATGAGAAATTGATTTCTAATCATAAATATAAAAGATTTTTATGATAACAGTTTCAAAATGTTGAATAAAAATTCAATTCATTTCGATTTAATGAAATTTCTTATCTTTATTCAATATCAAAGATAGGAATACCAACAAACAAAGGAATACCAACAATATAAATAAGTTATAATTACGGTAAATCGAATTATAAAATGCCATAATAATATTTTCGTAATTCACCAATTTTATTTAAATCAAAACTCTGTTCAATAATCAATAGAATTATAAAATAATAAGTATATATAATATATATTGATGTATATGTATGTATGTATGTATGTATGTATGTATGTATGTATGTATGTAACTGCTTTGTTAATGAGGACACAGTGTCTCTGTAGAAGTAATTTCCACACATATATTTTGTAGTAGGGATTCTGATTGAGAGAGGAAGATGCGAGACAATCCCCCAAATTGGACGTGCAGATTTTTTTGGCCTTCTCAGAAGTGAGATGAAAATAATTTAGTGAGTAGTTGGGATGGACCGAAAAAAAAGAAGAATCTTTCTTCTTATGTTGCATGCTGAACAAAATTTTCCATATATATTTTATTGTATATCTCCCTCAATTTCTACCCACAGGTTTAAACAAATAAATGTATTTGAATATTTATATACAAATTTAAATACTCTTATTCTTTGTATATTTCAAACGCACTTAAAACATTTCTACACATATAAATCCAAAATTGTTTGATAATCATTAATAACTTGTATCCAACAGCTTCTATCGTTCTCTCATTCTGCTACGTGCTTCCTTTAATTTTCTTCATTTTAAATGTATTAAATAGATAAAGAAAGAAAGAAAGAGGATTAATTATATTATATCTGACCATCTATCTTATTTTAATATTAACTTCATTACTGCAAAGAGCTTCGAATTTTTTTCCAATTTTTCTTTTTCTTGTTGCAAAAAAAACAATATATATAGGAGGATTAGGATAATGAGATTATTTATGCATTTTTCAAAGGCATTTTCAAAATATTTCTTCAATGTTGAAATTATCAATATTAAAATGGGAGGAAGATAATCTTTTAAAGAAAGAACACAAAACATCATATAAGCAATGTTTTATATTACTGAAATAAAGTAAACGTACTTTGATTTTAAATTTAAAATTTAAAAGGTTGTAAGCCCTGGTAAAGTTAAAATAATATTTGTCTAGATAAACTTTGAATTCGTGCGTGTCAATAGATGTCTCAGATTAACCACACACACACATACGCGCGCATATACTTACATATGAACATAGATAGATAGATAGATAGATAGATAGATAGATAGATAGATAGATAGATGTTCAACGTGGGGATCAGATATAAAGAGAGAGAGAAAGAGAGAGAGAGAGAGAAAGAGAGAGAGAGAGAGACAGCGAAAGAAACTCTAATGAGGAAATGAATGTTGAAAACAAATAGTTTGAGAAAAATCAGACACGTCTCTACAAAGAAAAAGATTTTTTTATATTGAAGATTTTTTTGAAACAAAAGCTTTTTTATGCTATCTCCTGTTAATCCTTTTTAAGAATTAATTTCATCAAATAAATCAAATCCTATTTTCATTAGATAAATCGTAATTTATCCATCACATAGAAACAAGTCCAAATAAATATTAAATTGACTAAAATAAACAGAAACAATATGAAAAGAATAGAAACGTTATTTCGTACTTACAAATAAATTTCTTGCTTATACCTTGATTAGGATTTTTTTCAAATTTTGAAATGATTTCAGCACTGGTTTTAAGAACAACCGATTTTTGAAGCGTATTGCTTAAAAGGTGTCATGAGAATGAGAGGTGAATTATGTTATCAAGTATTTTATAAACCCAGGGTTCAAATTACAAAAGTGATTCTACATAGTGACAAATCTAGAAAGAGAGAAGAGGTGTAAGTGTTGAAGGGCGCCTCCTTGCTTGTTTTCTTATATACCTGACTCTCTCTTAAGGCTATATGAAGTGGAAGAGAGAGAGAAAAACACAGGATAAACATTAATTTCACCTCCTTTTTCTTTGTATCTTTTGTTCTGTCGCCAAATGGAATCCCTTTTTTAATATGACTTCCAACTGACCAGAGATGGGATTGACGTTTTGAGTCATGGACAAGTCAGGTTCACGCGAGTTTGAACTAAACAACCTGTGTCATTAATAGATTTTCAAAAAGAAAGAAATGAAGTTGAATTTGATACAGAAATTTAAAGTAGCGACTTACTATCAAGTTTATTTGTATAAATATTTGTTTATCACATTTTTATTATTTTAAGGTGGGTAATAAATCAAAATGGCATATATGTTCTCAAATATGGGGCCTTAATGATCTTCGAATGAGTCAGTGGGTAGACTTCTTTGTTATTTTTTCGGTTGTTGATTTCTTTTTAAATATACATCAGTGACTCAGACAACAGTTACTTCACTTTTGTCAGCTTGTGTTTACTTTTCTGGGATTTGATTTACTCATGTGAGGGAGCATTTGTTTAAATTAGGTTTCATAACATTACACGATTTATGTTAAAAATGTATTTGACATGTTTTAGATCATCGATCGTAACATGAATAAATATTTTGTCATATTCTAATTAATTTTTTATTGTTTCTTCATTAGATATATTTTATAAATTTTTTAATATATATTTTCAGCCACGACAAAATCTCTCCAAAATAAATCTGACTGTTCCACATTTGCAAATTCAGGAACAAAGGACAAAAGAATAAAACAGAAAGACGATAAGAAAGAAAGAAAGAAAGAAAGAAAGAAAGAAAGAAAGGTCGCATTAAATTTTAAGATAGATTACTGGAACAAAATTTTCCATATTTTATATCTCCCTCAATTTCTACCCACAGGCTTAAACAAATAAATGTATTTGAATTTTTATATACAAATTTAAATACTCTTATTCATTGTATATTTCAAACGCACTTAAAACATTTCTAAACAAATAAATCTGAAATTGATTGATAATCATTAATAAAAGGTATCCAACTGCTTCTATCTTTTTCTCATTCTGCTACGTGCTTCCTTTAATTTTTTTCATTTTAATTGCATTAAATAAATAAATTAATAAAGAATGAAGGTTTATTATATTACATATGACCATCTATCTTATTTAACTTATACTGCTAAAAGCTTATTTTACTTTTACTGCTAAGAGCTTCAAATTTTCTTCCATTTTGTTTTGGTTTTTTTTGTTGCAGAAAACATTATATAAAGGAACATTGGGATAATGATATGATTTTTGCATTTTTAAAATGCATTGTAAATATATTTCTTCAATGTTAAAATTGAAAATAGTAAAACGGGGGAAAGATATTCGTTTAAAAAAACACACACAAAACAATTTTTGATCCTTACTGAAATATGTTAGATGTACTTTGATTTTAATCTAAAAATTTTAAAGGTTGTAAGCACTGGTATTAGGAAGATAATATTTGTATATATAAACTTTGATGGCATAAGTGACAATAAATGTCTCAAATTAAATAAACACACACACACACACACACACACACGTACGCGCGCACGTACATACTTACATACAAAAATAGATAGATAGATAGATGTCCCACGTGGTGATCAGAGATAGTGAGAGAGAGACAGAGAGAGAGAGAGAGAGAGAGCATAAGGGAGAGCGCGTGAGAGTGTGTGTGTGAAAGTAATTCTAATGTGGAAATGAATGTTGAAAACAAATAGTTTGAGAAAAGTCCAGTGCGAGAAACAATCAGACAATTCTCGACAAAGAAAAAGATATTTTTCTATACTGAAGGTTGTTTGGAACGAAAGCTTTTTATATTATCTCCTGTTTTTCCTTTTTAAGAATTAATTTCATCAAATAAATCAAATCTTCTGTAAGACAATCAAGATAATATTTTCATTAGATAAATCGTAATTTATCCATCCCATAGAAAAAAAGTCCAAATAAGTATTAAATAGACTAAAATAAATAGAAACAATATGAAAAGAATAGAAACGTTATTTCGTACTTACAAATAAATTTCTTGCTTATACCTTGATTAGGATTTTTTTCAAATTCTGAAATGATTTCAGCACTGGTCTTGAGAACAACTGATTTTTGAAGCGTATGGCTTCAAAGGTTTCTTGAGAATAGGAGGTTGATGATTTTATCAAGCATTTTATAAACCCGGGGTTCAAATTACAAAAGTGATTCTATTTGGTGACAGAGAAGGAAAGCTAAAAAGAGAGAGGGGGTTAAAGTGACGAAAGGCGCCTCCTCGTTTTTTGGGGTGTTTTTTTTTTCTAATATCTCTTCCTCTCTTAGGGATATATGAAGTGGAAGAGAGAGAGAGAAAAACAGGATAAACATTTCACCTCCTTTCTCTTGGTATCTTTTGTTCTGTCATCAAATGGAATCCTTTTTTTAATATGACTTCCCACTGACCAGATATTGGGATGGAGGTTTTAGGTCATGGACAAGTCAGGTTCACGCCAGTTTGAACTAAACGACCCTGTGTCATTAATAGATTTTCAAAAGGAAAGAAAAGAAGTTGAATTTGATACAGAAATTTAAAGTAGCGACTTACTATCAAGTTTATTTGTATAAATGTTTGTTTATCACATTTTTATTATTTTAAGGTGGGTAATAAATCAAAATGGCATATATGTTCTCTAATATGGGGCTTAATGATCTTCGAAGCGGTCAGTGGGTTGACTTCTTTGTTATTTTTTCGGTTGTTGATTTCTTTTTAAATATACATCAGTGACTCAGATAACAGTTATTTCACTTTTGTCAGCTTGTGTTTACTTTTCTGGGATTTGATTTACTCATGTGAGTGAGCTTTTTGTTTAAATTGGGTTTCATGACATTACATGAATCATGTTAAAAATGTATTTGATATGTTTTCGATAATGGATAGTGACATGGAAAAATAATTTGTCGAATTCCACGACGAAATCTCTCCAAAATATATATGATTGCAAAGGGTTCTGTTCCACATTTGCAAACTCAGGAAGTAAATACGAAAGAAATAAAAAAAGAAGTCGACAAGAAAGAAAGAAAGAAAGAAAGAAAAAAAGAAAGAAAGAAAGAAAGGTATAAAAAAAAATGCCTGAGAAAAATCGGCTAGGGGAAAAAATAAAGAAAATCAATAATAAAAAAATTGAAAAAAGAGACAGAAGGGAATTGATCAGGGCAAAAATAAAAAGAAAAAGAAAGAACGTATAAAAAAAGAAATAAAAAGAAATAGACAAAAACGGAAGAAAGAAATTCGATCCGGTAGAAAAAGAAAAAGGGAATTGATAAAAAAATACTAAAAAAGAAAGAAAGAAAGAAAGAAAGAAAGAAAGAAAGGAAATCAATAATTAAAAAATTGAAAAAAAAGACAGAAGGAAATTGATCAGGGCAAAAAGAAAAGGAAAAAGAAAGAAAGAATGAAAAAAGAAATAAAAAGAAATAGACAAAAATGGAAGAAAGGAATTCGATCCGGTAGAAAGAGAAAAAGGGAATTAATAAAAACACAAAGAAAGAAAAAAGAAAGAAAGAAAGAAAGAAAGAAAGAAATGCGTAAAAAATGCCTAAGAAAAATCGGCTGGGGAAAAAAAGAAAGAAAATCAATAAAAAAAAAATTTAAAAAAAAAGACAGAAAGAAATTGATCAGGGCTAAAATAAAAGGAAAAAAAAAAGAAAGAATGAACAAAGAAATAAAAAGAAAAAGAAAGAAAGTATAAAAAAATAAATAAAAAAAATAGACATAAATAGAAGAAAGAAATTCGATCCGGTAGAAAAAGAAAAAGGGAATTGATAAAGACACAAAGAAAGAAAGAAAGAAAGAAAGAAAGAAAGAAAGAAAGAAAGAAAGAAAGAAAGAAAGAAAAAAAGAAAGAAAGAAGGAAGGAAAATGTTGCATCAAAGATAAAAGACAACGACAAAAAAAAAGAATGAAAATACAAAGAAAGAAAGAAAGAAAGAAAGAAAGAAAGGTCGCATTAAATTCTTAGATAAATTGTTCGAATGACACGATAAGAAAATGCAAATAGATGAAAAATCAACGGACAAACTTGATCTAAGGGGAATAACTCTAAATAAACATTTTTCATTTCTTGAAAATATTCTCCATTGGAATAATTCTTTTTTTTTTTTTTTTTTTTTTTTTTTTGAGATGTACTGAATGTCATTTAAATAGCGTATTATTGACTCTCAGACGTTCCTATTGAGAAAAAGGTTTCAGTCCTCATTCGGAACATTCCTGTTTCGGAATTTATGCCAGAGTATTAACTACTCATTTTTCATCAATTTTCTTCCTTTCTTTCTTCCGTACTTTCTTTATTCCTCACGACCGTTGACTTTCTTCTTTTCTTTCGACTATTAATAATATTTTCAAAATATTTTCAAACACCTCCATTCTGCAACATCATTCATGTCCAGAGTATAACTTTATCTGATGGTGAGACTCCAGTTCTGAACAGCTGGGGAATGTAGTGTGTCCTTTCATTATCATTACTTCCAGTTCCATTCTGATCCGAAGTTAGGATGTCATCTATGGATTCAATAAATCTCTCTAAAAATTATTCCTATTTCCATAGGACTGTGTGCTAATAAAAAAAAACTCTTATAAAACAATTACTCAAAAAATCTAAATATAATCCTATAATGAATGCTATTCCCAATATCTTAGAAATATTGTTTTTCTTTTTTTCCCCATTCAAACAGTTATAAAGAATGTTTTTCAGATATTAACATTCCTCCTGGAGTTCCTTTATGATATCACGATTTTAACGTATCCACCTATTCACTATCTCTGTCAACAAATTATTGAAAATTTCCCTGTAATACCAATTTTCTTTTTCCAATAAAGAGACTCCAATGGATACATTAACATTTTTAATCACCTATGGGAGATTCCAACAATCAATGAACCAAGATGATGAACATGGAAAGACTGTTCGAAATTATATCATCAAGGGACTCTTATAAGAGTGTTAACATTTTTATACATATTATAGCAATTTGTTAATTTGAATGTCCAATAATAATAATAATGATATCATCTAAAAGAAATTATCTACTCTCAAAATGTGGAAACCTATGATCGGTATTATCTTTAGCCTTTTTTTATTCTTTCCCAGTAGATGGCTGGGCCATGAAGTGAAAAACGTACAAAATTTACCCTGAAGAAATAAGCTGCTTAATATATAAATGAAACTCGCCAATTTGAATGTTCGCTATTTTTTAAAAGCCACTTTGAAAGACAATTTTTTTATACAATGAATAACACTAAATTTTGTTTGCTCAAAATATATAATTCTTCCAAAGTCCCGCTTCTTTTCAAGTTTAAATATCAATACGATCATTGAAATTAGAATAATTGGAAAATTACAACTGAATATTAAGATTATTATTTTAATTATCTTCATGACAAAAATATTCTTAAGGTTGTTTTTGTATTTGATCATCTTTTTATATTTCACTCCATTAACATTTTGATAGATAGATAGATAGATAGATAGATAGATAGATAGATAGATAGATAGATACTTCATATATTCAAGTATATAAGTGTACTGATTGCAGTTTTTTACTGATTCATTAGGAATTTTGAATATTTCACTATCAATAAATCTATGTATTAACATATTTCATGACAAAATGACAATCAAAAATTAAGTTTATCATTTTAGTTAATTTCATGAAGACAATAATATTTTGAATTATATTTTTCACATATTATTTGCTGAATATTCATCTTTTTCCATTAACGCTTACAAAATTAATTTGCTAAAAACTGAATTTTAAAATTTTCACAGACTTAGAATGTCTGTTCCCTGTTGACTATAATCTGTCAGATAGATAGATAGATAGATAGATAGATAGATAGATAGATAGATAGATAGATAGATAGATAGATAATTGAGTGTAGAGAAGTGGAGTATACAGGAGTGAAATAGAGTACAGTGGAGTTGAGGGTTGTATAGCCGTGTGGAGTGGACTCTGGTGTAGTATAGCGGAGTGGAGTGGAATCTCGTGTAGGATAGTAGAGTGCAATGTAGAATAGTGGGGTCGAGTGTAGTATAGTGAAGTGGAGTGAAGTGCAATATAGAGTAATATCTTCTTGAATATAAATTCTCAGTCTGGTTATCGTATCAAAATGAGGGTCAAATTCTGGAATTAGACTTTGGAAAGTTGCGATTTCTGCCAAGAAAACACAGAAATCAAAGATAAAGAAATAAATCTAAGGAGGCCTGTGTTAGCCGTGACTTTTCTTTTTATACATTTTCAAAATATGAAAACAGAATTAAACAAATGAAGAAAATAGGAAAGAAATGAAAATAACACCCTATCTGCTTAGAATAGACTGAGTGCATCCCCTCCTGCAGAGGGGTAAGACTTCCCACAACCACAAAAATGGTTGCCCTGGGTATAACACTAAAATTCACTTGTTTGTATGATTCCAGTTCAGGAGTATGTAAAGTACACTTACATTACCTATTACTCCCAAATCAACTCTGACCCGGAGTGGTAATATATGTTATGATTAAAAGGGTTAACTAGACCAGTCTAAAAATTGTACGTATTTCATAAAATCGTGTGCAAAAAAAAAGGAAAAAGAAGCAAACACGTAAAAAGAAGCATGTCCTAAAAAAGACCAGTAAAAAAAATTGTGCACAAAGAAGAGAAAAAATTTAAAAGAATAAAAAAAGTGTCCAAAGAAAAAAAAGAAAGAAGAAAAGTGTAAAAATTACGCGTGCAAGAAAATAAACAAATAAAACAAAGCCTGTAAAAAAAAAAACTTGAGCTAAATACAAAAGAAATACATATGAAAAAAAAAACATCGAGCAAAAAAATGATAAGAAATACATAAACATAAAAGGGTAAATACAAATTTACAAAGAATGTGATTCTCTGACTTCTAGGCATAAAAAACCCAAGATGGGTTGATATACTGTAGAAGTAAACAATCAATCAAGAAATGGAAACAATAAAAATGAACAAAAAAACACCAAGATAAATAAAAAGAAAAAAATCATAAATTTATCTTCAGAAAACTTGAAATATTTCAAGCATTTATTGCTATTTCATTTACAGCAACTTAAATTATTGTGTAATAATCCTACTTATTCTATAAGACTAAATTACCATACATATATTTAGTGGGCTGTTATTGTACTATGTGATCTACCACGTTTTCTATTGTAGTACCCATCTACCACAATGTTTCTATTGTAATAAGCAGTCTATCATTTTTTTCTGTTTAGTATGCAGTTTACTACATATTATCTATAGCAGTATTGGGTCTACCCTATTGTTTCTATTTTAGTATGTGGTCTACAATATTTTTCTATTGTAGTATGTTAACTGCCACATTGTTTCGCTTCAAGAGTTCGGTCTATCACATTGTTACCCTTGTAGTATGCGGTAAAGCTTGTTTTTCCGTTGTCGTGTGCAGGCTATGCCAGAATTTCTATTGCAGTTCGTCGTTTGCTACATTGTTTCTATCATAGTATGCGATCTATGACATTGTTTCTGACGCAGTGTGTCCATTTTCTCGCAAAATTGATTGGCTGATTTTAATAGCCAGTCAACCTGTCTAGGGTTATTTTATGTAGCTTTTAATTCTGTACGAGGATGGATTTGATATTTTTGGTAAACAGTTTTCGTTCGTATCCAGCAGAATATTGGCTGACACTTTCCCTTGGTTTGGGGTTGGATAATATGAATAATGCTCGTGTGTGATTGTTTTGCACTGAATAAATCCAGACAAAATTTGTCCAAGTCCTTCCACGTAGCCAACACGATCACCAGCTTGCCGATCTGGCGGGCTAGGACGGCATAGTTGCGAGATTTACGTCTCCATACGATACGACGAGTCTTCCATAGTAATCCAGTGTGTAATAAAAGGTGGCGGAAACGTTTGCAAGTTGAGCCGAGATTAACTCTATCCATACCATGGACGTATTTGAAAAGCTTCATAATGATTTCATCGGGCATCTGACTCATATAACCCTCGTTTATTTTTTCATCGTCTTTTTTTTCTAACTGATCCGTTATTTTATTCGTTCCCGTCACTGATATCTTCCAATATAGAAATGTATCTTGAAAACTTAGTTCCATTTTGTTCTGATTGAAGCTTAGTTTACGCTCGTAAAGTAAACTTAACATTTCGTCTTCTATTCGTATACTTCTTTTCTTCGATGTGTTGCTGCTTTCATTTGAAATGTCTGTGTCAGGAGATAAAGACGCCGAATATTCTGTTAAGAAACCAACGTAGTTTACGTCTCTCAAATACGGGGATTGGATGTATATTGGCTTTCGTTTTGTTACTATTCGATAGGACATCATCTTGTCCAGAATTTCTGCAAGTATATTCATGTTTTTTCACTTTCGACACAACTCCCTTTTGACACCGTTCTAACTTCAAGTGGTCGTTTTATATGAAGCCTATATATACAGCAGTAGAATCAATCTAAACAACCAATCAAAAGATAATACTAAAATGGCCACGCCCCTTCAAAAAGGTAGTCGTTTCATACAATGAAAAACCATGTTTATTCCAAAGTCCCTGTTTATATTATTTATTTATTTATTTGTTTATTTATTTTCAGTCTAAAGTTGACAGCTGTCAAGGGATACTGCGATAAACAAATGTGTATGAAAGAATTGTCATTTATGTATTAAATATTGTAAACATCAAGTAATGGTGCTGTTGCTACTGCTGCTGTTCGTAAACGCGCCGCCAAAATAGAAATAAAGTAACCAATATAAGAAATATTAATTCCTGCAAATTAATAACTTATTAATTTAAAATATATTTTCACCCAATCTCCCATGTTTGCACACATTTTTCGACTATGGGTACTTCTTTTACTACAGTATAAAAAGCATTGTAAAAAAAGGAAAACCTTGTAAAAGATATATATAAAAAAAAAGAAACGTGATAAAAATCGTGCGCATGAATAACAAATAAATATAATAAAACATGTAAAAAAAAACTTATGCAAATAACTAAAGAAATAAACATAAATTTACAATGCTATTCTCTCACTTCTAGGCATGAAATAAGGGTTGATATGCCGTAGAATTAATCAATCAATCGATCAATCAATAAAAAAATAGAAACAATAGAAATGAACAAAAAATACCTCAAAGATAATTAGAGGAAATGAAAAAGAAAAAATCGTAAATTCATCCGCAGAAAAGTTGAAATATTTTAAGCATTTTAATGGCATTTCGGAGACACGGTTTTTTTAATTTATCGTCTTATTTAGTCCAATTCGGTAAGTTAAAAATCTCTTAATTAAACTAATTTGACTTTATCGTTTTTAGAGAGACAGATATAGGATATTATATGATATTAATTTTAATCCAAAATTTGTCTTCCAAAAATCAAAGTCAAGTATTTCTGAATTAAGATTTTGGATGAAGTTGTATTTTAACTTGAACACTCAGCCAGAAAAAGAAATATATATATATATATATATATGTATATATATATATATATATATATATATATATATATATATATATATATATATATATATATATATATATATATATATATATTAACCTGCAACGGTCTTCGGCAAACTGTCTCGATTCATCTCACGAAACAAGATTGAATTTACAAAAATAAATACATTATTATGGAAGTAAATGATATAGTCACACATAATTTATCAATTTCAAACCCAATCTTTTTATCTCATTAATTCTATATTCCATTTTTTTTTTCTCAGCAAAAAAAATCCCACGATACTTTGACCCCACTTAGAGCAGACATGAGATAGCTGTACAAAACCATCTTTCACGCTTGATGGCGCCAGGTTTAACGGTTAAACGAAATGATTCATTGACTCCACTTAAGCAGGTGGACCTGAAGAAAGACCAAAATTCTCTTTCTTTCTTTCTTTTTCTTTTTCCGTCTTACTGTCGCCTCCCTCAGCAAAATTTAATCCTAAAATAATAACATAGTAGCTATTTGATTTTCCCTCGTTAAATTTCAGTGTGAATATTGTATTAAGAACCGTCATTATAACCCACTTTGAGTGGGGTCAAAGTATCAAGGCATGACATGGCAACCTGTTCGGTTGAAAGAAAGAAAGAAAGAATGAAAAAAGAAAGATTTATTTTTATTTTCTTGCCAGTTGAAATTGATTTTTTAGAATAAATTTATAATATCCACCTGTTTCTACCTTTTCTTCATATTCCTAAGTGCTTTATTTAAAAAAAGGTTTCGATTTAATCAAATTATACGAATAAATGAATGGATAACGAATAAACTAAATAAATAAACAAAGAATATTTATGATTGAATATCTGGTCATTTTGATTATTTCTATATTACTTTCGTTTCGTTTCGATAAGAGCGGTTTTTTTTAACGATATTGAACCTGTTTTTAATTTGACATCGCATATATATATATATATATATATATATATATATATATATATATATATATATATATATATATATATATATATATATAATGAATGTGTTCGAATCGAAAAGTATACTTCGCCGAGGAAATATCTAAACCGTCGTACATCTGGAGAACTCGATTCACACTCATCTAACAGGAATGTAAATGGGTTGAAATAATCAAAGTAATTGCGCGGTCAATTAATCTGAATGCATCTTGCAAGTTACATCCGTACGCTTTGCAGAGGACACATGCACCTCTTGAGGCACGTCTTTCCAGGAGGATGGGAAATATATATCCCCATAATTATTATAATCTCTAGGGCAAGGATATAGATGTACATTTTGTTTACCATGATCAGTAAATTTGGAATCACTTGTGTGCGATATGATAGAGTTTCGGCTCTGCATTCTGTGGTCGATGGTTCGATTTCAAGTAGGGGAGATCACGGTATACACAGCAGATGAGACCTAATAAGGTCGAAAGTGCTGTCCAGTATATCCGTATGTCGCCCACAGGTATTCGCTAGATTTTCTGGTCATGGTAAGTCAATTCACAATATAATTCTTCTGCTTAAAAAAGAAAATCTACATCTCCAATGTCCTTCATATACACATACGTCGGAAGTAATATCTCATCTACTGAAATTTATCCCAACATACAACTAGTGGAGGCGTGGACTACTATTAACTGGTTACTGATCGCATTGAATCTGACTATATGCAAATGAATGTGCTGTCAAGTCTACATGAGTATGGATACATGTAAGTGCACTGATGTGTATATGAGTATGTGTACACGTAGGTGAAATCATGTCTATATGAGTTGGTGCATAAAAAGGTGCATTTATTTCAGTATGACTATTTACACATGTAGGTGCAATTATGTCTCGATAGATCAATGCACATTTACGTACAATCATGTCTATATGAGTATGTATAAATGTAAGTGCCAGCAAATGAAGCCAAGTCTTTTGGAGTTTGTGCACATAATGGTACAATCGTCAATACCTGTGTGTCTACATGTAGGTGGATTCAAGACTGTATGAATACGTGTATGTATAAACGCAATTATGTCCATATAAGTAGATGCACAAGTGTGTGTAAACATTTCAAACTGACAATGTACATATATCAATATGAGTATGTGTACATGTAAGTGCAATCGTCTGTAGGAGTATGTTTACATGTAGGTGAAAACGACTATATATCTGTGTGCATATGTAGTTGCAATATTGTCTATATGAGTTTATGTACAAGTAGATGCAAACATTTCTATATGAATATGTGTAAATGTGAGTGAAATTATCTCTATGAGGAAATGCATAAAGAAATATAAACTTCTATGAGACTGGGTGTATATGTTGATGCAATCTTGCCAATAAGAACACGAAGGTACAATTATCTAAATACCTATAAGTACAACGAGGTGCAATCATGCCTCTATATGTATTTATACATGGAGGTTTAATTGTGTATACAAGTAAGAGAATATGTAGGTACAAATGACTATAGGTATATGTGCACATGTAGACATATTTATGTCTCTATAAGTATTTGTACGTACAAATGCAATTATGTATATATGAAGGTGTGTTTATGTATGTGCCATCGTATCTATATAAGTGTGTTGGTAGAATCATGTACACGAGTATATGCAGAGTTTGGCGCATTTATGAATATATAAATCTGTGTAAATATAAGAGCAGCTATGTCTCTATGAGTACGTGCACATATAGATGAAATCGTCGATATGAGTTTGTGTACTTGTAATTTCAAAAATGTGCACATGTATTTGCAATCATATCTTCACTGTTATGTTTGCATATAATAGGAATCATGTCTATATGAGTATGTATATATGTAGGTGCAATTATGTCTATATAAGTAGATGCACACGTATGTGCAGTAATTTCTCTATGATTAAGTAGCATGTGAATGCAATAAAATCTAATAGGAATATGTTCACATGTAGGTGCAAAAATGTCTATACGAATATGTGCATATAAAGGCGCAATCATGTCTATGGGAATATGTGCTTATAAAGGTGCAATGATGTATATCTAAATATGTGCATATAAAGGTGCAATCATGTCTATATGAATATGTTCATATAAAGGTGAAATCATGTCTATATGAATATGTGCATATAAAGGTGCAATCATGTCTATATGAATATGTGCTTATAAAGGTGCAATGATGTCTATATGAATATGTGCATATAAAGGTGCAATCATGTCTATATGAATATGTGCATATAAAGGTGCAATCATGTCTATATGAATATGTCCATATAAAGGTGCAATGATGTCTATATGAATATGTGCATATAAAGGTGCAATGATGCGCAAATCGATCAGTAAAAAAAGAAAAAAAGAAAGAAAGATTTGTGTAAAGAAAGAAAGAAAGAAAGAAAGAAAGAAAGAAACATTTATAAAAAGAAAGAAAGAACGAAAGAAAAACAAATAAAATGATTGCATTTAATTATATATTAAATTAGAAAACGATCATTTAATAAAATTGAAAATAAAATTAACGTTTACAAATGACATGATAAAATTCAAGGGAATAACTCAAATGCTTTTTATTTTCTTCAAAATATTCTCCCTTTTTTTGTATATTCTGAATATGTTTTCAATGGGATAAAATTGACATAAAGGCATTCCTGGTTTCAGTCTTCATTGGGGACAACCCTATTCGGGATTGTATACCAAAATGACTTCAGCAATTAATGAGATATTCAAAATAATATGCAGATTTGCTTACAGCTGGATTCTTGAACATAATTGATGTCAATTTCATTCAATTTGGCTTATTTACTTATATTAAGAAAGAACTTTTCAAAAAACAAGGACATAATCAGGAATCAATCTCTCTCTCTCTCTCTCTCTCTCTCTCTCTCTCTCTCTCTCTCTCTCTCTCTCATCCATCCCTCCTGGAATGTCATCCAAACTACATCCTTTATCCGTACAAAGATGATGTGAATAAGTTCTTGTTGGTCGGCCAACCCTGGAACGTCTATAGGTTGGGGGTCCATAGAAGAAGAATATTATTTATCAGTTAGTCTTTGCTTTACCGACAGTGTCCAGCATAAACTCTTAATCTAATTTTGATGGTGTTTGAAACTGGACATATGTGGCCGTACAGCTGTTGTTTCTTACTGTGTTGCTTCTATGATTTCTTTAATAAAACCCCTCGTATTCTTATGTAATTCCCATCTACCGTTTTCCTTATGCTTTTTCTTAATGTCCATGTGCAGCTTCCATACTGTAGTATTGACACAGACACAGCTCGAAAGAAATTCCTTTTGATATCAGATCTATTAGATTTCCTTATCATTGATCCCCCAACGATAAACACCAAGCAAGCCGGAAATTGCCAAAATAAGTGTTTAGTAGGTCAACAAACATTATCATATCTTCAGTAAGGATTTAACTTTGATTGATTGGTTTCAATTAACAATTTAGAGCTTGATTAATTTCAAAATAACAAAACACACATTAAATCTATTGATGGTATTTATACGATTCAATGTCTGGATTTGTGTATTAAAAATTCCAAGGGGGAATAACCCGTAAAAATTGTTGAATCTAATAGCATTTCAAGATACAATATTATCGGAGACTCATTTTAAAAATTTTTCTCATTTGGTCGAATAAGTTGAATTAAAAAATCTCTTACTTCAACAAAATTTATTTTTATCGTTTAAACACACACACACACACACACACACACACACATATTATATATATATATATATATATATATATATATATATATATATATATATATATATATATATATATATATATATATATATACAGAGAGAGAGAGATTAATTTTTTTGTACAAATTTTGAAACACAAGTTACATCATTCAAGACAAAACTTTATTTTTCATGTACATTAGTGACTTAAAAACCCTGATGAAGGTCTAAATCCGAAATGTGGCAAATATTTCTACTAATAAAATCATGTTCTGAATACTTTGTGTTTTTTATCACAATACATTTTCATATATACGTATAGATAATGAAATATCTTTAAATTAGCATTTTCACTTCGTTTACATTTGATTTTAATTTCTTCTCGTGGAATTAGGTTCCTAACCAAAAGATGCTTCGTTAGATAATAAGTTGAAACAATCACGTATGCGTATTGTTTACAACCAATGTTTTATCATTCATTCACTCGAGACACATTTACATTTCCCTTCATAAAGACATGAAAATCACATGTCATTGTAATAATATTCGTCAAAAAATATCGTTTCTAATAAAATATTTCTATTCTCAACAAAACGTAAAAGAATTAGTCAGAAAGACAGCTGCACACAAATAGAAAAAAAAAGAAAGAGAAGAAAAAGAAAGAAATTGATAATATTGTTTGGTAAATACAAATAAATATTTTCATCTTTAATAAAATTCACGTTTCTCTTAATGAATTATATTAAAACAAATAATATTTTATTTGCATTTTTATATGCAATATCAACACTTGAAACACTGAAATTGAAAAATAACGGAGAAGGTTTTTAAACAAATAAATCAGAATTGCTCTTTTAATAATTAATTTTTCATCTTTTAATTATTGTCATTGTCATTGTCAATCGTTTGTCATTGAATGGTGTCATTGATATTAAAAAACAGTTCAGGTGAAAGAGAGTGATAAAAGATGCCACCTAGAAGATTCCACCTTGGATTTTCACTTTTTAAAGGTTTCTCTTCCTGTTGATTATTCTACCAATTGTGGTTGCCGTTGTTGTTGCTATTGTTTTTGTTATTGTTGTTGTTATTATGAACGATAATAATGTTTTATGGTAGTAAGAAAACTTTCAGCCACTTGATTTGCAGTGAAACCTGTTTGATAAACCTGCTGGAAAAACTGAAGTTCTTCAAAACGAAAACAAACCGAACGTATCCAAATATAATCATTTTACATAGACATTTTTAGTTCATATAAATTGTATCATTTGACTAAATTTACGGTCAAAAATCACCCTGAGTTCAATATCATCAACAAATGATTATATTCGTACTGCTTTTTTAATCAAATGTTAATTTACAACAAAATAAAGGATACTAATTTTTTTCTTTGTAACATATAATATTGAAACAGATATTATTAGGTATTATCTATTAGCAAAAACTATAAAATCATCTGACCAAAAAAGTATATTCTCTCCCCTTCTCTCTCTCTCCCTCTCTCACTCTCTCTCTCCAATAATTGTCACTTGTCCATATAAATTTAATACACTAAACGTATCAATTATAATAGAAGATATCATCGCCCCAACAAGTGTAACAAATATAGTGCTTGCCTATCGAACAATGTACTTGTGTGTTCGATTCTCTGGGGATTCTCAATACTTTTATGCGAAACAAGAGAAATTTTAGTAAATAACTACTGACATAAAAACAACTGATATTTAACATAAGTGAAATAATTCTATCCAATAATAATTGTTAGATTTACATAAGAATTTTAGATACTAAGTAGATTTTTAATAATTTAATATAATATATAATTCTTTTAAGCATTTTTCATTCATTTCCTTTATTTGTGGCTTTTAAAATAATTTCATTCGTTCTCTTTACCAAGTAATTTTGAACATTTTTTAAACATCACTTAAACAGTTGATTTTACAATGCAACTTTTTTATATTTCTTTTTGCTTCAATTTCCTTACAATGACTTTGAGGTTTGGCCTTCGTTTATTCTAAATGTGATTTTATATTCTTTTCGCGTATTTGTAGGTGGGATGTCAATGTAAAAGTCTCTACAGGCAAAATGACACGCGCAACCTGAAAGGAAAGTATAGATCTTACCTTTGGATTAAAGAAAAGAAATATTTTAATGTTACTTGTAGCAGAAAAGCAGAAAAGAAATAAAACTTGACACTTTTATAGATGAAAATATACAAAGTAGATTTATTACAGGAAAATACAAATAAAATATGAAATAAGATGTGAATCTTTAGAAAAAAAATTATATATATATATATATATATATATGTGTGTGTGTGTGTGTGTGTGTGTGTGTGTGTGTGTGTGTGTGTGTGTGTGTGTGTGTGAACAAATTTGAAATTGAACGTTTTTACTGGATATTTCACCCTTATGTGTCTATATCTGTGGGCATGCACGTTTGTAAGTAAGTCAGTCCATCCATATATATGGATTTGTATAGTAGATAGATAGATAGATAGATAGATAGATAGATAGATGTTTCGTCAGAATTTCTCCTTCAAAAATGGGAATATACCAGGTTTTTCAAATGTCTTGGCACTTTCTCGTCATATCGGAATTCATTTTCGCTTACGACTTTTGCCGCCAAACATTGCAACCATGTGTTCTTTACTGGTTGAGGACAAATTCGAAGTTTCTTTAACTTACAGGCAAGACAAAATGTTTCATCTTTCCATTCATTCAATTGAAAATCATATGTTACAAACATTTCAATAGTCTCCGTTTGTAGGTATTGTGGAGAATGAATTATGTAGTGAACAGGGGTTAGTCCTTCTTGATTTTCACAGTTGACATCTGCTTTGCACAAAAGCAATGTTTTGCATAGATCCACTGGATAGCCGTGAATTATATTATAATGCAGAAGAGAATTATTCTTTGTTCCTCGTAAATTCAAACTTAGAATTTTTTCAAGAAGTTTATTGAACGCTGTATGTTTTCCTGATTTCCATTTGTAAACAAAGCCCGTCAACATGATTATGGAAGAAAAGTAGGAATCAATCATAATCGATTTGAATACTTTTTCTTTCTTGCTGAGCAGACGAAATCGTGCAAGTAGATCGTCACCGAGATGTTGAAAATTTTGAAATATTTCCTCTAGAATTTCCAAAGTATTGTTAGTGTTATAGTGTATTAGAATCCTCTTACACATAATATGTATCCAGGGAAACATTCGGAAAAATGTCACATTTGATGTTGACATTAATGTCGTCAAGAAAAAAGAATAAAGTTCTACACACTCATGCATATTTCTAGTGTTCAGGACGATATTTCCAATAGCTTTTAATGTGTAGGGATTATTTAAGCCGAATATTTCTACTAGATATAATATTGCCTTTCGCCAACTGGAGTTTACAATCTTTAGAATTGGCTTCAAATTGCTGTGGGGAAGGCTAAGCTGGTCCAAGTGAAAGATACTTGTTTCAATTGGTATTTCTAATATTCTCATACTCATAGTCCAATAAAGTTTCGATTTATATTCATAATTTTCTATTGCAGCAAAACAGCTGATCATTTGGTAACTTCTGGCTGAACTGTTCATAATATCTGCTTCATAGAGTTGAAGATATTGTAACGTTTCCTCATAGCCTTTCTCGGCTGCTATGAATACGGCGTTTTCCCCAAATTCGTTAGTAAATTTGGCATTAGCTTGATACATAAGCAAAATAAGAACGCAGTAAGGTACCTCTTCTTGGCCAGCAGCCAGCATCAGAGCTGTTTTACCATAGACATTGACGTGGTTCGGGTCGGCACCGTTCATTAAAAGATACCTGCAAATATTTGGGCATTTGACTGACACCATTAATGGAGTGTTCCCTTCGATATCTGGCTGATCAATGTGGGCGCCGTTCTCAACTAAATACTCGACATGAGCCATGTTACCATTGTGACACGCATAGTAGAGTGCTGATTTTTCTTCAACGTCGGTCACACTGTTTATGTCTGATCCGTTTTTGACAAGCATTTTGACCAGTTCAAAACTGTGATTATATGCTGCTATGCTAAGGCACGAACCGGCCTCCTTTACATTTGCTCCGCACTCATTAATCAGAAACTTTACAATTGCATTTTCTTTATGCTCAATTGCTATGTAAAGAAGAGATTTTTTCTTAATCTTTTCGCAGACAATATCTTTCCGTTGTTGGAAAGAAAATGCATCCAGTAATGATCGTATTTGGCTGAGTTGTTTCTTTTTTATTAGATTTTCAATCGTCCTCACAACACTGAGAGTCATGATGAATCCTAAAAAGACAAGAGAAAAATTCAATTCATTTAAATTCAAAAGGAAATTTTTTAAATCATAAACAACAATAATAATAATAATAATAATAATAATAATAATAATACTTATTATTATTATTATTATTATTATTATTATTATTATTATTATTATTATTATTATTATTATAAATACATGGCATTTTCAAGTTAAATTCTTTACTAAGTTAGATTTAAAATTTAAGCATGATTATGAAAGAAGAATATATAACCGGTAATTCGAGAAGGGGTTGACGGTGAATAAGATTAATCCTGGTTTTTGATTGACACCACCCCCATCACCAACAGCAACAGGGGCAGCAAATGGTCAGATGAAAGAAGATAGAATATTTCACTTTTCCTATAGTGAAGACTAATATTTTACTATTTAATGAACTTCCCGTTTCACTTAATTGATGACTTTTTAATAAAACAAATTGTTTTTACATCTTTTTAATGCAATGTTAACACATAAAACACAAACATTGAAAAAGCAGAGAAATTGTTTAGGAAGAAATAAATGAGAAATTGATTTCTAATCATAAATATAAAAGATTTTTATGATAACAGTTTCAAAATGTTGAATAAAAATTCAATTCATTTCGATTTAATGAAATTTCTCATCTTTATTCACTATCAAAGATACATTTTGTTTTAAATGTAAAAATCATTTATAACACAGATATACAGACATCCAAACAAAGGAATACCAACAATATAAATAAGTTATAATTACGCTAAATCGAATTATAAAATGCCATATTAATATTTTCGTAATTCACCAATTTTATTTACATCGAAACTATGTTAAATAATCAATAGAATTATAAAATAATAAGTATATATTATATATACTGATGGATATGTATGTATGTATGTATGTATGTATGTATGTATGTATGTATGTATGTAACTTCTTTTTTAATGATGACACAGTGTCTCTGTAGGAGTAATTTCCACACTGACTAATATATATTATAGTAGGGATTCTGATTGAGAGAGGAAGATGCAAGACAATCCCCCAAATTGGCCGTGCAGATTTTTTTGGCCTTCTCAGAAGTGAGATGAAAATAATTTAGTGAGTAGTTGGGATTGACCGAAAAAAAAGAAGAATCTTTCTTCTTATGTTGCATGCTGAACAAAATTTTCCATATATATTTTATTGTATATCTCCCTCAATTTCTACCCACAGGTTTAAACAAATAAATGTATTTGAATATTTATATACAAATTTAAATAATCTTATTCTTTGTATATTTCAAACGCACTTAAAACATTTCTACACAAATAAATCTAAAATTCTTTGATAATCATTAATAACTTGTATCCAACAGCTTCTATCATTCTCTCATTCTGCTACGTGCTTCCTTTAATTTTATTCATTTTAAATGTATTAAATACATAAATAAATAAAGAAAGAGGATTAATTATATTTTATCTGACCATCTATCTTATTTTAATATTAACTTCATTACTGCTAAGAACTTCGAATTCTTTTCCAATTATTTTTTCTTGTTGCAAAAAAAAGCAATATATATAGGAGGATTGGGATAATGAGATTATTTATACATTTTTAAAAGGCATTTTCAAAATATTTCTTCAATGTTGAAATTATCAATATTAAAATGGGAGGAAGATAATCTTTTAAAGAAAGAACACAAAACATCATATAAGCAATGTTTTATATTACTGAAATAAACTAAACGTAGTTTGATTTTAAATTTATAATTAAAAAGGTTGTAAGCCCTGGTAAAGTGAAAATAATATTTTTCTAGATAAACATTGAATTCGTGCGTGTCAATAAATGTCTCAGATTAACCACACACACACATACGCGCGCACATACTTACATATGAACATAGATAGATAGATAGATAGATAGATAGATAGATAGATAGATAGATAGATAGATTTTCCACGTGGTGATCAGAGATACAGAGAGAGGGAGAGAAAGAGAGAGAGAGATAAAGAGAGAGAGAGAGAGAGAGAGAGAGAGAGAGAGAGTGTGAAAGAAACTCTAATGAGGAAATGAATGTTGAAAACAAATAGTTTGAGAAAAGTCAGACAATTCTCTACAAAGAAAAAGATTTTTTTATATTGAAGATTTTTTGAAACAAAAGCTTTTTTATGCTATCTCCTGTTAATCCTTTTTAAGAATTAATTTCATCAAATAAATCAAATCTTATTTTCATTAGATAAATCGTAATTTATCCATCACATAGAAACAAGTCCAAATAAATATTAAATTGACTAAAATAAAAAGAAACAATATGAAAAGAATAGAAACGTTATTTCGTACTTACAAATAAATTTCTTGCTTATACCTTGATTAGGATTTTTTTCAAATTTTGAAATGATTTCAGCACTGGTCTTAAGAACAACCGATTTTTGAAGTGTATTGCTTAAAAGGTTTCTTGAGAATGGCAGGTTGATGATTTTATCAAGCATTTTATAAACCCGGGGTTCAAATTACAAAAGTGATTCAATTTGGTGACAGAGAAGGAAAGCTATAAAGAGAGAGGGGGTTAAAGTGTTGAAGGCGGCCTCCTCGTTTTTTGTTTTTTGTTTTTTTCTAATATCTCTTCCTCTCTTAGGGATATATGAAGTGGAAGAGAGAGAGAGAGAAAAACAGGATAAACATTAATTTCACCTCCTTTCTCTTTGTATCTTTTGTTCTGTCACCAAATGGAATTCCTTTTTTAATATGACTTCCAACTGACCAGAGATGGGATTGACGTTTTGAGTCATGGACAAGTCAGGTTCACGCGAGTTTGAACTAAACAATCCTGTGTCATTAATAGATTTTCAAAAAGAAAGAAAAGAAGTTGAATTTAATACAGAAATTTTAAAGTAGCGACTTACTATCAAGTTTATTTGTATAAATGTTTGTTCATCACATTTTCATTATTCTAAGGTGGGTAATAAAGCAAAATGGCATATATGTTCTCAAATATGGTGCCTTAATGATCTTCGAATGAGTCAGTGCGTAGACTTCTTTGTTATTTTTTCGGTTGTTAATTTCTTTTTAAATATACATCAGTGACTCAGATAACAGTTACTTCACTTTTATCTGGTTGTGTTTACTTTTCTGGGATGTGATTTACTCATGTGAGGGAGCTTTTTGTTTAAATTAGGTTTCATAACATTACATGATTTATGTTAAAAATGTATTTGACATGTTTTAGATCATCGATCGTGACATGAATAAATAATTTGTCATATTCTAATTAATTTTTTGTTGTTTCTTCATTAGATATATTTTAGAAATTTTTTAATATATATTTTCAGCCACGACAAAATCTCTCCAAAATAAATATGACTGTTCCACATTTTCAAATTCAGGAACAAAGGACAAAAGAATAAAACAGAAAGACGATAAGAAAGAAAGAAAGAAAGAAAGAAAGAAAGAAAGAAAGAAAGAAAGAAAGAAAAACGCGTTAAAAACTGGAAAAAATCGGCTGAGAAAATAAAAAGAATGAAAATCGATAAAAAATGATATTGAAAAGAAAAAACGTAAAGAAATCGATCAGGACTAAAATAAAAGGAAAAAGAAAGAAAGAATATAATTTAAATAAAAAGAAATAGACAAAAATGGAAGAAAGAAATTCGATCTGGTAGAAAACGTAAAAGGGAATTGATAACAAACAGAAAGAAAGAAAGAAAGAAAGGTCGCATTAAATTTTAAGATAAATTACTGGAACAAAATTTTCCATATTTTATATCTCCCTCAATTTCTACCCACAGGCTTAAACAAATAAATGTATTTGAATATTTTTATACAAATTTAAATACTCTTCTTCTTTGTATATTTCAAACGCACTTAAAACATTTCTAAACAAATAAATCTGAAATTGATTGATAATCATTAATAAAAGGTATCCAACTGCTTCTATCTTTCTCTCATTCTGCTACGTGCTTCCTTTAATTTCTTTTTTCATTTTAATTACATTAAATAAATGAATTAATAAAGAATGAGGATTTATTATATCATATTTGACCATCTATCTTATTTAACTTAAACTGCTAAGAGCTTATTTTACTTTTACTGCTAAGAGCTTCAAATTTTTTTCCATTTCATTGTTTGGGGGGGGGTGCAGAAAACATTATATTAAGGAACATTGGGATAATGAGAGGATTTATGCATTTTTAAAATGCATTGTAAATATATTTCTTCAATGTTAAAATTGAAAATAGTAAAACGGGGGAAAGATATTCGTTTAAAGAAAAAACACAAAACAATTTTTTATCCTTACTGAAATATGTTAGATGTACTTTGATTTTAATCTAAAAATTTTAAAGGTTGTAAGCACTGGTATTAGGAAGATAATATTTGTATATATAACCTTTGATGGCATAAGTGACAATAAATGTCTCAAATTAAATAAACACACACACACACACACACACACACACACACACACACACACACACACACACACACATACACACACACACATACACACACACACACACGCACACACGCGCGTACGTTTGCACGCACATACTTACTAACAAACATAGATAGATAGATAGATAGATACATAGATGTCCCACATGGTGATCAGAGATACTGAGTGAGAGAGAGATCATGAGAGAGGGCGAATGAGAGAGAAGAGAGTGTGTGTGTGTGTGTGTGAAGGTAATTCTACTGAGGAAATGAATGTTGAAAACAAATAGGTTGAGAAAAGTCGAGTGCGAGAAACAATCAGACAATTCTCTACAAAGAAAAAGATTTTTTTCTATATTGAAGGTTGTTTGGAACGAAAGCTTTTTATATTATCCCCTGTTTTTCCTTTTTAAGAATTAATTTCATCAAATAAATCAAATCTTCTGTAAAACAATCAAGATAATATTTTCATTAGATAAATCGTAATTTATCCATCCCATAGAAAAAAAGTCCAAATAAGTATTAAATAGACTAAAATAAATAGAAACAATATAAAAAGAATAGAAACGTTATTTCGTACTTACAAATAAATTTCTTGCTTATATCTTGATTAGGATTTTTTTTAAATTCTGAAATGATTTCAGCACTGGTCTTGAGAACAACTTATTTTTGAAGCGTATTGCTTCAAAGGTTTCTTGAGAATGGCAGGTTGATGATTTTATCAAGCATTTTATAAACCCGGGGTTCAAATTACAAAAGTGATTCTATTTGGTGACAGAGAAGGAAAGCTAAAAAGAGAGAGGGGGTTAAAGTGTCGAAAGGCGCCTCCTCGTTTTTTGGGTTTTATTTTTTTTCTAATATCTCTTCCTCTCTTAGGGATATATGAAGTGGAAGAGAGAGAGAGAGAAAAACAGGATAAACATTAATTTCACCTCCTTTCTCTTGGTATCTTTTGTTCTGTCACCAAATGGAATTCCTTTTTTAATTTGACTTCCAACTGACCAGAGATGGGATGGACGTTTTAGGTCACGGACAAGTCAGGTTCACGCCAGTTTGAACTAAACGACCCTGTGTCATTAATAGATTTTCAAAAAGAAAGAAAAGAAGTTGAATTTGATACAGAAATTTTAAAGTAGCGACTTACTATCAAGTTTATTTGTATAAATGTTTGTTTATCACATTTTTATTATTTTAAGGTGGGTAATAAATCAAAATGGCATATATGTTCTCAAATATGGGGCCTTAATGATCTTCGAATGAGTCAGTGGGTAGACTTCTTTGCTATTTTTTCGGTTGTTGATTTCTTTTTAAATATACATCAGTGACTCAGATAACAGGTACTTCACTTTTGTCTGCTTGTGTTTACTTTTCTGGGATTTGATTTACTCATGTGAGGGAGATTTTTGTTTAAATTGGGTTTCATGACATTACATGAATCATGTTAAAAATATATTTGATATGTTTTCGATAATGGATAGTGACATGGAAAAATAATTTGTCGAATTCCACGACGAAATCTCTCCAAAATATATATGATTGCAAAGGGTTCTGTTCCGCATTTGCAAACTCAGGAAGTAAATACGAAAGAAATAAAAAAAGAAGTCGACAAGAAAGAAAGAAAGAAAGAAAGAAAGAAAGAAAGAAAGAAAGAAAGAAAAAAAGGTATAAAAAAAATGCCTGAGAAAAATCGGCTAGGGGAAAAAGAAAGAAAATCAATAATAAAAAAATTGAAAAAAGAGACAGAAGGGAATTGATCAGGGCAAAAATAAAAATAAAAAGAAAGTATAAAAAAAGAAATAAAAAGAAATAGACAAAAGCGGAAGAAAGAAAATCGATCCGGTAGAAAAAGAAAAAGGGAATTCATAAAAAAAACAAAGAAAGAAAGAAAGAAAGAAAGAAAGAAAGAAAGAAAGAAAGAAAGAAAGAAAGAAAGTCGATAAGAAAGAAAGAAAGAAATGCGTAAAAAATGCCTAAGAAAAATCGGCTGGGGAAAAAAAGAAAGAAAATCAATAAAAAAAAAATTGAAAAAAAAAGACAGAAAGAGATTGATCAGGGCTAAAATAAAAGGAAAAAGAAAGAAAGAATGAACAAAGAAATAAAAAGAAAAAGAAAGAAAGCATAAAAAAAGAAATTAAAAAAATAGACATAAACGGAAGAAAGAAATTCGATCCGGTAGAAAAAGAAAAAGGGAATTGATAAAAACAGAAAGAAAGAAAGAAAGAAAGAAAGAAAGAAAGAAAAAAAGAAAGAAAGAAAGAAGGAAAAATATTGCATCAAAGACAAAAGACAACGACAAAAAAAAAAGAATGAAAATACAAAGAAAGAAAGAAAGAAAGAACGAAAGAAAGGTCGCATTAAATTCTAAGATGAATTATTCGAACGACACAGTAAGAAAATGCAAGTAGAAGAAAAATCAACGGACAAACTTGATCTAAGGGGAATAACTCTTAATTAATAGTTTTCATTTCTTGAAAATAGTCTCCATTGGAATAATTTTTTTTTTTTTTAGAGGTACTGAATGTCATTTAAATAGCGTATTATTGACTCTAAGAGATTCCTATTGAGGAAAAGGTTTCAGTCCTCATTGGGAACATTCCTGTTTCAGAGTTTCTTCCTTTCTTTCTCCCGTGCTTTCTTTATTCCTCACGACCGTTGACTTTCTTCTTTTCTTTCGACTATTAATAATATTTTCAAAATATTTTCAAAAACCTTCATTCTGCAACATCATTCATGTCCAGAGTATAACTTTATCTGATGGTGAGACTCCAGTTCTGAACAGCTGGGCAATGTAGTGTGTCCTTTCATTATCATTACTTCCAGTTCCATTCTGATCCGAATTTAGGATGTCATCTATGGATTCAATAAATCTCTCTAAAAATTATTCCTATTTCCATAGGACTGTGTGCTAATAAAAAAAACTCTTATAAAACAATTACTCAAAAAATCTAAATATAATCCTTTAATGAATGCTATTCCCAATATCTTAGAAATATTTTTTTCTTTTTTTCCCCATTCAAACAGTTATAAAGAATGTTTTTCAGATATTAACATTTCTCCTGGAGTTCTTTTATGATATTACGAGTTTAACGTATCCACCTATTCACTATCTCTGTCAACAAATTATTGAAATTTTCCCTGTAATACCAATTTTCTTTTTCCAATAAAGAGACTCCAATGGATACATTAACATTTTTAATCACCTATGGGAGATTCCAACAATCAATGAACCAGGATGATGAACATGGAAAGACTGTTCGAAATTATATCATCAAGGGACTCTTATAAGAGTGTTAACATTTTTATACATATTATAGCAATTTGTTAATTTGAATGTCCAATAATAATAATAATGATATCATCTAAAAGAAATTATCTACTCTCAAAATGTGGAAACCTATGATCGGTATTATCTTTAGCCTTTTTTTATTCTTTCCCAGTAGATGGCTGGGCCATGAAGTGAAAAACGTACAAAATTTACCCTGAAGAAATAAGCTGCTTAATATATAAATGCAGAAACTCGCCAATTTGAATGTTCGCTATTTTTTAAAAGCCACTTTGAAAGACAATTTTTTTATACAATGAATAACACAAAATTTTGTTTGCTCAAAATATATAATTCTTCCAAAGTCCCGCTTCTTTTCAAGTTTAAATATCAATACGATCATTGAAATTAGAATAATTGGAAAATTACAACTGAACATTAAGATTATTATTTTAATTATCTTCATGACAAAAATATTCTTAATGTTGTTTTTGTATTTGATCATCTTTTTATATTTCACTCCATTAACATTTTGATAGATAGATAGATAGATAGATAGATAGATAGATAGATAGATAGATAGATAGATACTTCATATATTCAAGTATATAAGTGTACTGATTGCAGTTTTTTACTGATTCATTAGGAGTTTTGAATATTTCACTATAAATAAATCTATGTATTAACATATTTCATGACAAAATGACAATCAAAAATTAAGTTTATCATTTTAGTTAATTTTATGAAGACAATAATATTTTGAATTATATTTTTCACATATTATTTGTTGAATATTCATCTTTTTCCATTAACGCTTACAAAATTAATTTGCTAAAAACTGAATTTTAAAATTTTCACAGACTTAGAATGTCTGTTCCCTGTTGACTATAATCTGTCAGATAGATAGATAGATAGACAGATAGATAGATAGATAATGGAGTGTAGAGAAGTGGAGTATACAGGAGTGAAATACAGTACAGTGGAGTTGAGTGTTGTATAGCCGTGTGGAGTGGACTCTGGTTTAGTATAGCAGAGTGTAGTGGAATCACGTGTAGGATAGTAGAGTGCAATGTAGAATAGTGGGGTCGAGTGTAGTATAGTGAAGTGGAGTGAAGTGCAATATAGAGTAATATCTTCTTGAATATAAATTCTCAGTCTGGTTATCGTATCAAAATGAGGGTCAAATTCTGGAATTAGACTTTGGAAAGTTGAGATTTCTGCCAAGAAAACACAGAAATCAAAGATAAAGAAATAAATCTAAGGAGGCCTGTGTTAGCCGTGACTTTACTTTTTATACATTTTCAAAATATGAAAACAGAATTAAACAAATGAAGAAAATAGGAAACAAATGAAAATAACACCCTATCTGCTTAGAATAGACTGAGTGCATCCCCTCCTGCAGAGGGGTAAGACTTCCCACAACCACAAAAATGGTTGCCCTGGGTATAACACTAAAATTCACTTGTTTGTATGATTCCAGTTCAGGAGTATGTAAAGTACACTTACATTACCTATTACTCCCAAATCAACTCTGACCCGGAGTGGTAATATATTTTATGATTAAAAGAGTTAACTAGATCAGTCTAAAAATTGTACGTATTTCATAAAATCGTGTGCAAAAAAAAGGAAAAAGCAAAGCAAACACGTAAAAAAAAAGCTTGTCCTAAAAAAGACTAGTAAAAAAAAATTGTGCACAAAAAAGACAGAAAACGTGTGCAAAAAAAGAAAGGAAAAAATTTAAAAGAATAAAAAACGTGTCCAAAGAAAAAAAAAAAAGAAGAAACATGTAAAAATTTCGCGTGCAAAAAAATAAACAAATAAAACAAAGCCTGTAAAAAAAAACTTGAGCAAAATACAAAAGAAATACATGTGAAAAAAAAAACATCGAGCAAAAAAAATGATAAGAAATACATAAACATAAAAGGGTAAATACAAATTTACAAAGAATGCGATTCTCTGACTTCTAGGCATAAAAAAACCCTAGATGGGTTGATATGCCGTAGAAGTAAACAATCAATCAAGAAATGGAAACAATAAAAATGAACAAAAAAAACACCATGATAAATAAAAAGAAAAAAAAATCATAAATTTATCTTCAGAAAACTTGAAATATTTCAAGCATTTATTGCTATTTCATTTACAGCAACTTAAATTATTGTGTAATAATCCTACTTATTCTATAAGACTAAGTTACCATACATATATTCAGAGGGCTGTTATTGTACTATGTGATCTACCACGTTTTCTATTGTAGTACCCATCTACCACAATGTTTCTATTGTAATAAGCAGTCTATCATTTTTTTCTGTTTTTGTATGCAGTTTACTACATATTATCTATAGCAGTATTGGGTCTACCCTATTGTTTCTATTTTAGTATGTGGTCTACAATATTTTTCTATTGTAGTATGTTAACTGCCACATTGTTTCGCTTCAAGACGCATTGTTACCCTTGTAGTATGCGGTAAAGCTTGTTTTTCCGTTGTAGTGTGCAGGCTATGCCAGAATTTCTATTGCTGTTCGCCGTCTGCTATATTGTTTCTATCATAGTATGCGATCTATGACATTGTTTCTGACGCAGTGTGTCCATTTTCTCGCAAAATTGATTGACTGATTTTAATAGCCAGTCAACCTGTCTAGGGTATTCTATGAAGCTTTTAATTCTGTATGAGGATGGATTTGATATTTTTGGTAAACAGTTTTCCTTCGTATCCAGCAGAATATTGGCTGACACTTTCCCTTAGTTTGGGGTTGGATAATATGAATAATGCTCGTGTGTGATTGTTTTGCACTGAACAAATCCAGACAAAATTTGTCCAAGTCCTTCCACGTAGCCAACACGATCACCAGCTTGCCGATCTGGTGGGCTAGGATGGCATACTTGCGAGATTTACGTCTCCATACGATACGACGAGTCTTCCATAGTAATCCAGTGTGTAATAAAAGGTGGCGGAAACGTTTGCAAGTTGAGCCGAGATTAACTCTATCCATACCATGGACGTATTTGAAAAGCTTCATAATGATTTCATCGGGCATCTGACTCATATAACCCTCGTTTATTTTTTCATCGTCTTTTTTTTCTAACTGATCCGTTATTTTATTCGTTCCCGTCACTGATATCTTCCAATATAGAAATGTATCTTGAAAACTTAGTTCCATTTTGTTCTGATTGAAGCTTAGTTTACGCTCGTAAAGTAAACTTAACATTTCGTCTTCTATTCGTATACTTCTTTTCTTCGATGTGTTGCTGCTTTCATTTGAAATGTCTGTGTCAGGAGATAAAGACGCCGAATATTCTGTTAAGAAACCAACGTAGTTTACGTCTCTCAAATACGGGGATTGGATGTATATTGGTTTTCGTTTTGTTACTATTCGATAGGACATCATCTTGTCCAGAATTTCTGCAAGTATATTCATGTTTTTTCACTTTCGACACAACTCCCTTTTGACACCGTTCTAACTTCAGGTGGTCGTTTTATAAGAAGCCTATATATACAGCAGTAGAATCAATCTAAACAACCAATCAAAAGATAATAATAAAATGGCCACGCCCCTTCAAAAAGGTGGTCGTTTCATACAATGGAAAACCATGTTTATTCCAAAGTCCCTGTTTATATTATTTATTTATTTGTTTGTTTGTTTATTTATTTTCAGTCTAAAGTTCACAGCCGTCAAGGGATACAGCGATAAACAAATGTGTATGAAAGAATTGTCATTTATGTATTAAATATTGTAAACATCAAGTAATAGTGCTGTTGCTACTCCTGCTGTTCGTAAACGTGCCGCAAAAATAGCAATAAAGTAACCAATACAAGAAATATTAATTCCTGCAAATTAATAACTTATTAATTTAAAATATATTTTCACCCAAACTCCCATGTTTCCACACATTTTTCGACTATGGGTACTTCTTTTACTACAGTATAAAAAGCATTGTAAAAAAAGGAAAACCTTGTAAAAAATATATATAAAAAAAGAAACGTGAAAAAATCGTGTGCATGAATAACAAATAAATAAAATAAAATATGTAAAAAAAACTTCTGCAAAAACTAAAGAAATAAACATAAATTTACAATGCTATTCTCTCACTTCTAGGCATAAAATAAGGGTTTATATGCCGTAGAATTAATCAATCAATCGATCAATCAATAAAGAAATAGAAACAATAGAAATGAACAAAAAATACCTCAAAGATAATTAGAAGAAATGAAAGAGAAAAAATCGTAAATTCATCCGCAGAAAAGTTGAAATATTTTAAGCATTTTAATGGAATTTCGGAGACACGGATTTTTAATTTATCGTCTTATTTAGTCAAATTCGGTAAGCTAAATTCTCTTAATTAAACTATTTTGACTTTATCGTTTTTAGAGAGACAGATATATGATATTATATGATATTAATTTTAATCCAAAATTTGTCTTCCAAAAATCAAAGTCGAGTATTTCTGAAATTTCCTTTTTTAATAAATGCATTTATTTTGACATAGTGGTGAGTGTATATGAATATGTACACAGTGTATGTTCATTGTTCTTATTCCTATTGTCAGTAGTTTTTATCAATATCTATTTGAAATGAAAGTTGAAAAAAATGGACTTAAGTGCTTCAGATTTTGGATCAAGTTAACTAATTCTAGTTTAACTTTAACACTAAGCCAGAAAAATAGAGAAAACAGGAAGACTGTACTTGAAATTCATAGCAATATATATATATATATACATATATATATATATATATATATATATATATATATATATTAATCTTCAAGGGTCTCCGGCAATCATAAATGGTATTAAATTTATATTAATTGCTTATATATAAATGGATGTTTCACAATAAATTCTTCATCAGAAACAATGTCTTTGTTATGTTCGTGGGAATTACATTCACAATATAAGTAATTTTCAAAAATTTACATTTTCTTTCTTTCACATTTCATTCACCTTTTCAATAACTGTCTTGATTCATCTCACTAAAAAGGATTGTATTCTCAAAAACAAATCTATAAATATGGAAGTAAATGAAATAGTCACACAATTTATCAACTTCAATCCCAATCTGTTTATCTCATTAATTCTTTATTCCATTTTTTTCCTCAGCAAAAATAATGCCATGATACTTTGACCCCACTTAGAGCAGACCTGAGATAGCTGTACAAAACCATCTTTCACGCTTGATGGCGCCAGGTTTAACGGTTAAACGAAATGACTCATTGACTCCACTTCAGCGGCTGGAGCCTGAAGAAAGACCAAAATTCTCTTTCTTTCTCTATTTCCGTCTTACTGTCGCCTCCCTCAGCAAAATTTAATCGAAAAATAATTACATAGTAGCTATTTGCTTTTCCCTAGTTAAATTTCAGTGTGAATATTGTATTAAGAACCGTCATTATAACCCACTTTGAGTGGGGTCAAAGTATCATGGCATTATATGGCAAGCTGTTCGGTTGAAAGAAAAAAAGAAAGAAAGAAAGAATTATTTTTTATTTTCTTGCCAGTTGAAATTGATTTTTTATAATAAATTTATGATATCCACCAGTTTCTACCTTTTCTTCATATTCCTAAGTGCTTCATTTAAAAAATGTTTCCATTTAAACAAATTATACGAATAAATGAATGGATAACTAATTAACAAATAAATAAACAAAGAATATTTATGGTCATTTTGATTATTTCTATATTACTTTCGTTATTCATACAGATCAGAGCGTTTTTTTTAATGATAATGATCCTGTTTGTAATTTGACATCCCATATATATATATATATATATATATATATGATTTTAAAAAGAATGAACATGTACGAATCAAAAAGTATACTTCGCCAAGGAAATATCTAATCCGTCGTACATCTGGAGAACTCGATTCACACTCATCTAATAGGAATGTAAATGGGTTGAAATAATCAAAGTAATTGCGTGGTCAATTAATCTGAATGCATCTTGCAAGTTACATCGTACTCTTTACAGAAGACACGCTCACCTCTAGTGCCACGTCTTTCCAGGAGGATTGGAAATATGTATCCGCATAATTATTATAATCTCAAGGGCAAGGATATAGATGTACATTTTGTTTACCATGATTAGTTAATTTGGAATTACTTGTGTGCGATATGATAGAGTTTCCGCTCTGCATTCTGTGGTCGCTGGTTTAATTTCAAGTAGGGGAGATCACGGTATACACAGCAGATGAGACCTAATAAGGTCGAAAGAGCTGTCCAGTGTATCCGTATGTCGCCCGCAGGTGTTCGCTAGATTTTCTGGTCATGGTAATTCAATTCACAATATAATTCTTCTGCTTAAAAAAGAAAATCTACATATACAAAATCCTTGATATACACATACATTGGAAGCAGTATCTCATCTACTGAAATTTATCCCAACATACAACTAGTGGAGGCGTGGACTACTGTTAACTGGTTACTGATCGTATTGAATCTGACTATATGCAAATGAAAGTGCTGTCAAGTCTACATGAGTATGGATACATGTAAGTGCACTGATGTGTGTATGAGTATGTGTACACGTAGGTGAAATCATGTCTATATGAGTTGATGAATAAAAAGGTGAATCATGTACACGAGTATATGCAGAGTTTGGCGCATTTATGTATATATAAATCTGTGTAAATATAAGAGCAACTATATCTCTATGAGTACGTGCACATATAGATGAAATCGTCGATATGAGTTTGTGTACATGTAATTGCAATAATGTGCACATGTATTTGCAATCATATCTACACTGTTATGTTTGCATATAATCGGGATCATGTCTACATGAGTATGTGCTTATAAGGGTGCAATGATGTCTGTATGAATATGTGCATATAAAGGTGCAATGATGTGCAAATCGATCAGTAAAAGAAAGAAAGGTGCAAAACGATCAGTAAAAGAAAGAAAGAAAGAAAGAAAGAAAGAAAGAAACATTTATAAAAAGAAAGAAAGAACGAAAGAAAAAGAAATAAAATGATCGCATTTAATTATATATTAAATTAGAAAACGATCATTTAATAAAATTGAAAATAAAAATAACGTTAACAAATGACATAATAAAAAAATTAAAGGGAAATAACTCAAATGCTTTTTATTTCTTTCAAATATTCTCCCTGGAATTTTTTTTTTTTTTGTATATTCTGAATATGTTTTCAATGAGATAAAATTGACATGAAGGCATTCCTGGTTTCAATCCTCATTGGGGACAACCCTATTCGGGATTGTATACCAAAATGACTTCAGCAATTAATGATATATTCAAAATAATATGCAGATTTGCTAACAGCTTGATTCTTGATCATAATTGGTGTCAATTTCATTCAATTTGGCCGATTTACTTATATTAAGAAAGAACACTTCAAAAAACAAGGACATAATCAAGAATCTCTCTCTCTCTCTCTCTCTCTCTCTCTCTCTCTCTCTCTCTCCTGGCATGTCATCCAAACTGCATCCTGTGTCCGCACAAAGATGATGTGAATAAGTTCTTGTTGGGCGGCCAACCCTGGCACGTCTATCGGTTGGGGGTCCATAGAACATTATTTATCAGTTCGTCTTTGCTTTACCAGCAGTGTCCCGCATATACTCTTAATCTAATTTAAATGGTTTTTGAAACTGGAGATATGTGGCCATACAGCTGTTGTGTCTTACGGTGTTAATTCAATGATTTGTTTAATAAAGCCCCTAGTAACTATCAAAAACGATTTTATTAACACAAAAGAGACTTGATAAAAAGAAACAAAAAATAGAGTTTGGTCATATATCATTTGAAAATAATCTCATCTTTAATTTTAATGATTCTAAAATGTTACTTTTCAAACATTATAAAAACGCCGCTAAAATTGTTGAATCTAATAGCATTTCAAGATATATTATCGGAGACACTTTTTTTTTTATTTTCCTTATTTGGTCGAATAAGTTAAATTAAAAAATCTCTTACTCCAAAAAATTTAATTTTATCGTTTTAACATAGATAGATAGATAGATAGATATTAATTTTTTTACAAATTTTGAATCACAAGTTACATCATTCAAGACAAAACTTTATTTTTCATGTACATTAGTGACTTAAAAACCCTGATGAAGGTCTAAATCTGAATTATGGCAAATATTTCTACTATCTAAATCATGTTCTGAATACCTTGTGTTCTTTATCACAATACATTTTCATATATACGTATAGATAATGAAATATCTTTAAATTAGCATTTTCACTTCGTTTACATTTGATTTTTAATTTCTTCTCGTATCAATTATAATGGGAGATATCATCGCCCCAACAAGTGTAACAGATATAGAGCTTGCCTATCAAACAATGTACTTGTGTGTTCGATTCTCTGGGGATTCCCAATACTTTTATGCCAAACAAGAGAAATTTTAGTAAATAACTACTGACACAAAAACAACTGATATTTAACATAAGTGAAATACTTCTGTCCAATAATAATTGTTAGATTTACATAAAAATTTGATATACTAAGTAGATTTTTATTCACTTAATTTAATATATAATTTTTTTAAGCACTTTTCATTCATTTCATTTATTTGTGGCTTTTAAAATAATTTCATTCGTTCTCTTTACCAAGTGACTGTTGAACTAAACGACCCTGAGTCCCTAATTCATTTTCAGAAAGAAAGAAAAAAGTTTGATTTAATAGAGAACGTTAAAGTAAATAAACTAAATGTCTCGTTACATTTCATTAAATTTTAAAAACTGAAATTCGTCCACACGCAACCAAGCCGAAACACTACTTCATAGTTTGGAACGAGCCGCTGCAGGCATTGGACTCCATGTCAATGCACAAAAAACTGAATTTATGTGCTTTAATCAGAAAGGCGACATCTCCACACTAGACGGAACCTCCCTGAAACTGGTTGACAAATTCACCTACCTAGGAAGCAGCGTCTCATCAACCGAAAAAGACATCGACACACGACTAACGAAAGCATGGACAGCTATCGATAGGCTCTCGATCATATGGAAATCAAACCTGACCGATAAAATGAAACGCAGTTTCTTCCAGGTGGCGGTCGTGTCGATACTGCTGTATGGATGCACTACTTGGACGCTGACGAAACGGTTGGAGAAGAAGCTCGACGGCAAATATACAGGAATGTTGAGAGCAATATTGAACAAGTCCTGGCAGCAACACCCCACACGGCGCCAACTGTACGGCCACCTACCACCTATCAGGAAAACTATACAAGCTAGACGAACCAGACATGCCGGACACTGCTGGAGAAGCAAAGACGAGATCGTAAATGATGTGCTCCTATGGACCCCTGCATATGGCCAATCAAAAGCAGGACGACCAGCTCGAACATTCATACAGCAGCTATGTGATGACACGGGATGTAACCCCGAAGACCTGCCGAAGGCGATGAATGATAGGGAGACGTGGAGAGAGAGGGTCAGGGATATCCGTGCTAGCCGCACGTCATGATGATGATGATGAAATTTGTAAAGGTACTTTAAAAAATCATAATCAACATTGTTTTAATTTGCATGTTTTTCTTTTAATTTCAATATTCTATAAAATAAAAATATCGGAATTTTTAAGTGATTATTATTATTATACACTATACAGCAATAAGTTAATTATGAATTAGGGAACAATTAAACAAACAAATATTAATTAAACAAAAAAACTAATTACAAGTAAATGATGAATAGATGAATAAAATATAAATAAGAAACTTATAAATTAAATACAAGAAAGTAAATAAATTTAATACCACCAATAAAGATTAAAAATTCAAAAAATACTTATCGATTAATAGGTTATAGATAGAATTGAATTTAATAGTTTTTTAAAGAGAAAACTTTGTTTTGATGTTTTGTGAATTACAGACATGAAATTAATTCTATCAAGGTTTCATTTAGTCACGAATAAAACATTTCTAAAAATTGTTAGAATTATTAAAATTATTTTTATGCCTATAAAAATATTGCTTTATAAATTCATGAATGAATTTATATCGAAAATTTCTTTAAAGCTTATTTTTAAAAAATGAGGTTTTAGCTTTTAAAAACAACGCGTGCGATGAATGTTTTATCTTTCTCGGTAGATTTATGTCTTAACTTTCTGTAGTGATTTACAGACATGAAATTAACTTAATGATTAAAGTTTCAATAGAATTTACTCTTTTTTAATATAAAAAATACATGCTCTGCTGAATTTAGTAGGTTAAAAATGATCTCTTTTGAGTGTACGAAACCAAACATCAGATAATTCTTAATCTCTAGAAAAAGAAAATGGATGAACTTTAGGGTCATTTTTATAATTCCCTTTTTAATTTAGTACAACGCATCTATTGAGCACTGTTTTTTTTAAATAAATTAATTATATTTTTAAAATAGAATATTGATAAATAACTTAAAAATACTGCCGTAAAAAATCTTATACACAAACGACACCTTGCTTTGTCGACTGGGGTTGTAAAATACATCGACTGCATCTCTGCTGAGGGGTAAAAAGAATAGTGTCCGGGATATGACACTAAACAATCAGATGGTGAGGCTCTAGTAATGCTAAAGATTTGGGGAATACGGAGTACACCTTCATTGCTATCGCCACCCTGGTCCACTCTAGCCCGGAGTGGTAGCACCTGGGAGGGTCCTATGTCTGGGTCAAATAGAACTAAACTTTCTACTTATGCTAAACTGAATTGCTTTTAATAGAACTGTTTTATATGCTAAACAGAATTGTTTGAAATTGAACAGTTTATATGTATAGTTAGCAACCTACACTTGTTGATATGCCATGAAACCTAACCAAACCAAACAAACGACACCCTTCTTGAACGCTGGACACAAGATGATGACGTCACATGTTTTATTCCAACCACCAGTTCGACCTTCTGCTCCGGTGGTATCGGTCAGAATTTTTACTCACTGAGCTCGATTAGAGACGACCGGTAGTGAAGAAATCGAAAATAAATAAATATACCCAGGAAATCGATGAAATTGAAGAAAACTGAAATTGAAAAAATAATAAAGAAACAAGGTTGCTGCAAGGTCATGATTTCAAGAGATCTTTTTCTAGTGGCATTGACTCCAGCGTCAAATGAAAAGAGGGCCCTCGATTAGCGAAAAACTTCAGACACCATTATGTTTGAGCTGAAATAGAAGACCGAGATAAAAGACACGTGTGTGTAGGTTTAAAGATTTAATATGTATTGTTTAGCAGCAACAGCTGCAATAATCAGAGAATAGGCCGACTATTGTGACGGCAGTAGCGAGAGCTTTGTTGTGATGTATTTGATTATTCAAAACATGAGAGATAGGAAGGAAACAGTTGTGGTAACGCACTAGGCGGCAAGACATCAACTTTAGGCAAGCGACAGTTATTTGAGCAGGAAAACAGACCGCTAATTACATCTTTCAATTATACAACCCTGTGTGTGTGTGTGTGTGTGTGTGTGTGTGTGTGTGTGTGTGTGTGTGTGTGTGTGTGTGTGTGTGTGTGTGTGTGTTAGCCTGGATGCTTATATGCGACCACTGGTTTCATGCTGTCTTTATACGACAATCAACAGGCAAATGAAAAAGATGCACACAATTGTAACGAAAAATTCCTTTGATCAAAAGTTTTTTTGGTTTTTGTGTGTGTGTGTGTGTGTGTGTGTGTGTGTGTGTGTGTGTGTGTGTGTGTGTGTGTGGATTATATTTGCGTATTGCTGTGTGGTCGTATATGTGACTGCTAATGTGTGTATGATGACACATGTGCCGCATGGCCGAGTTGAGGCTGTTTCATGAATATATATTGTTGATTATAATGGTTTGAGTGTTCGCCAATGGCCCGGGAGACCGAGATTCCATCCCAGGTAAAGTCATACCAAAAACTCAAAAAATGGTACTTGATGCTGCCTTGCTTAACACTCAGCATTATAAGGCAAGGATCAAGGGTAAAGTGGAGCCATCCAGGGAAAGGAGTAGTGCCCTCCCCTACACCTTGGTGTAGTAGCTATCGAAAAGGGAGCCTTCGCTTCACCCTCGACTACGGTCGCCGACTTCACTTACTTTATATATATATATATATAGCTGGAAATATATCAAGAGAATTCGATAGATAGATAATTATAAAATATCACTCATGATTAGATGAGTTTTGCCGAGATTAGTTTTGGTGGTTGTTTTCCGGGGGGGGGAGTACTTTGATATATATTAATATAAAATGTTATCCTGTTTTAATTATCTATTCTTTCAATAATCCATAGTTTATTTCCTCGAGTAAAATAATGATCGTTTATTCTTTATTGTTTATTTAACCAAGTATTTGAAAAAGCAATTTTTTTTCAGAATTCCTTGCATAACAATTAACTCTACGTTAATTGGAATATGTTGATAGCAATTTCAATGTCGAAAAATTATTTGATTTACAGCTATTCAAAATGCCAGCAAATCAAACAGAATGCTCAACACTGTCATCAAATTTTTTGTAGCTAAGAAGTACAAACCATAGGAAATTTATAGGAGAATGTGTGATATCCACGGAGAAGTATATTTTAGTACAAAAAAATCTTTACAAATGGGCTAAATATGAATTTTTCACAGCGAGCCTGAGTCGAAATGATAGTTCATAAAGAGGAATCGCAATAAATCTCCGGTAAAGAAAATGTTCCGTGCGCAGCGGTCAGAAAAGAACGTGATACTGACTATGTTCTGGAGCAGAAAAGGACACATTACTACTGATTTTTTAAAAATATATATATATATAATGGTCGGGGACACTTGGGTTCAATCACAGGTCACGTCATACCAAAGACTTTAGAAATGGTACTTGATACCTCCTTGCTTAACACTCAGCAATATAAGGTAAGTATCAAGGGTAAAGTGGAGTAATCTACGGAAAGGAGAAGCGTCCTCCCTAGGTGTTGCAGCTATTGAAAAGAGAGCCTTTTGGTCGCCCTCAACTACGGTCGCCAACTTTATATATTTGATAGGGTCGAAACCACCCTCACATGTGTATGCTACTAAACTGCATCTGATGGCAAAGCACTTACTCTGGAGCTATGGGGAGTGTGGATTACACCCTAATTGTCATTACTCACAGCTCCTCTCAGAGTAGAAATAGCCGTTAGGGTCCCCTCAATAGGTCAAATAAATAGGTTTCCAAATTATTGATATTAAATAGGAATATTTTTATCATTAAGGATTTTCGGACTTTTGTCTTCATCTTTATTGTTATTTCCACAACGTTTCGGCCGATATGTCCTCCGGCCTTCTTCAAGTGTTTGTCGAACTCGGGAACCTTCACGGAACTTCGAACTACGTCCTTTATTGAATCCACAGGGGTCGCCTGTTCTGATTCCGTGAGCCATAACCGGGCACAAGTGTTAAGTATTCCTGTATTGTTACTCGCCTGTAGTGAGGATTGAACCTGCAACCTCCAGATGATTATCTCCTTAGAAGCTTTGGGAACCAACGCCTATAGCCGTTACGCCACGTGTCCTGCTACGTAATGGTTATAGGCGTTGGTTGATGATGAAGACAATTGTCCGAAAACCCTTAATGATAAAAATCAACAAGCTTCGTCTCAGAAATTTAGACAACTAATTCAATTAAACATCGGTCATTTGTTTATAAATGATCAAACATTTCTATTTCTAACAATTCAGTTTAGCATGTCTCAGAGTAGAAATAGCCATTAGTGTCCCATTTATAGGTCAAATAAATAGTTTTCCAAATTATTGATATTGAATAGGAATACTTGATATCATATAACCGTGTACATGAAACCATTAAGAAACTACACCAAAATGTAAATATAAAAATACAATGTACGTAATTTCCAATCCTCGATATACAAAATAACCCTAGACAGGTTGACATGCCGTTAAAATCTATCAATTGAAGTTGTAATTGTTTACTAAGGATTATCTTTTATTATTTTTCATTTGAAAACATAAAACTGACTCACACTATTACGGTCAATTCGGGTAAGGTGTTATCCCCTTTATGTCTCCTGTTATGGGTTACATAGTTTCACCATTGTTCCTCAACAAGAATGGCTTTAGCATTAAATAGCCCACTAAGGTTTAAGATGCCATTAAACATATAATTGACTCACACTATTACGGTCAATTCGGGTAAGATGTTATCCCCCTTATGTCTCTTGTTATAGGTTACATAGTTTCACCATTGTTCCCCAACAAGAATGGCTTTAGCATTAAATAGCCCACGAAGGTTTAAGATGCCATTAAACATATAATTGACTCACACTATTACGGTCAATTTGGGCAAGGTGTTATCCCCTTTATGTCTCTAGTTATGGGTTATATAGTTCCACTATTGTTCCACAACAAGAATGGCTTTAACATTAAATAGCCCACGAAGGTTTAAGATGCCATTAAACATATAACTGACTCACAGTATTACGGTCAATTTGGGCAAGGTGTTATCCCCTTTATGTCTCCTGTTATGGGTTACATAGTTCCACTATTGTTCCACAACAAGAATGGCTTTAGCATTAAATAGCCCACTAAGGTTTAAGATGCCATTAAACAAAGAAACTACACCAAACCACATAACAGTGCAAATGATTAACACTAAATAGAAATAGTTACTTGAAACCATATAATATTAGTATTCGATAGGAATACTTGAAATCATACAACTGTGCACAAATTATTTGTATTAGAGAGGAATACTTGATATAACCATGTGTATAACACTCTTTCACAAAGGCAACACAAAAAATGTCAATATAAATTTATAATGAACGCAATATCCTAACCTCGAGACATAAAATAACCCCAGATGGGTTGAAACTCTGTTGTAATCAATCAAACATAGCCCCCACATAAACGTAAGCATACATTAACACACATATACTCACTTTTTTTTCAATGGCCTTACTGAGCATGAGAATAAACTTTAGACTGAATAAAAACAAAGTGAACTTTAGCATAAATATTTTTTTTCGAACGAAGAGCCATCACTCCTTTATGTTTTATGAAACTATCACCTTTCAAAACGGGAAAGACATCTTATTGTTAATTCAAATTGACAGGTTTCTGTGTTATATATAAATCCGTCTTTCCTAAAGAATCTTTCGTATTTGTATTGACAGCAAACGTACACAGCTGAAACAAAAGAGACTTATTAAAAGTGAGAAAACTTGAAAGAAGCAGCAGATATTCTAGACAAGATGGCATTATACGAGATGAAAATCCAGCAAACACGAACATTCGACCGATTATTATATTTTGAAGGCTATTACCATTTGGGTTTATTCCTAGAACACAAGGCGACTTATTCTGCTGAAGCAGAAACTGTAAACGAATCCAACAATCCAACAATGAAAAGAAAAATGCGAAAAATAGAAAACGAAATTCAATATTTGCTTTCTGAAAATTATCTCATTTTTAATTCAAGCAAGAAGGAAACGTTTGTGGACAGAACCTTCTCAAGTTTAAGGAAATTGTTCGCGAGTAATAGTGAGAGAATGACACAGGAAAACGACAATGAAGAAAAAGAGGAAAAGAAGGATTATATGAGTCAGATGCCCGATGAAATCATCATGATGCTTTTAAAATACGTCCAAGGTATGAATAGAGTTAATCTCGGCTCAACTTGTAAACGTTTCCGTCATCTTTTATTGCACAGTGGATTACTGTGGAAGAGTCGTTGTATCTTATGGGGTTATAATTCTCATAAGTATGCACTCCTAGCCCCTCAGATCAGCAGGTTGATTATCGTTTTACCCATGCGGAAAAATTTGGATACATTTTGTCAGGATTTATTCAACGACGATAGATCTCACATGAGCGTTATTCATATCATGAAACCTGAAAACGTTGAGAAATACCATAGTTGGATCTGCTGGTTACGAAACAACAATGACTATGAAAAATACGAGATATACTATAACAACGAATACCTAAATATGATGTTTCAAGGATGAAAGGAAATTTACCTATTGATCGATCGATCGATCGATCAAATTCTGTTCATTTTTATCTTTCTATGTATCTTTCTCCAACGGGTTTATAGATCCAGGGAACGCCTTACATTTAAGATCTCATGAGTTTCTTTTCAACCCGAAAATGAAATATTTTCTCTGTATTTAGAGCAATGAATATTTATTATTCCAATTCGGTTTTTTTGGGTTTTTTTTTTTTTTCAATTTAATTGGATTAGAAAGCAATTATCGCTGAGTGATGTTTACCATTAAAATGCATTGCAAGTGATGTTTAACTGTTGAATTTTAACTGTTAAAACGAATAACAGTAAAGCCGAATGAATAAATTTTTGACATGATCTCTTTCAGTGCAAGTCTTTTTAAATATTTACGTTAAAATAAAAATGATGTTTACATTTTAGTGATTCGTTTTTTTCTTTTTTGTATATTCCTTAATATCAGAGTGGGTTGATTTTTGTATGAATTTTACTCTTTTAAAATGAGTTTATATCAGTCCCATATCAGACACTATATCGTATGAATTAAAAAAAACATTCTTACATTTTAGAGATATTTTTCTTCTTTTTTTGCATATTCCTTAATGTCAGAGTGGTTAGATTTTTGTATGAATTTTACCCTTTTCAAACGAATACAGACCAGTCTCATATCAGATACTGTAAGCTGTATAAATTCAAAAAGGGCTCCGAGAATGAGTTTTCGTTGTGTTGCGGCTAGCGTGCAAGACTACGACTTCATAGAAAGCAAGTTCGATCTCTAAACGTGCTATTATGTTCCTTTTTTGATAAATACCTTTGGGAAAGGTGTGAACTCACTTATCCTCGCCCCTAACTGTGAATTAGATGATGCCAAAACTGTACTTCTTCAAGGATGGCTTTGGCCTTAAATAACCCACCAAGATTAATATGTCATTAAACAAAGAAACCAAATGAACCAAACCAAAAATGCATCGGAAATGTATCTTATTTCTTTAAAAATGCATCATATATGGCTGAATCAGAAATGTTAACAATAAAGACGGATAAAATAATGGGAAGAGAATTTATAAGCATTAGGTTGGAAAGAAAATCCTGTCGTATTTATTATATTAAGTAATACGCAAAGAAGAAGAAAAAGTCATTAGAACGTAAAAATTGATTTTTATAAAAAATGACCCTGGAAAGAAAATTTATTAATAAACCGAATTAAACCGAATAATAAATACATCTCAGTTTATTTCTTAAATAATATCAATTGCACGTGTGTTTCGTGGGAGCGGCACACAAACGTCTATACAGCTTAACACGTCAACACACACACAAACTTTCTTTCACATAGACGCTCATCACTCCATCTAAAAGTAAAAGTGAACTTTAGATCGATAAAAGAACAAAGAAAATAAAGATTGTTTGAATGAACACTATATTATTTATGCGAAATTACGACCTTTGAAGTGATTTATTTATAAATGTTTGTTTGTAATTATAACTATATTCTAATTTACAATTTAAAAAATACCGGTTACACTTTAAGAGATGGAATCAAAATACAGAAATTTCATCGCTTAAAAGATTTATTCATTCGAAACCTCAATCCTTTTTTTTTTTTTTTAGTCCAAAGTTCATTTGTTGTTATCATGACAAATGGCAGATGTTGGGGTTTGTAAAAATATCTATATCGAGGCTTCTTTTTGTTATTGTTTCGTTATAACTGCTGTCGTTGTTGTTGATTTTATTAAATATGTGCACACACACACACACACACACACATATATATATATATATATATATATATATATATATATATATATATATATCGGGCCATTGGCCTAATGAGTTGAATGTTCGCCAATGATCCGGGAGACTGGGGCTCATACCAAATACTCAAAAGATGGTACTTAATGCCGCCTTGCTTAACATTCAGCATTATAAGGTAAGGATCAAGGGTAAAGTGAAGAAATTCAGGTAGTGGAGTAGCGCCCTCTCTTATACCTAGGTGTAGTAGCTATTGAAAAGGGAGCCTTCGGGTCACCCTCGACTATGGTCACCTACTTATATATATATATATATATATATAAGTAAAAGTAAAGTTGGCGATTGTCATACCAATCATTCTAATAAGCTAGGCCGTGAAAATCAGCTTTCTAGAAGTTTTATTCGTGTTTTTTAATTAATCACGAAAATTTTACATACATCTAACAGTCGACCGTCCGAGAAGAATTTTGGCTGTAAAGAAAGAAAGAGAGAACGAAAGAAAGTATTCTTGTTTTTACTACAAATCTTTGCGAAAATTTATACAATTTTTATAAACTATTTAACATAATGAATGAATGAATAATAATAATAATAATAATAATAATAATAATAATAATAATAATAATAATAATATACACACACACACACACACACATCTACCACCCGACAGTCTGAGAAGAATTTCGGCAGCAATTGGCTGATTTTTTTTTTTTTTTTTGTCAGACTCTACGAAGAAAAAGTTTCAGAGAATTGTTTAAAAAGAATGAATTTGAACACAGAAAAAATCATTAACATTTTATTTAAACAAGTCGAAAGCAAAAATTCCCGCTTCTTAACCAACAAACTAAATGCCAGCATTTTTTTAGCGGTTTTAGGATAAATAATATGAATAATGTTCATCTGAGATTTTTTTGAGTGAATAAATCAAAACAAAAATCGTTTCTTTGTGCGTGCAAAACAATAACCAGCTTGCTAATCTGAGGAGCTAGGGAGGCATACAAATGAGAGTCGTGATCCCATGATATACGACGACTCTTCCATAGTAATCCACTATGTAATGTAAGATGGCGGAAGCATTTACAAGTTGAGCTGAGATTAACTCTATCCATACCATGAACGTATTTTAAAAGAATCATAATGATTTCGTCAGGCATATGATTTATATAGCCTTCCCCCTGTCTTCTTTGTCGTTTCTCTTTGAAGAACAAGCTGTTATTTTGTCATTTTAGTTGTTAATTTTCTCACTTTTGACTTTTTTCTTTTTGTCTTCGTTTTTTTTTTTTTTTTTTTTTTTTTTTTCTTGTGCTGGTTTAAGCGTAAATTGCGTTCACTGTACAAACTTGGCAGTTCGTCTTCTATTCCAAGACGTTTTATTTCCATTAATAAATCTCTTTGTTTAACATTTCTGGAGAGTCAGGAGAGTGAGATACTGAATATTCTGTGACGAAAGCCAAGTGCTTGTAGTTCTTCTTATATAGTGATGAAATGTGGAATTGTGTTCGTTGTGTTTTGATCTGATATGATGCCATAATGTACAGGATATCTGCTGCTTCCTTCAACTTTTTCACACTTAACAATTCGCTCTTGTAATGGCTTACTATACTTGCAGTTCACTCAAACACAACTGATCAATTTTAAGAGACGTATTTATATATAATATACATACATGTCAATTTGAATAATCAATAAAAAGAAAACAATCACGTTGGTTTGAAAGGCAGGAGTTTCATAAAATAAATCATTTCAAAATCCACTTTCTTTTTGTTCGGTGTAAAGTTCACTGGAATGATAAAAAATAGATGAATGGCTAGCTGTGTAAGAGTGTGTGTGTATGCAAAATAATCTGCAGAAACGTATCTGTGCTGCTTTTAACAATGCTGCCATCTGCAATTATCCCTTTTTCCTCGGAATTCTAGTTCTTTGCTAAATAAGGAAAACTTGGGGTACCTCCATCAACTGAAAGATCAAAATACATAGATAAATAGATAGATATGCTCAAAACCAGACAGAAAGATAGATAGATTCTTCGAATTTTTAGTTTTTAACTAAACAAGGAAAACTTGGGTATCTCCATTAGTTGAAAGAAAAATAGATTGATAAATAGATAGATATACATTGCAGTCATTAAAATCAGAGATTGGTCTCTCTCTCTCTCTCTCTCTCTCTCTCTCTCTCTCTCTCACACACACACACACACACACACACACATACACACACATACACACACACACACATACGATTTCTCATTTTCTTTTAAATATCTACATACTTAGCTCCCATATAAATTTACAAATATATCAAAAATTATAATTTAGAATATATTTTCATATCTATTTGAGAGCAATAACTATTTAACTGCATCTTTCGAATTCCATATCTTTTTTTCTCTTCCGTTTCAAACAAACAATTTCAAATTCATGATTCTCTAAAAAATTGGTTTGACATAGAACTTCTCATTTAAAGAATTTGTCTGGGAATTCTACTTGAGTTATATCATGCCATTTTATGAATAATGATATGGAAAATCGTATAAAAATTATGTTCCATATATTTAGTCCCATTGACAGTCATTTTAGATTTAATTTTTATAGTTAAAATGAATAATATACAAAAAGTGTAACACGTGACGGAAAATTTTCGGAGTTGAATAATTGGAAGAACAAAATGAAAGGATTATAGATCAAATGGAAATCTTGTCACTCTGATAAAATAAAACGAAAATTCTTCCGCACTGTAGCAGTGTCAGAACTACTGTATGATTGCACCACTGGGACTTTAATGAAACTTTTGGAAAAAAGAATTTAGATGAGAATTTCACAAAGATGATGCCAGCTGTTTTGAACACATCATGGAAGCTGAAGCCTATAAAACAGTAAGTATATGGTCACTTACCTCCCATTTCACACACTGTATGGTCACTTACCTCTCATTTCACAAACTGTATGGCCACTTATCTCCCATCTCACAAACTATATGATCCCTTATCTCCCATCCTATCCAAGAAAACGAACAAGATATCCTCATTAGAACTTAAGAAGAAGGAGACTCTCATGGGGACTACTACACATGGACACAACAGAGTCATGGTTATGTTTTTCTTACCAAAATTTGGCAGCAAAAATTCAAATATAATTTATTTGTGAATTTTCTTTCTTTAATGAATGTATTTATATTTACATTATCAGAAATATTTATCATTGATCTTTGACAATTTTATCAACATTCAACGCTTTTATTTAAGGCAAGGTATACAGATACTACACATTCCTCAGAGCAGAAAATACAGATGGACAAAGAAAGAAAGAAAGAAAGAAAGAAAGAAAGAAAGAAAGAAAGAAAAAAGTTCATAGTAAAGAAGAAAAAAGCCTCCCAGAAAGAAAATATTGTGACTCAGAATACAAATTTTCTAAAAATTTATACAATTTTTAAAACTTTTATATGAATGTGATACTATGTGGGTGGTCCGCCAAGCAGACGATCCCTTTGTCTGTTTTGGCGTGAAACCAAACAAAGGACTTGGACTCGAGATCTGCGACGAGACCGAAAGTCAAGGGGAAGCGAGGTCCGAGTGAAGCCAGAGGGGTAGTTGGCAAAAGAACCCAGAGAGGGTCAGTTGGCGAAGAGAGACGCAGAGAGGCAGTCGACAACGGTCAGCAGAAGGGACCAGTCAAAGACGAGTCGGCATTCCTTGTGTCTTTTGTAGGAGTTTCGCGAAAAATATACGCCCGCGATAGTCTACAAAATGCACGAAAAGCTGTACAAAAAAGTGTCACAAAACTACCCTTCTTGCACTTGGAGCTGACCTAAGTCCATATTGTTCGTTTGTTCTTTTTCTCCCACTCGCTCGGTTGTATTTCTTGTGGCCGTAAAGAAATTTGTGATACCCCTGTCGGAACCCCCTGGATGAATCACGGATCATGAATAGTATTGGTTTTTAGAAGTTGATGTATTCGGGGCGGCCGAAGGGGTGTATCACATGAATAATAATAATAATAATAATAATAATAATAATAACGTTACAAAAACAATAATAATAATTGTAGGGTGTGAAGTGATGGGGATAAAACTATTACTCAACTAAAAAGTGAATGTAGCTACTTAGAATAAAAAAGTATAAGACTAGACACGACAGGGTGGGGACGAGGATCCACTGGGAATTGTGCAAGAAATTGAAATTTGACCAAACTTCGAAATGGTACATGCAAAAACCAGAATCCGTCCTGGAGAAGGAGACGCATAAAATTCTCTGGGATTTTTAGATACAAACAGATCACCTAATCTCAGTCAAAGACCAGATCTAGTGATAATAAGAAAGAGAGAAAAAAAGAGAACCTGCCATATAGTTAACTTTGCCGTCCGGGTGAACCTCATAGTGAAAATCAAAGAAAGCAAACAGAAGAAAGAACGAGTATTTTGACCTTTCCAGAAAACTAAAACGGCTGTGGAACATAAAAATTACTGTGATATCAAACGAATCGAGGCCGTCAAAACTACACTATTGTTAAAATCTGCTAGAATACTATGAAGAGTCCTGGAGACCTGAGGAGACTTGCTGTCGCTCAGACACCAATGAAATGCATGCAACATCTCTTTCATTAAAGAAATGTTTGCCTCCGCTAACCAAGTGAAGGAAAACGTTCTGTTCATGACAGATGGTCAGACTCGAACATTCCTGAGAATAGGGTAGTTTTCGATCCTCATTGGGAACTGGTCAATTATAGATTCTATATCGTACTAACTTCAGCTACAATAAATATTTAATATAACCGCCAAATATTCAAAAAGTTTGATTTTTGACCACAAGTGCTGCCAATATGATCCCACATTGTGAATTTACATTGTAATTTAGTAAAGAAGTAAACCCAGTCCCCGCTGTCTCTCTCTCTATTTGTCTCTATCGCCATCCGTCCCTATAGTCCATCGCTTTTGGCAAGTCTTCCAGACAGCATCCAGTGTCTGCACAGAAATTATATATCTCAATCGGCCAAAACTTGGCGCCAATTTGTAATGAGTCCATAAGAGAACGTTTTTAGCTGTGTCTACATACTTCAACACAGTGATAGTTTATTAATTGTTTATTTAAGTGATTAAGATAATAAAGCAAATTAATAAGCTTAGCTTAGTTTTAGCCTAAACGCAGAAATATAGGGGCGACCAGTGAAAATTAAAATTGAAATCCAAGACAACTATTGATTTAATCGTTCACCTTGAAAACGAAGTGCTTATAACAATTGTATACGTTATTATATACCTGCTGCTGCTGCTAAGGATGATACAATCCCTTCATTTTCTTTTTACAGAGGAAGGTTCTTTTATTTAATTCATTTTATTTACTCCTTTAATCCTGTTTTCAATGTTGAAACTGAGTTTATGCCGGTGTGCCGATACAATAGGTTCCTCAAAATGGGCAGAAATCTTGTTCCTCGACACTGTTGTACTAGTCGTCTTAATAAGTATAAAACATCATAGACCAGATGAGATCTTCAGAAATGATCACGCAATCACAACTATTTATTAACTGCATATCAACACTTATTTTATACTGTTACTAAGATTAATAATCTCCCGTTTCTTTTACAGGGGTGGGGTTTTCCTTTCCCCAATATTGACGCCTGGCATAAATGTGTCAGATGTGTGCCAATAAAATAGTTTCCTCGAAATGAGCTGAGTACTTGATCCGTGACATTGTACTTGTCTTAAGAGATAAAATATCGTAGGACGCTCAAATAAAATCTGTATAGAAATAATCATGCAATCTCAACAATTTTTAACTAATTGAATACATTAGAGGTCCTTCAAATATGTGCGTCAATAAAATCTCCCGAATCAGATTATTCAGTCAGCTTTAATATTGTAAATTGAATTACTATGACCAGAAAATCCGTGCGCCAGCTATTTAGACCTTTTTAGGTCTCATCAGCAGTGTATACCATAATCTCCAACTCTGGAGATCGAACCAGCGACTACAGGTTACAGTGCCGAAACTCTACAACTGAGCCACCAGGTCATATCGCACACAAGTGACGCCAAATCAACTAGTCATGGTAATTGCGCGGCCAAATAACCTAAATAATTTAATTTGTAAGTGTGGGATTATTATAACTTTGTCTTCAACAGTCCAGTGTTATCACTTTTTGAAATCAAACTTTTATTGGTCGATAATCCTCATTTGTTTGCCCACGGTGATATAGTTTCAAGTATTCCTATCTAATATTAACAGTCTATGTATATTTAAGTAACAAATACGATTTAATGATTATATTGTGTGTTAACTTGGTTATATGCTTTCAAGTGAGCACCTGGTGGTGTAATGGTTAGCAAGCTAGACTAGCAAACCTACACGAGTGAGTTCGAGTCTGATTGGGTGCCCCATTAATTCGGCTTTGTGCCACATCGAAGCAAAGAGCTTCATAAGTTCTTCCCGCCTTATACTTTAAATTTCCAATAAATCAATTTGAGTCACAGGATCATAGAAGGTAGTATCACTCCGTGTAAGAGTGGACCTAGAGGGAATGACTATGAAGAGATATTCCACAAGATTCATAATTCCAAAATTGCAGCCTCACCACCGAATACCGTTTAGTGCCATATCCCGGAAAATAACCTTTCATAAGACATTGGGTATCTTCGTGTGAAATATATCATCCGCCTCATTTTTGTAGTTAATTAAACTTATGAAGATTAAATTATATGGTAGTCTGGTAACCAAAAAAAAATCACGTTCAGCTATTGTTTTCTATGTATCTCGTCCATGAGAATAGTAATGCTTGTCTTCGTATTCTTGTAAACTGCACACACCCCTCTCACTTTTGTTGATAATTAACCTTTTTAGAAATTCATTATTTTTCTTAACTGAATGAAATATGAAATATTTGCAGGAAAATCTGCTGTTAATAAAAAGCTTAGCACAAGTATTTCTCCAGTGATCGAATAAAGAATAGATTATTCCAAAAACCAGTCGTTCTTTTGTGTTTAACAGGCATACAATTGATAGTTTTTCTTAATATTGTTCAGAAAATTTCTAGAAGTAGGGAGAATAACTACACCTCTGGAAACCCCCCGTGCGATTTCTTAATTCCTAATTGAATTCCCCAGAGATCACTTGGTACATACATCAGGAAAAAAGAATAAAGTAGATATCCATTAGATAAATCCTGTTCTTGGAAGATGAACAAAGCCCAGGGTTAAAATAGAAAATGGAACATTTAATTACCGAAACAAGCAAACGAACAAACATTAATGACCCTATGAAGGGCGAAATGTCCAGTCAATTTAAAATGTTCTTATGTGTTGAATGGTGCCTGTAAATCTGCAGTCGAATATACCCGTTCATGATTGAGAAAACAAGTTAAATAATCGAACCTTATTGGAGTTAGTTTTCAGTTTCTTTTTTGGGGGGTAAACCAGGGGAGTCTCTTTTCAGTTGGAATGTTGCGGCTTTCCGTTTTTTATGCATTGTAACTTATTCACAATGGCTCTGAGTCGAGGGTTGGCTGGCTCATTTCTGTCCAACCTGAAGAAAAATTGTCTGCCGATTTTTCAATACTTTCCTCTCCCCTTTTTTTTTTTTGGTTTGAGTGTTACTTCCTCTACCTATCTGGCCTTTTTTTTCTTTCATACTCTATTTTAGCTTATTGGTTTGCCTGTTACTACCCAAAGTCATTTTTCATCCTTTGCTTCGCCCACTGTTTGTTTCGACGTAATTTCAAAAACACAGCAAATTATACTTTCATTGGGGGACACAGGAGTTGGCAAGTGAAAGAAAATAAAACACCTGACCGACTCGATGAATATTGTTTAAGTATTTTCATGCTGGTGATTTTTTTTTTTTCACCTTGAAAGAAATTCCAGTTTTGAACAACATTAACACTAAGGAATACAAAAATCAAACCGCCATTTTTTTTCACAAGACTTGAGTTTATTGTATGAAATCTCACAAATGAAAATCGTTCCTGATAAATTTTCCTGGGATTAGGATGTAGAATCTGTAGAGAAATGAAATCTGAATTTATTACAAAAAGCTTACAGAATTTATACTCTGCTCTTAGAAAGAATACCCGATTTATCCATAAGTAATCGTCATGTTTTATACTGTAATCATGCTAGTGTTCCATGTTTTTGTGATCGAGTAATAATGAAGAAAACGAAATCTGATTCGAAAACCATTGCAGTCTTTATTTTTATCGTCGCTTATAAGAATAATTGTAGCCAAATGGTTAAAGTAATGGACTGCAGCCTCGAAATAAGCGAGTATCAACTTGATTTATACTATCACGTCCACTTCCGAATTAATAATCTTGTAAAAGATATGACCCCACTTTTTTACCGCCAGCGATGTGTTGAATAGTATCACTGCTATTCTTCTACGTGGGTGTTTTGGCATTAAATAACCCAAAAATGTTGTGTTACCTTTAAAGAAACCGAACCAAATCATGTAGGATTGGTCACAGGTTTTCTTTTGGTTTATTTGTTTTACGGCATATCAAACACCTAAGTGCTATTTAATACTGAAAGGTAAAACATCATTTGCACGTAGTTGAATTAAATCTTCAGTAATAAGAACCAAAAAAAAAGGAAAGATAACCATCTAGACTTTGCTTGAGACCTGAAAAGCTATGGAATAGGAAATTGACGGTGATATCAATTGCAAATGGTGCACTCGGAGGACTTATAAATATGACTATGGAACCATCCAAACAACTGCAGTATTATAATTAGCCAGAATACTAAGTGTCTTGGAGATTTGATGTCACTTAAACTATATTGACAAACTATTAGCTAACGCTGTGGTTAAAAACTCGCTAGGAGTAACTATTTGTTTAGGTACCGGTATTTTGTACCAAAAACTCCTATTTTGTAGTAATAATACTAAGCCTACTTGTTTGATCCATAGATAAAGACCTAGTTGGTACTATAACTTCGGGTCAATGTATTTGGGAGGAAGGGCAAATATGATACTCCCCCGCACACACACACACACCGAGCTCAATACTTCATCCCTTAACCCTGGATCAAGCATAGTATCATAAGCAGAACGTTCTTTTTAGGGAATCAGTTTCTTCTCAAACCCACCAACAGGGACACCTGTATACCGATAGATATGTGTACATTTAGATAGACAAGAATACTGTTTGTCTCAGCAAATTGAAAAAACCTGTTAAAATATAGATTTCTTTTGACCTGGAATAATTTTGAAATTCTACTCAAACTGTATTAACATCCAAGTAGTATTTCCGGAAACATACATCTCTTTTTAATAAGAGTATGGTGAGGAGTTTAATGAGTTTGGATTGTTACAAACTAAATTTAAATAATTCAGTTGAGCTGCTTTCGAAACAAAATGTTTTTGCAGTCAAGCTGAAGAAATAATGTAAATCGATAAATTAGCATTTAGTTGAAGTCTTACAAATATCATCATCATCATCGTCATCATTATGTCGTGCCGCTAGCACGGATATCCCTGACCCTCTCTCGCCACTTCTCCCGATCGTTCATCGCTTCTGGCCGGTTTTTAGGGCTAATTCCCGTATCCTCACATAGCTGCTGTACGTATGTTCGAGCTGGTCATTCTGCTTTTGCTTGGCCATATGCGAGGGTCCATAGGAGTACATCACTTATGAGTTCGTCCTTGCTTCTCCAGCAGTGTCCTGCGTGTCTGGTTCATCTAAATTGTGTAGTTTTCGTGATGGGAGGCAGATGGCCGTATAGCTGGTACCTTGTGGGGTGTTGCCGCCAGGACCTGTTCAATATTGCAAGAATGTTGAGAGCAATATTGAACTTACAAATATACCTAACATTAATGGATATTCTTCAAGGGAAAAATTTTGTCACCATCATTAAATTTCCCCAATCATACTCTAATGTATTCGAGCGTGTTTTACTGCATAAAAAAATTATGCCAAATTTTTTTTAATTCCCCAAAAGTTCCAGTGAAAATAGCTTTTCAATTATTTATGACGTCTTTCACTTTAAAAACTGAGCCTTCATAACAATTGCAAACGTTTATATATCTGCTACTAAAGATAATGTCATCACCACTTTTTCTGGCGATGTTTTGTTTAACTTGTTCCTAATTGAAACGAGTCGAGGTGATTTGTATGGATAAAATAAGTTTCATAAAAGTTGTGTGCAAACGTTTCAAGTAAAAATAGGTTTTCAGCTTTTTACCTAGTCTTTCACTTTAAAAACGAGCAGTCATAACAATTGCACACGTCTTTTAAATATCAGCCGCTACGGATAATGCCATCGACAAATTTTCTTGGAGGGTTATTTATTTTATTTTAAACTTATTCCGATATTTTAGTTGTGCATTTATGTCGTAATTTGTGTAGATAAAATAGGTTACCCGGAATGAGCTGAGTTCTTGGTTCGGTTCGGCTTCTTTGTTTAATGGCATATCAACCTTCTGTACCATAGCCATAATATGGCTATGTGTGAAACGTACATCGAATGTCCATAAAGATAGAACATAGGAATCTCGAAACACGAAAAACACTTACGACTTCTTTGTTCAGGTACGAAACTTTTTATTATCTTTGAGTTTAAAGGTTTTTCGACATAAGGAGAGAGAGGCACAATCTTTCTATTCTGGCTTTTTCATCTGCACCCCCTCATCTCGTGCGACACCAGCCACAAGGCCTCCCGAGCTAGCGAAATCCAACCATCTCGTTCGGTGTCTAGTCTCAACTCTCTAACTTTCTTTCCGGTGCGTGACGCCATTCGCACTCTGTAACCCCGTTTCTCATCTCGGGCTATTGTGACATCTCTGAGTGACACGTCCGCTCTGCGCACGCGCGCGTGAACACCTGTGTTAATGTTGCACCTAAGTAACCCATGTGCTGAGCTGAAAGGTTCTCAGCCTAACTAAACCCAAAGGCATAAACCGAAACCCCTCAGCCATTATGTTACACTTCGCGGATTATTTAATGCCAAAGCCATCCTTCTAGAATAACAGTAGTGGTACTATTTAACCCATAGCAGGGAGGATAAGGGGGTTCATACCTTTCCCAAGGGTATTTTTCCGAAAATAAACGTAATAGTGCGGCTGGAGTTCGAACTCGCTTACAACGATTCCGCGGTTCAGCACTTTAACAATTACACCACGAGGACACCCTCCCCCCTGCTAATAGATGTAATATATCTTAGAAAGGCCAAACGTCTGCCGGAAATAATCATGCGAATTTCAGATAGTTTATAAACTAGTTGCACATCCTTGATGCAATTTGATAAGAATTTACAGAAGCTCTCTTCTGTTGGATTACTCGGTCAACTGTATTTGTTCATATCAACAGCTTATGGGTTATTTAATAGGTATTTTACAACTGGGGGTGTAGGTACACTGGCTGCATCTCTGCAGGGGGGTAAGACTGCTTCAACGAGGGTCCTAGATATGACATTAAACAATCTGATGGTGTGGCTTCAATAATGTTGGAGCTTTAGGGAATGTTGAGTACCCCTTCATTGCCATTTCTGCCAGGTCCACTCAGACCCGGAGTGATAGCACCTAATAGGGTAAAACCATTTAACCGTGTGCCACAAAAACGAACTCAGGCTTGTTTTTAAGATGTTATCTTCAAAATGTGTTTAGAAATCATACTTAGTATATGAATAAAAAGGAATTGTCTTTAAATAACCTACAATGGTTGATATGCCATAAAGCCAAAACAAAAATCAACTTTTCAATACGATCATTTTCAAATTGCGCTTTTTATTTGTCTATAATAAAAAAATTTTTGCCCAAGATTATAAGGTTTCAAGTACTGAAAAGAAATACAAATAACTTGCTCCCAGTGACAGTATTTATCCGATTACAATGCAATCGATCATTGTAGGTTGTTTTTTGCCAAATCCTCTTTATGCGTATATTAAATGAATATGTAAACGCATGGTTTGTAGATAAAATTTTTGAACGAGCCTGAGCTCATTTTATTTGCACACAGTTAAATGGTTTCAAGTATTGCTATGTAACAGTAAAATTTTAACATCACTCATTTTGTTTGCACACATTTAAATGGATGTACATATGATTTGTAAGTAAATAGTTTGTTGGTACTTGATTCCGCCTTGCTTAGCACTCAGCTTTGAGGCAAGGATCAAGGGTAAAGTGGAATAATCCCGGGAAAAGAGTAGCGTTCTTCCCTACACCTCGATGTAGTAGCTATTGAAAAGGGAGCCTTCGGGTTACCCTCGACTAAGGTCAGCAACTTTACTTTAATTAGATGGTTTCAATTATTGTTATATAACACAAATATTTCTATTCGACATTAATCATTTCTCTGCAGACAGTGGAGTCGTTAAAAGTATTGCTGTTTAACTCAATTCGTTTATTAGCAGACAGTGAAATGGCTCCCTGTATACGTATTGCTATATATAACTAACAATTCAATCATTTGTTAAATGATCCAATTGCACAGTCGGCTGGGGCTGTAGAATACACTGACTGCTTCTCTGCAGAGGGGGGGGGGTAAGACCCCCGAATGAGTGTCCTGTATATGACACTAAACATTCTGATGGTGAGCTTCCAGTGATGCTGGGGCTTTGGGGAATGCAGAGCACCCCTTCATAGCCATTGCTCCCAGGTCCACTTCGACCCGGAATGGTAGCACCTGATAGGGCCTTATCGATGGGTTAAATATAACTAAACTGCATACTTATGCTAAACTGAATTGTTTGAAATAGAACCGAATATTCACATAAAAATGGATTTGGCGTTAAATAACCTACAAAAGGTTGATATGCCTTAAAACCCTACCAATCATTAAATGATCCTACATTTCTATTTCGGACATTTGTTGGCACAGGGCTTAAATGTCAAGCAGTTCTATTTGATTCATGGATCAGACACTGTCAGGTGCGACCACTCCGGGTCAGTGTACCTAGAAGCAATGGCAAATGTTCAAGGCTGGAACTTAGCCATCAGATGTCTTAATCAGATCCAGGACACTCGTTGTGGTGGTAGGGGTCTAGCAATTGGTGTCTTCAGCTCCAGCCGAGTCGGCTGGACGGCGCCTAGAGCTCTATGATCTAGAGATACTAGAAACTATTGTTTCAAAGATTTTACGAATATTTGTGCCAGAATATTTCTCCTGTCAAAAGAAAAAAGAATTTAAGCTCATAATGAACAAGATTTTTTTTTTTTTTTTTTTTTTAAAGGAATTTCATTGATCCAGTTTTTTCTCAATTCATTTCAGGTATCTGTAGTTCTTTAATCCAAAATAAAACGGCTGTTCTGACTTTCCAACATATTGATTTTTGGCATTGTGTAGGTAGCACTGAATGAATCTCGTTTGTATATTAGCGATTTCATTCGTAGTATAAGTTGAAAGACTTTTTACCTATGGAATTAATTAATGGGTACGTTGATTTTTCAGTGTTTACAGCATAAGTTGTTCTTGATATTGTATGGCTGGCAAAATTTAGAGAATTTTATGTTTCCAATGCATTTTTTTTTTTGTTACTACTTATTTAGTCGACGATAGTTCAGTATACGTGCTTCTTGAAAAGAACTTGGAGTTTAATTTCAGAATGTCAAAATGTTTGATTATTTGGGCTAGTAATGGAAGTGTTATTGAATCTTCTTTTAAGGTGTCTTGCCTAGTAGAAATTGTTTTGGTTGTGTAGTTTTCGATTAATGTAAGATAACAAATATAAAAATAAAGTTAATATAGCCATATAACAAGTGGGAATTATCCCGGTACAACAATTTTTTTTCTGTGTAAACAAAAATTTAGGAAGTGAGTATTTGTATTATTATAAGTTACATTAATAAGATCTATTACATATTATTTCTTTGATTATTACGATTGACTTTACATTCGATATGTTAATTTCTTCCAAATATAAATAACGTGAATTTATACGATAATTTTAATAATTAGGATGAGTTTTTGTACATTAATACCGGCATTGAATTACTATTCCCTGATAACACGAATTATATTATTTAATATTGATAAAACAATAGTTTCAATGGACGTATGGAAGCGGATTTTATCTATAATTTTAAACAAGTCGCATACCACGATAAAGATTTTTCCGGGATTAGGTTTATTTTTCAGTTGTATTTAAATTAGGGGATAACGGTTTTTTATAGGATTGTACAGTTTCTTCCAATCAGCGGTCGTATCGATACTGCTATATGGATGCACTACTTGGACGCTAACTAAACGGCTGAAGAAAAAGCTAGACGGCAATTACACAAGAATGCTGCGAGCAATATTGAACAAGTCCTGGAGGCAACACCCCACAAAGCACCAACTCTACAGCCACCTACCTCTCATCACGAAAACTATCTAAGTTAGACAAACCAGACATGTAGGACCCTGCTGGAGAAGCAGGGACGAGCTCATAAGTGATGTACTCTATGGACCCCCCCCCCACATATGACAGAGAAAAAGCAGGACGACCAGCTCGAACATACATACAGCAGCTATGTGAGGATACGGGATGTAGCCCTGAAGACCGGCCAGAGGCGATGATCGATAAGGAGAAGTGGCGAGAGAGGGTCAGGGATATCTGTGCTGGCGGCACGACATGATGATATCCACCGTAAAATTATTTTAAAATTCCATTCTCGCTGAAAGCAATACAAGAATACCCGTCCCTCAAAAAATTCTTTCTACTTCTGATCATCATGACAAGAAATACATTTGTCACCAAATAAGGAAATTTAAGTTTATATAAAAAATATTTTTTGCTCTGCACGTTGAGTTTGTATTTTTATTCCTAAATTAATTATACGTCTATAGCCGTTGACATTCACCACTCAAATTGGATACTCCTACCGCTTGGATTTCCTCCTTGGATTATCTATACAGCAAGCTGAAAAGATATTAAGAAAATTCGATAGATATAAACGGCGCTCATAATAAGATGAGTTTTGTTAAGAGTTTTAGTTGTTGGGGTTGGCAGGAGTTAAGTACTCTACTATATATTAATATTAAATTTTATTCGCCGTTTCAATTATCCACTAGTAAAATAATGATTGTTTATTTAACCAGCGATATAAAACAGTGGATATTTCAGTCCGCTGATAAACGAACCCGCGGTTAGATATGGTTGTTTAATTATTCTAAGGTGCTGACAATGATGCTGACAATGTAAATATGAATTATAAAGATATTAGAAGAATCTGCAGTAAAATGCAAAAAATCAATCAACCGCTTTCCTTCAGGCTTTAATGGTAGAGCTCGTGCTCTAAATCTCAAGTTTATCATTGGGGAAATATTCCCTCTTTATTTTATCAGAGCCATTCCTTCCTCCCGTAATTTGTCTTTCATTCACGTCAGCATGAATGCAGCAAAGTAAATTTGAATATGCTTAAATTGTATGTTCACTTGAGATTCTGTGAAGTTTATTCTCTTCCTCTCGTTATTGGTTTTCCATAACGTTGGTAGAAGGATACAAGTCTTATTTCAGATAAGACCAAGATTAATAATTGTCTCTTTCCTCGTGGACAAGTCTTTGGGTATTCGTTTAACGAGGCTCACCATACCTAGGAGTGCTAGTTCATTCAAAGAAGCTTTCTTTTCTCTGGGCGGCATTATTTTGGAATTTGGGTTTCTTTCATATCCCAAATTACGTGTCTTAACTTTAGCACTAAGCCAGAAAATAGAGAAAAGACTGGTAATTAAACGGTAAAGCAATAAAAATGCCTACGACAAAAAGTCTTGTAAAATTGTAAATATTTCTATGGAATAGAGAAAAAAAAAAAAGACAAGACGGAATGTATGAGCGAAGAAAAAGAAATATGTAAGGAACGAAAAAGATTTGACTGAAAAGAGAAAAACGTGTGAAAGAAAAAACAAGATGACAGACAGACACGAACAAAGAAACAAGTAACAAAAATAAAATAATGAAGAAAGGGATAAAAAGGAAATGGATTTTTTAAAAATGTTGTGGCAGTTATAAATAAATTTTTTCCTATCAACTTCATATCTCCAAATTTTTACCTGTATATTTTAAATATATTTGAACTTCTACACAATATAAGTAATTTTCAAATTTTACATTTCAAATGCAGCTAAAAGAATTATAAATGAATAAATCCAAAAATGATTTTTAACTATTAATTGATATCTAACTGCATCTCTATTTTACTCATACAGCAAAGGAAAGAAAGATCTATTATATTATGTCTGAAAATATTTTTAAAATATCTTTATTCTAGTGATTAGTGCATTTTTCATTTTCTGCCTTTTAAGGAAGAGATTTTTTTTCATTGTTTAAACAAAGTTAAAAGCATTTCTTTAAATAAAAAAAATTTAAAAAGGAATAATATTAAATACAACGTTCTGGTTATTTCCAGTTGATTATTTTTAAGAAATAATTTCATGAAATACGCCAAGACAAATTGAATATAAAACAATCAAAATAAGTCAGAAATTGATTAAAATAAAACAAGAAATATAATATACATGTTATTTCGTATTTACAAAATTAATTTCTCCCTTTTATCTTGAGAGTGGTTTCAATTCTTTCCCTGCAAATGACAAAAATCAAATACGTATGGTTTGAAAAGCTCCGAGAAAATGTACTCCAAGCAATTGTATAGCATTTTATAAGCCCCTCCCATATACCTAAATGAACAGTGTGTGTGTGTGTGTGTGTGTGTGTGTGTGTGTGAAGGCCTCAAAAATCATTTCAGGTAGAGGGTGTCAATATTAGGTTTGGTTTCTTTGTTTAATGGCATATCAACTTTTGTTGGTTATTTAATGCCAAAGCCATTCTCCTAGAAGAACAGTAGTGGTACTATTTTACCCATAGCTGGGAGGATAAGGGGGTTCATACCTTTCCCAAGGGTATTTGTCCGAAAGTGAACGCAATAGCGCCACTCGAGTACGAATTCGTAGTCCATCGCTTTAACCATTACACCACGACGACACCCCCGGTGCCAATATTAAGATTTAGAGAAGAAAAGACCTAGTTGATAAATGTGTTGTGGGAAAGGGTATCGGGTTGTGTCTTTTTTTGATTTTAAACGAATTAAATGAATGAATAAAAGGGGAAAAGATTTATATCTGTCCATGTTTTTTTTAAATTTCAATGTTATCTTCATTACTCATGCTAAGATCTTTATTTTTTTTTTCCTTCAAAAAATATTTTTAATACATTAAAAAGGTAAGTTGAATATGTTAGAATTATAAATATTGAGAAGAGCTATCTATCTATCTATCTATCTATCTACACACAGTTATACTTTCATTTGTGGAAAATCTTAAAACGATTTGTCTTAAGTCTAGTCATTCTGAGAGTATTCTTTTTAAGTTTTACTACTTGATAAATCAAAAATGTTCCTAATTTTGTATTGAAGGAAAATTTTTTCATCTTGTTCGAGATTTCTTCAAGTTTTTTTAACAACTCATCCCATAATAGTTCTTACATTTCCTCTATGAAATTTACATTCAACTAGAACAACAATTATGAGACGACACATCTACAGAAAAATGTCTCCAATTTCATTCATTTTTTTTTTTTATGAGTCTACACTATAACTCCACAAAAGACAATTTATTTTCTTAGTAGTTTAAGGATTTATTAAAATCATTTAGTAGATATTTCATAAATTTATAGTGTGCATATACGAATTATAATATGATGAAGATGGCGCTGGATTAGAAAAGCGACTTCCTGTCTCTTTATATTCAATAAAAGCTACTTGATAATCTTTGTAAGTTTCTTAGTTGGTGTAATGGTAAGCAAACTAGATTAACAAACGTTAACCAGTGAGTTAGAGTCTCATCGGATACCCCATTTACAAGGCCAAATGAATGGGGCACCCAATGAGACTCGAACTCACTCGTGTAGGTTTGCTAGTCGAGCTTGCTAACCATTACGCCACCAAAGGCGCCTAATTATGTCTCGATAGATCAATGCACATTTACGTACAATCATGTCTATACGAGTATGTATAAATGTAAGTGCCAGCAAATGAAGCCAAGTCTTTTGGAGTATGTGCACATAATGGTACAATCGTCTATACTCGTATGTGTACATGTAGGTAGGTTCAAGAAAGTAAAATTGAAAAGACCAGAGAAAGAAAGGTTAATTGATGTAGATCACAATGCCAGAAAGAAAAATATCCATCATGAAAAAAATAGAAAAAAAGAAAATGGTAATGGGGAAGAAAGAAACAATAAAGAGTATTGTAAAGAAAAAAAAAAAATCAAACAAACACACAGAACAAATGAATGGATCAAAGAAAAAAAAAAAAAAAAAAAAAAGAAACTGAAAACAAACCAACAGCAAACAAAGAAATTAAGATAGAGAGAAAAAAGCTCCATAGACAATAAATAAGGAACAACACTGGAAAGAAAACCGATCTGGAACGGAAAAAAATGAGAGAGTGAGTGAAAGAAAGAAATAATTCTGCAAATAAAGCAAACAAGAAAGTAACCAAAGAAAGAACAGAAAAGAGCAAACGGAGAAAAATATGAAGGAACCCTGGAAAGAAAGGAAAAGAGAAACAAATTCGGGAAGAAAGATTAGAAAACAAAGAAACTTGTGGAAAGAAAGAAAAAAGAAAACGATCGCATTTAATTTATATAATTAAATGCGATCGTTTTCTTTCTTTTTCTTAAATAACGACCAATACAACTGAAAATTAAAAAATGATCAAAGGGAAATAACTCAAAGTTAATATTTTTATTCCACCAAAGTATACCCCCTGGAAATATAGTTTCGTTTTGTACAATCTGAATGTTTACAATGAGATAAAATTGATATGAAGGCTTAACCGCTACGAACAAGTGTTCGGTATTCTATGCCAGAATAATTTCAAAAATCATTAATATATTCAAAATAATATGCAAATTTGCTAACAGCTAGATTCTTGAACATAATGTCATTTTAATTCAACATGGCTGATTTACTTATATTAAGAAAGAACATTTCAAAAAGTATTTTATATCTATTTAAGTTCAAAGACAATATTTCCTAAAATCTTCCACAGGACTTTATACAGTTAAGTGTCGTAAATCATTAAATTATCTCTAATAGAGATTTAATTTTATCTCATTAAAAAAATTAAATCAATTACTGTTATTTGGGAAATTATTTTGTCTTAATTATCAAATGGAATCACTAATTACCATTAACATCATCCTCACCAAATCCCGCTGACAACAGATATCCCCGATTCTCTCACTCACTATCATCCATCCCTCTTTGCATGTCTTCTCCAAACTACATCCTGTGTCCGTACAAAGATGATGTGAATAAGTTCTTGTTGGTCGGCCAATCCTGGCACATCTCTGGGTTGGAAGGGGCCATAGAACATTTATCAGTTCGTCTTGGCTTTATCAGCAGTGTCCTGCATATACTCTTAATCTAATTTGAATAGTTTTTGAAACTAGAGATAAGTGGCTGTACAGCTGTTTCTTACGGTGTTGCTTCTACGATTTGTTTAACATAGTCCCTGTAATTCTTGTGTAATTCCCAGCTAGCTTTTTCCTCTATGCTTTTTCTTAATGTCCATGTGCTGCTTCTATACAGTAGTATTGACACTGACAGTTTGAAGAAATTACTTTTTCTATCAAATCTATTAGACTTCCTTATTGATCACCTAACTATAAACACCAAGCAAGCCTGAATAAATTGCCAAAAATAAATGTATAGTTGGCTTAGTCAACAAACACATCTTCAATAAGGATTTAACTTTTACAATACTTCAAATAACCATTAAAAGCTAGATTAATAAAACACGTTAAATCTAATATTGGTATTTATGCGATCCAATGTCCGGATCTTCATTTTTAAAAATACATGGGCGTGGGAATAGCCCGTAAGTATCAAAAACAAACATTCATACTAGTTTGGTCATTTAGAAAATAATTGCAACTTTAATTTTAATGATGCTAAAATGTTACTTTCAAGCATAAAAAAAGACCGCTAACATTGAATAGAGTAGAATTTCAAACCACAATATTATCGGAAACTCGGCTTTTTAAAAATCTTATCTATCCTCCCGCGTTAAATACAGCATCGGCGCTTCGTCTTCAGAGGTGATGCTGCAATTGTGGTGTCTACTCCTCGCAGTGGATGAACATCTTTTACGTGGTGGTGTGTCCAGTTAACAACGACCGAATGCGGGCTGTACATACCCGTTATTGTCCCCTTTCCAAACTGGGTTGTACATCGCCCATGCGGGATCTTGACCCAAACACTATCCCCTACCTTATAACTGCTGGGACTAGCATCCTTCGGTGGTAATATGACATCAATGCCGGATAAGAATATATCACGTTGGCTGGTGCGGTTGAAGCCGACGCATCATCTTTGGGAGTCACATTATACCAGTACACTACCTCCATTACTGAGCACAGTGTTCTTGTGGCAATGCGCTTTATTGTACGGTGAGATCTCTCCACAATCCCGTTATCAGCCGGTACGTATGTGCATCGGAATCTTAGCCGGACACCCCAGTGCTCAGCGAATTTAGAGAACGTCTCTCCGCTAAAGACCGTGGTGTTATCTGCGAGTAGCTCAACAGCACCCCCCTCTCGTAAAATACAGTCTCCAACTGCTGAACGATGCACAATAGCGGCCTCCAAATAGCAAATCGACTGGGACCGCAGTCGACCAAGTTTAAGTAATGCCGACCTTTAAGGCGAGTTACTTCCATTCCAACCCTCCTCCAGTTCTCGGATACGTCCAGTCTGCCTGCCTTCCAACTTACCGAGGCGGGATCTATGGACTGACACTCCTCGTACTCTTCGTTACCTCCCGCACAGCTGCTTTGGAGGCCTCGGGACTTACTAGTTTTACGAAGTAGTGTGTGCGCGCTTTACGCCAGGATGTCCACAAGATCGGTGAATTGTCTGAATGCGAGCGAGATCCAGTTCCCCAATGGACGCGACAAATACTGGCTCAATGGGTTCGCTTCTTTTCGAAGTGCGTCCAGCCATCGCTGGGGCACTCTTGTGAATGGATCAGCTCGGTTTGCATGAGATTTAACGAGTGCCACGTCAATCATCAGTCCATACTCCGCCGCTAATCCATGGAGCGTACTCAGTTGGTGTCTTATTAGCATCTGACGCCTCCCTTGCTTTCCCGGACAGGGTGTCAGATATCCATCGGTGCACGCAGGCCGAGTCCATCCGCAGGTGAATCACGTTCGCCCTCCAGTGCAGTGCTAGATTAACGCCCCTTAACACTGCATCAAGCTCCCCCAGATGCATGTACTTAACTGAGTGCACCGGTCGTAGCCAATTTGCGTCTTCAATTATGGCTCCGTCATATTCAACAGCCACACTGGTGGCCAGGGAGCTTGCATCCACCCACACAGTGCCTTCCTGGCCATTCACCATGTACTGGATCAGTTTGTGACGATCTCAATATTTCTTCAAGCATTCGACGAAACATGGAATCTTTCATGTTTCATCGTCCCACCCTGTTACGGCGTTTGCTCTCCGTTTCACAAACGCGGCTGCGACGCGAAGCCAGCTGCACACTGGAAAATGCCCGGTCAGCCGCCTACACACAGGAAAGACGATACGACGCGTAAGTACGTCAGGAACCTTCGGACGCTCACCATCAAAGTTTACCGTGCTCCTACCAAACGTATACGCCCAACACACGAGCGCCACTACTCAGTTGTTCTGGATCCTTGCAAGTCAGTTCAAACGGTTCAAGATGCGTCTATAATAGCTGGCACCTCTTTCGCTTTTTTGGGATATACTGGTACCGACCGAAAATGAAGCCGTCGTTCTTACCCGTAAGACCTTAGAAAACAAGGAATACTTCTTCCACACGGAATACATTGGACGGCGGCGGACCACCGTATCAGTTTACAAGGTCCCTAGCGTCTTCAGAGACGCCAATTTAGCCGTGTTCATGCTAAATTTTGGAGACATCGTCTCAGCAACACGACGGAATGCGCGGGGAATGGAGGTTCGACATTATGTTGGATGTTAAGACCTTCTACTCCGTTCCCAACTGGTTGGATGTGGAAGGGCGCAGGCTTCCAGTTATCGTCTCTGGACGTAAACCTGGCACTGCATCGAGATTGGTCACCTCTCCAGTTTGCCCGGGGAAGAAGGCCCCGAAAAAGTCCGACCAGAACCCCGGTACCCTCCCGCCTGTTTCAACAAACAACGAAAAGGAGGCTCCCGTAGTCTCACCCACATCGGCGGGAATTAAAAAAAAAAAACACTCCCCCTTCGTCTTCTACAGTTACCACCGAAAAGTCAAGGGGCTGAGTGGCTGACTGTGGGAAAGGTGGGAGGAAGATCCAACCTGCCGTTCCTCACTCCCGAAAGTCGTCCCAGGTGGGCACCAACAGTTCAAAATCTCAACCAAATACCGCTAGTTCCTCTATCCTATGCCTAATTAACTAAATCCCCCCAAGACTCCTCCCAAACAGCCCACTTCTAAGGTTAGGTCGTTCAGTCCAGCCCGGGAGAAATTAGAGCAACTTATCGAATTTAAAAAGCGGCTGGGCCAACAACGTAAATCAACTTCCCAACCAGGACCCTCTCGATCCCCCCTTCATCTCCCTAACAGTCCAGGATCATTACATAATGCATCACCCGCAAGACCTTCACCAGCAGCAACTTCATCGACAGTCTCATACCCCTCTACAACTCCCAAGAAACGGCAGCGGAGCTCTTCCATAGACAGCTCGAGGGGGGGATGAGGTCCCTCAACAACAGTGAAGGAAAATAAGAAAAACCACGCCACCATACAGGTTACATTTTTCGGGTGGATGAGAGGGGCCAGGGCCGGCTTCACAAGGTCCAGTTGCAACTCCTAAAAGACTTGAGGGTCCTCCAATTTCAAAGAGGTAAACGGCCAAAATGTGGAGGACCCTCGAAAATTTCCAAATACATGGGTTACATCTGTCATTCAGAAGGGCCAGGAGGGTCCGAAGGCGCAATGAAAATGTTGGGCGAAGCCAACGCGGCCCTCGGCCCGATTTCAATCATCAAAGACGATCACCATTCATAAAGGTCTTACTGGGAGGGTCCCTGTTGTGCTTCTCCCTTCCCTCTATTGGGCCGTAAAATTAACTTTCCTGCGAGATATCGGGGGGGGGGAGGTCTCGCTCATGACGGAGCCATCACAAATTAGATGTCCACAGGTTCCATGAGCCAGACCGTCGGTGTCCTGACCGCAGCCATGTTCGGTCCGGGCACTCAACCCCTGTAAGTGTTCAAGATGGATTTAAGGCTTGCTAGTTTGAATGGCGGCGGCCTGAGGTCGGACTCAAGAAGATCCTATTTACTTTTATACCTCCAGCGCCGCGGCATTGATACATGTTGTTTACAGGAGACTCTTTTTGACTCCGACTTCCATGAAAGTATTCTGTCGAGGGACTATTTGTCCTTCTCAGCATATTTTGATGGTCGTTCCAGAGGTGTCACCGGGCTGATAAGTAGACGTCTGGACGCTACGTGTGCTCTTGTTATTTCAGTGGGCAGACTGTTCTGGACGTTATCATAAAGGATAAGGCATTTCGGCTGATTGGGTTTTATGGGCCCAATGCTACTAGTGAGCTCCCAGCATTTTTCCGGCGCATCGAGCCGTACGATCAAACCGGGTAATTTTAGCGGGAGATTGGAACGCCGTCCTTGATCCCAATATAGACAGAGGGGCTATTAGTGTGGGTCCTAATACCTTGGATGCCAGACATTTTCGCTAATTTATCCAACGGCTTGATCTCGTTGACAAATTTCGCGAACGGCATCCAAATAAGAGCTTGGACTTGGACCGGTAAGGGCACCTCGGCCCAGCTTTACTGCTATTTGGAGCGAGTGTTAGTTTGGCGAGTCGACCTAGATTATTTAGGTGATCCAAGTTTTGATCTCTAAAGATTCCGACCGCAAATTTGTATGTGTGTCGATTAGGTTAGATAAGGCTAGAACTAGGATGCCTGGTTACTGGAAGTTCAACTCTTCCCTTTTGGCCGAAGATGACTTCGGGAACCAGCTAGAACTAATAAAGTGGGAACGGACGGGGGCTATTATTGGAAATAGGTAGTGGGGAAACCATAAGGATAACATTAGATCCTTTGCTGCCGACTATAACAGGAGACTCAAGTTAGATATGGTAGCGGAGCAAAGATCGATTAAGGATAAGCTAGATAGGGCGGTTTTAGCGAGAGATAGTGGGCAAGTTAACATAGCTAAGGCCGAGCTGGCCTTCTTGCAAGTTAAGAAACACCAAGCTCTGCGAGGCGACGAATATGGCCCAAGAATTACAGGCCGAGGAACTCAGGCATGCGGCTGATCGACATATCGCCAGGGTCACATCGGAGGGGCAACGTCGAACTACAAACGAAACCATTTGTAAAGAGTTCCGGCAGTATTTCTTAAAGCTTTTTACCAGGGACCCCGGACTGAGCTCTGCTCAGTTCGATACCCATCTTGCCGACTTCCCTCGCCTTTCGGTGACTGAAGCGGTTGGGTGTGAGGGGCACATTAGGGAGGATGAGATCCGAGAAGCGCTGAAGTCGGTCGGGTTGGATAAGTCTCCCGGATTGGTATACCCTACGAAGTGTACTTGAGGTTGTCGCACACGTTCGTCCTCTTGCTGGCTACCATCTATAACAACTGGATGAGGCAGGGTTCCATACCTAGACGCTTCACTAGGGGTATAGTGAAGTTGCTACGGAATAACAAACATGGTGGGGATGGGATTAGTAACTTTCGCCCTTTAACGATGTTAAACACTGACTTAAACATTTTGACGAAGATCCTAGCGAACCGTTTGCAGACTGTTCTACGTCGTCTGATTTGCCTCGAGCTGACTTGTGCTGTGAAGGTAGGACTATCCAGGACAGCCTTCATTTGGTCCGCGCGATCGTAGAAAAAGTCGACGGAAATGCCGCGCTGATCAATTTAGATCAGTCCAAGGCCTTCGATAGGGTTGACCACGCTTTTCTGGAGGCTGTCTCATCTGCGGCCAGTTTTGGGTTGTACTTTCGCACCTGGATCCGTCTCCTTTATGCCTTTAAGTATAAAATTAAAAATAAAATTTAAGTGATAATATTAAACAATATTCTGGTTATCTCCATTTGATCATTTCAGAAATTATATCTTACGAAATACGCCAAGACCAATCGAATATAAAAATTAAATAATATCTTTATCAAATAGTAATTTATTCCTCCTGTAGAAACCATTCAAAAGAGTTAGAAATGATTAAAATGAAAGCAGAAAGAAACAAAATGGTATTTCGTACTTACAAGTTTCCTCCTTTCATCTTGGTTAATTCGTTATAATTCGCGAGTGATTTCAATTCTTTCCCTGCAAGTGACAAAAATTGGATACGTATAGTTTGAAGCGTTTCATAAAAATTGTACTCAACTGTTAGTATTCTACTCTGTAAGTTACTGTATTGTATTTTATAAGCACTTTCCACATATCCATGTATGGACAAAAAGTCTGAATACTTATTGATGCTTTCATTTTTGGATCTATCTGATATTCAATCCAGAGTAGGGAATAATTCCAATCAAGACCAATAAAATATTCAAAAATAGAATATCAAATTTAAGTAATCCTGGTCAAGAGCTCAATGTAAATAAAATCCACACAGCAATTTTTTCAAAAAAAAAAAAAAAAAAAAAAAAAAAAAAATACACACAATCGGTCACATTAAGATAATAAATTTATTTCCATTCTGTTAGAACCATTGATATAAATAAAGTCTCAAAAAAATAAATGTTCACATTTAGGCTAAAAACAAACCCGATTTCTTATACAATAAAGCAAGCAAAAAAAAAATTATTTCTCCTATATAATAAAGGCAGCCTAAAGGCTTCAACTAATATATAATAATTCGATACTTATTGTATTTAGTTATACTTTCATCTGTGGAAAATCTTAAATCTTCATTTGCTGATTTTGTATTAAAAAATTCAACTTGTTTGAGACTTTTCAAATTTTTAACCAATCATCCCATAATAGTTCCGACATTTTCTCTAAAGTTTATATTCAACTATAACAATGAGAAATCTACAGGAAAATTGTCTCCCATCTCATTTATTTTGAGTCTACACTATAGGTAACAATTTTTTCCTAATATGCTAAGAGTTTAAATTATTCAGTGGATATTTTATAGATTTCCAGTGTGCTGAGAAGCATGATGAAAAAGAGTCATGATTAGACTATCGTAAAGTTACTTGCTGCCACTTTACACACTTTTAGCTCTATGTAACAATCAAGAAACGCTTTTAACTACATAAAGAGTGAACGGAAGAAAGTTGGAAATAAAGAAACGTCTTAGAAAAAGTATTTTCATACCTATTTCTTATTAGATTTATACAATTTTTTAAAAACTATCTTATATAAATGAATAATTGTAGGCTAGGTGGGGATAAAGATGAGACTTAATGATATAAGCGAAGGTAGCAACGTAGCTCAAAAGGAGTATAAGACTAGACATGACTGGGTGGAAAGGTGATTCCCTGAATTGTGCAAGAAAATGAAATTTGACCTTACTAACAAGTAGTAAATGCACAAACCGGAATCCGTCCTGGGAAAGGAGTTGCAAAAAAAAAATCTGAGACTTTCAGATACAAACGGATCACCTAATCCTGGCCAGAAGACCGTACCTAGTGATAATTAACGAAGAGAATGAACCAGCTGTATAATTGACTTTGCGGTCCAGGTGGACCACAAAGTGAAAAAAAAAAAAAAAAAAAAAACAAGTACATAGACCTTGCTAGAGAATTAATACCATGGAACATGAAAGTGACAGTCATACCAATTGTAACTGGTGCACTTGAAACGTCCCCTGAAGACTTGGAAAAGAGGCTGGGAGACTTAGGAATCAGAAGACGAATCGAGACTATCCAAATTATAGTATTGTTAAGATCAACCAGAATAAGCAGTAGAGTCCTAGAGACTTGTGGAGTCTTGCTGTCTCTCAGACTCGAGTGAAATACCATCAGCTAACCCTAGAGTGAAAAATTCAAAAGGAGTATAATGATTAAGTCCTATACTACAGTGCGTCCTAGATCAATACGGGATTTGCTGTCACTTAATCCTATTCCAAGTGAAAAAGCGGAAAATTTCTAAAGATCACTCAAATGCATGTTTCAAGACAGATTCCCTATTGTACTAATGACAACTACGATAAGTATTTAGCATTAGACAAATTTTTTAAAAATTTGATTTGACCAAATGTGCTGCCAATATGATCCCACAGTGGATTTACGTAATTTTGTAAAGTACCCTCCTCTCTCCCTCACAAACATTCTATTTTCAAATATCTGTATTTTTCTCATTTAAATATGCAAATAACGACATGCAAGACAGTAGGATATGTATATTCATTGGCTCCAGTTCCATTGTTATTTTTACATGGACCCACCTCGATCCTATTCGGTGATGATTAACAAAGACGATTGTCTGATTATGTTCATCAAATCTTGTCCTACCCACTAACAATCAAGTCGTTTTTACTAATTATCTAGTGATGGTGAATGATGTCATTAAGTCGTTTGAATTGTACAGAATTCAAAGACTCCGTCTCACACGCACGCCATCCGTTCCTATGATCTATCGTTTTTAGCAGATTCTCACGTTAGCATCAAGTGTCTGCACAGAAATGATAGTCCTTAACTGGCCAACACCAAAGAGATTAAGATACTAAGAATGTATAAGCTTACCTTAATTTTTTGTGCAAAAATAGAAAGATAGGGCAACTAGTAAAAATTGAACTTAAAATGCAAGATTTAAGATTTATACGACTATGATCAAGTACTGAAATAGATATAACTATTGTAAAAGAAATGGTATAATTCGAATTAGATTCAGAGCATCTTTTTTACCTTAAAAGAAAAAAAATCCTGCATTTTATGAGGGTTCACTTTAACATTTTAATTCAATGTAGAATGATCACCCATTTCCAGGTTACTGTTGGAAATACCCATACTGGTCGAATCAAATTATTTTTTAAGTTTCAATTGAAAGTTTGTTTTTAATACTTGTTCTGAAGTGTGGATTAGCACTTCATTAACATTACTTCAAACTCCAATCTGACCGGAACGAGAGTACCGAATACGTGAAGCCATGCAATTTTGTGCAAACAAATGTCGATCATAGAATAGAAAACATTACTTGAAATTTCATAATTGCTGATATTAGAGAGGAATTCTTGAAACTATACAACTATGTGAAAATTTATACAAGATCGTGATACTCGATATGAAAAGTGTTCAAAAACACTAACTACACACAAAAAAAGCAACGGGTTAAATAGTTGCACAGAAAGACAGAGTGAGAGATTAATGATCACGTCTGTTTTTCCACAAGACAGGGGTTAAATAGTTGCACTACTGTCCTTTTTACAAGGATTGTCTGGGCATTAAATAATCCACGAAGGTTGACGTGTCACTAAAGACAAAAACCTGAAGCTGGAATTCGTGTTCAATGTTAAAGACTGGTTTCCATTTAGCTCAGTTTTATATTTAAAAAGATCAAATCTCGAGAATAGTTAAATCTATATTAATTCCGATTAATTATTCATTTGGACAAGGGAAGTTCATGTATCTATGCCTTCAATTAAAAGCAACTGAATTTTTGTAGGAAAACTATAAGTTAAGATTCAATAGGTAAGCTTTTACATGTAAATTTTCTTAAACTTATCTTAATAGAAATACGCCAGAGCGTTAGAAAAAAAATTAACGAGTTAACATCAGTTTAAGAAGGAACATAAAATATGAGAATGAATAAGGATAAATTTGTCTTGAGATTAAAATTCATCAATTCTCGAATTTTTGAACAATAACGTAGGCTATGAACAGTCTTTCAATCTGATTCAGTCTATACTACTACTACTACTATGTATAGACACCTGACACCGTGCCTGACAGTAGAGTAAGTTATTCGCTATATTCAAGAGGGGGGTCCTAAAAGGAAGCAACACTTGTTTTTTTAGAGATTAGTAAACTTTAACATTTTAAGTGCCCTAAAAGGGAATGCTAACAAGACCAAGCATTTTGTAATTGCCACGCATCAGTCGTTTCATGTATGGTTCTTTACAATAAAACTACCTTGTTAAGTACCGACTTGATGTGAAGTCAGTTAAATACACTATACTACACTGTGCTCACCACTTCCAGCCTTGTGCCATAACTAAGCTTAGTAAACAAATGTATACTGCAGCCAATGGGCCTTTTTCGGAAAGAGACGAATCTAAATGTTCGAAAGAATGTCATTTCTAACCTGAGGCGCAAGATTAAGAGTCTTCTGGGTCTTCAGAAAATTCCTTGTCCCCAATCTTACGTGGCTGTTTGGTGTGAAGTCGTATCCGAGAGAAAACAGGGGGGTACTCAGACACCATGATACAAAGGACAGATATGATCATGTCAGTACTCTCAAGGTAGGACGCTGACACGGTAGCTTGGAGAAGGGCCAAACCTTTCTTGCTTCTTAATTCCTCTGATCACTGCCAAGACCAAGCCAGTAAAATGAATATTCTTACACTAAAAATAACAGTCGACATATAAAGACCCCTTTTCTCGAATAAAATTACAAAGTTTGAGATTTATGCGCAGACCTGAAACCCCTACAAATATTCGGGCAGATTTTAATAGAACCGCCATCTTGAAACAAACTTTCACACGAAGTTTTTTTACCGAATAGATGTCTTGTTCTTAAAGAGGTAATTTTAAGTATTAATATAAGAACAGTATCAAGATTTACACTAATATACGATTATACTACATGTTATCTACAAAAATATTGACAGTCACAAAACATTTATAAAGAGTTTGAAATATTTACTACCACTGTATATTTTGTTTCATATATTTGTTAGATCTTGCGAGCATAACGAAGAATCTCTGTAGAAAACCGAAATCTTTGAATTTAGCACAGTATCTAAACTGTTCTTAAAAACCGATTTACCCGAAATTTATGATTTGACGGTAATTGTGCCAGCGTTACATGTTTTTACGAAAAAAAAATTAAAATCTGATTCGAATTATTTTGCCTTTTATGTATTTTTAATATTCTACGCTAATGAAGATAAAATAATCAGGACAATTTAAAAATCTCATGATTTTCGAGTATTCTGATGGAAATTCCATTTCTAGGTAATTTAAGAATTTATCAATTCGTCTGTTTTTATGCTTGTTTATTCCTATTCCTGTGGAGGGAATGTGTATATAAATTCGGTTTATTTGTTTAAGGGCATATCAATCGCTTATGGGTTATTTGATATCGAAATGTGATACAAATAACTTGCACAAAGTTATGTTCCCATAGATATTCCTATCTAATAATTTGGTTGCATACCAACATATGATACCTAGTATTCTTTCCGTATACGAATAATTTCCAGTCATATGGTTTGAAGTATTTCAATTTTAATCTTATTTCACCTATAGATGGGGATCTAAGAGGTACCGAGCGCTCGTAACGTCATTCATATATCTACTGCAAAGGATATACTTCTCAGTTGTTTTTTTGGCAGGGGGAATGTTTCCAATATTGAAGCTGAGCATTTGTGCGGGGCGAGATGTGTGCCGATACAATAAGTGCCTCAAAATGTGGCGAGTACTTGATATCCGACAGAGTACAAGTTGTCTTAATAGGTTGGTTGGTTTGTTGGGTTTTATGGCATATCAACCTTTGTAGGTTATTTAACACCAAATCCATTTCTATGTAAATAATCTGTTCTATTTAAAACAATTCAGTTTAGCATAAGTACAGTTTAATGGTCAAAACATTTCCATTTCTAACAATTCAAGCAGTTGTATGTAACAATTCGGTTAAGTGTAAATACAGTTTTAATGTCGAAAAACAGTTCTATGTTAAATAATTCACTTAAGCATAAGCACGCAGTTTAAATGCAAGTACGGTTTAATTGTAAAAGTCATTTCTATTTCAAACTATTCAGTTTTACTCAAACAATTCATTTTAGCATAAGTATGCTGTTAATTCTATTTAACCCATAGATAGGACCCTTATCAGGTGCTACCACTCCGGGCCAGAGTGGACCTGGGAGCAATGGCAACGAAGGGGTACTCCACATTCCCCAAAGCTCCAGCATTGCTGGAACCTCACCATCAGATTGTTTAGTGTCATATCCAGGACACTCGTTAGGGGGAGGGTCTTAGCCCTCTGCAGAGAAGCAGTCAGTGTATTCTACAGCCCCAGCTGACTGGGCAATTGTCTTAATAGATACATGGTGCATTCAATAAATTTACAGACTTTTTGTCCAGGCATTTAAACTTGTCGTAGACTCTTGAAAATTCACTATGTTATTGCTATACATCTTATGAGATGACTAATTTTTATGATTTCAGGTTCAAATGAACAGCTACAGCAGAATAAGATTTTTATTTTGATTAGTTTAATGTAAAACGTTTTCTTTTAACTGAAGCGACGATTTAATTCCTTTAAATGAAACAAATGCAGTTTTAAATAGTACCCAAGTTAAAATCTTTTATAAAGTACAAACACGAAGAAGACGTTTAATCAAAAACAACTCTCACACTAACTTGTACGAAATATTTCAAGTAGTTGATGGCAAAATTAATTTCGGTGAAATTAGTTCAATAAAAATTTATTTGAAACCGTTATTTTTAAATGCAGATTTAAGAAGTTGTCCGCAACCCGAAGATTTCTCCAAAATAAATATGGCTGAAAAGAGTTTTGCTTTAAAGCAACAAATACCTCACAGGAAAAAGCCAAACAGATGCGAAATGTTTGCTCCTTGTAACAGTTATCTAAAAAGAACAAAATACTCGACAGGGTAGAAAAAGAATTGATATATGTAAGGGATCATTCGCTTTAGATTTCAGCCTTAAGTAAACACGAACGTTTTAACAAAGGATAAAAACTGCAAATACGAAACAGGGAAGATGATATCTTAGTTGTAATAATCTAATGCAACATAAAATAGTCTATACGGGAGATAAACCATAAAGTTGTGAGATCTGCGGAAGTCGATATACTCACAAGAAAGCGTTTAAGACACAAAAGGATCCACGAAGTTGTCCTCAGTGACATTTTGGACAAATTATCTAAGCTTACACACGAGAACCTATATTCGGTCATAAGACCGTGGGCATATTTTATTTTTTTGCGGGTATTATTAATGTCGGAAACACCTAATGAAAATAAAAGCCAAATACCGATTCATGTACAAAATCAGTTGAAATACTGATCAGAGAGTCAATACTTCTGTTTCCTTTCATTGCATCCACACTTCATTTAAAGCGAATACATTTAATCAGTACGACAATCTTACAAAGTATTTTAATTAAGGTCATGAACATAATACCAACTCGGAAAAAAATGAAAAATTCAAAGACGAATATTTTGTATTTTTAAAAAACGCATACAGAATGCGCACCCCGGTGGATATGGATAAAAAGGAAGGATCAGTGGAGTAAGGAAATTGAAATAAGCCAAACTATCCCGAGATTTTATTTTATATTTTGTTTTTTCTCTCCCCCACAGCACTCCATTCATAAACGATTGATTTTTAATTCGTAGGAGGTGGGTATAGAATGGGGTAACAGGAAAGCAGAAAAATGAACTTACCGTAGTGTTTGTGTATAAGTATGTATTATTCGTATTTTGCAATCAATGATGACAAGCGTTTTTTTTTTTTTTTAATTGCTCAGAGTTGTATCCCACCATTGCAGCGTGGAGACAGTGACTTGGTTGTGTTTTGTGTGCAAATGTACGTGGGAGGCTAACTGTAGTCGTTTTCGGTTAAACGGGGGTATTTGTTCTGACAGACTAGTTTTTATAAGAAAGCAATGAGCATTACAACGAACGCACGTGCAAAGAGAAGCATCCATTTATGCATGTAACAACGCCTCTAATTGGTCGTTGCAGATCTCAGGGTTGGAATTTTGTTTAGTTTGTTTAAAAAATAAATGAATAAATGAATAAATAAATTAGATAATAACATTTCAGATGTTTTGTATTTAAATATTTTGTATGCTTTGCTTTTGGGGTTGTTTTTTTTTTTACTTCGCCTCCCTAATGCATTCTTTCATATGATTTTATATGTATTATTGTAAATTCATCATCATAAAATTGTAAATATGTTTTTTTAAAGTATACTGTCATAGATAAAAGGTGGTATTATGGTGAGTCCAGCGCGTCTGAGGAGAATAGATGAATTTTAATGTACTGCGTGAATGGATCGGTGATTGTGGCTAGCTAGGGACCCATAGGAAAAGCATGACTGTTCCCTCTCCCGTTCTCCTAAAATTCCTGTAGAAGCTATGAGCCTCATCATTTTTTATGGTTGTAAATAAATGATAATGAGAGGAGGCAAACCAGGAAACAGATCGAGGTTACCGGTCGAGCAGATATGTTGTTGTGAAACCCGTGTTGTATATTGACCTCCGACCTGGCCGGGCTATCAAAACAGGAAATGCACCTGTGTAAATAATAGGTGCATCCGGTCGAGGAATATCAGAATTATAACCTTGACCGTGGACAGGTTGAATGAGTGCGAAATTGTGACGCCCACAAGAAGAAGGTAGGTGTTGAACTATTATATAACTCAGTGCACAGGAAATTTAATCAGTTTGGAGATCAGACCAGTTGGAGAAAAGATGCGGTAGAGAAATCCAGCACCCAGCAGAGGGAGCCCTCGGGCCCCCGATTGAGCAGTTGGAGAACAGACCAGTTAGGAGAAGATGCTGGATTGAGGAACATGTCCCTGAGAGGCTGGGCCCCAGGCCCCCGGTTGAGCAGCCCAGGAGAACGGGAAAGAAACGCGGTTATGGCCAATAGAGTGGGGGTCAATATATTGCAGTTCTGTTCGGTCTCCAACTCTCTCTCACACACAACCCTTTCAAATAAAGTGAGAGGTATATTTTTCTAAAAGACTGTGTCGCTCGTCGTTATTGTTATGATTCTTTATGCATGCATCTGCATATGAGTATACAACACCCGAAATCTTCAATGAAGCCGGTGCAACATCACTGAGGACGAGCTCCTTGATTGATTTTCAACAATGTTTACTAAAAGAATCTCAGAAATACCTAATGAAAAAATTATCATATAGACGAACACTGATTCATGTATAAAATCAGTTGAAATACTGATCGGAGAGACAGTCAATATTGCTGCTTCTTTTCATTGCATATACACCTTTTCTTCATTTATTTCGAACACATTTAATCATACGACAATCTTACATCAAAGTATTTTAATTAAGATCATGAACATATTACTAACACGAAAAAAAATGAATGAAAAATTTAAAGACGGATATTTCGTATTTTGAAAAAACGCGTACGTATTTTACAAAAGAAAACTAAATTTTGATTTTTTTTTAAATTCATCACTATCAACTCGTTTTGATAGCACAGATTTCCCCGACTCCATTTCATCATCTGTCACGATCTTCCATCGCTCCTAGCAGGTCATCTAGAATGCATCCACTGTCAGCACAAATCTGATGGAAGTTCTTATAAATCAGTCACCACTGGCGCGGACATGTTAAAGAGTTTATAAGAAAACGTCGATTATGAGTCCGTCCTCCGTTTACCGACAGTATCCAGTAGGTCTTGTTCGTCTTCATCGAATGATTTGTGAGATCAGAAGCGGTTTGGACTCTATAGTTGATTTCTCGAACCCTTAACAGAACGCTCCCCGATAGGCGATGCAATTTCGACGTATTTTTTTAAAATTAGTTATGGTAATTTTTCGTTGGCTATTTTTTCTCCTCAATAAATACCAAACTCATGGTTGATTAGCAATAGTTACCTGAATAAACTATTTTATCCTTTTTCGTAGTCAACTGGGGCTGTAGAATACACCGACTGCTTTTCTTCAGAGGGGTAAGATCCCCACCACCACGAGTGTCCTAGATATGACACTAAACAATCTGATGGTGAAGTTCTAGTAATGCTGGAGCTTTGGGGAATGCGAAGTACCCATTCATTGCCCTCGATCACAGGTCCACTCTGGCCCGGAGCGATAGCACCTAACAGTGTCCTATCTACGGGTCAAATAAAACTAAAAAGTGTACTTATACTAAACTGAATTGCTAGAAATAGAAATGTTTTTATATGGTAAACTGAATTGTTTGAAATAGAACTGCTTTGACATTTAACTGTGTGTGAACAAAAAATATACTTATACTAAACTGAATTCTTTGAATTAGAACTGTTTGACTAAACTGATTTGCTTGAAATAGAAATTAAACTGTGTACTTACATTTAAACTGCGTACTTATGCTAAACTGAATTGTTTGAAATAGAACTGTTAATTTGTATAAAAAATGGATTTGGCATTAAATAACCGAGAAAGGTTGATATGCCATAAAACCCAAACAAGTAAAAAAAACACACATTGGGTGGGATAGATAGATAGATAGATAGATAGATAGATAGATTTGTGCAAACCGATAATGATTGGACCGACACCAAATAAACTTATCTAAAAGAGTTCATTCTAAATGAACATTTCAGATTTATACATAGTTGTCTCCCTTGAATAAATTTTGTATTTATTAAATAAGCATCTGCTTCGAGCAGAATGCAATGGAAAGGCTAATTCAAAGGCTAAAGAACCCAGTCTGCTAAACTAATATTAATGAGATGGAAGGAAAACGTTTGTTTCATGTCGTTCCCCTTATGGCATCAGCACAAAGTGGGAAGCAAACAACCTCATTCAGAATTTGAATTCGGATCACCGATTCCTTTTCATATTTTGATTACAGTTACGCTTAGCGCGCATCTTTATAAATGTAAAGTGCACTTTTAAGATTATATATATATATATATGTATATATATATATATATATAATAAAAGTGCTCATACGAAAAAAGTCTGGAAACTTATTTAATGATCCTCGTATATATATGTATATATATATATATATACGAGGATCATTAAATAAGTTTCCAGACTTTTTTCGTATGAGCACTTTTATTGATAATACACACTCTAGTCCCCTTCGAAGTAATCTCCTCCGGCTGTAATGAACTTGTACCGTTCTAACGACTTCTGGAAGCCCCCTTGAAAGTCCTCTTGTGTGAGCGTGTCAATGACCTTCGTCACAGCCTCTTTCATCTTCTCAATTGTCTCATAACGACAGCCTCTGAGCTTAGGGAATAAGCAAAAGTCACAGGGAGCAAGGTCTGAACTATAGGGAGGCTGAGGAGCTGTTTTGATGCCCATCTTAGTCAAATAGTCTGTGACAAGGATGGAGTTGAGAACTGGTGCATTGTCCTGCTGGAAATGCTACTGACCCGATTTGAAGAGTGCTGGCCTCCTCCCTAGGAATCTCTTCCTGAACTCTCTTAAAACCTCAATATAGTAACCCTAACCTTTTGGCCAATCAACTGTGGTGTATTGACTTCCTTACTCCTCCCACACCTCTCATCATCCCTCACAGACTCTCTGCCTTCCTTGAATCTCTTATGCCACTCAAAAACTGATGCGCGATTCATGCAAGAGGATCCAAAAGCAGTCTGAAGCATTCCATACATTTCTGTGGCATTTTTCCAAGTTTAAAACAGAATTTTATTGCATATCGTTCTTCTAAAGTGTCTTCAGGTCTAGATTGCATTTTTGAAATTCACCAGCTGTGACAATCAGGCTTTAGTAGTAGGGTGTGTTCCAATTGCTGCTGTCGCTGCTCATTTGAATCTGAAATCATAAAAATTGGTCAGTCATCTCATAACATGTATAGCAATTACATACTGAATTTTCAAGAGTCCACGACAATTTTAAATGCCTGTACAAAAAAGTCTGGAAACTTATTGAATTCACCACGTATATATATATATATAGTATTCTTGGTCCAGTTAAACCGGAGTTGGGAGGGGAGTAATTCCATCAGGACAAGAAGTTATTCATGAATGAATATTTAAAATTTTCCTGGTAAAGAGCTCAATGTACCAATAATACAGAACAATAAATTCTTTAAGAATAACCGGTTTCGTTGTTTTTCTTAAAGAGTATATATATATATATATCAACCTAGTAAGATAGATAGATAGATAGATAGATGTAACATATTTAAATCATTTTCGCGGAAAATAGAGGTTATTTGTTGTTTTTATTTATTTTTCAAATTTTTGTGTCGGTGTCTTTTGTTTTGTTTTGTTTGTTTGTTTTTGTTTGTTTGTTTGTTTGTTTGTTTGTTTGTTTGTTTTTTGCTTGTTTTTTCTAAGTACTTAAATGGCGAATGGTTATCAATATAAAATGTATTCGCTGTTTCAGTTATCCACTGTATTAGTTATTCATGGATTCAGATCACTGATGTTGTCCGTTTTCTGAAAATTTCAGTTTTCCGCGGATTTCGGTCGTGTTTAGTGTTCAGTTTTCCACGGTTTTCAATTTTCAATTTTCCTTTCAGTTTTCCAGGGATTTCAGAAATAATTCCAATCGTTTATTTCCTTTAAAAAACATGATCGTTTATTCTTAATCATTTTTTAACGGCGGATATGAAACAATGGATAGCTTGGATTCCTGATAAAGTCGCAGTTAGATAAATCTACGTTTAACTGAACCCACAGTTCACTGAACATGTAGTTGAATGAGTGGGTATTATCATTATTATTTGAGTGAGAATAAGTCTCCCCAAGTCTCCAGGATTCTTCTCAGTATTCTGTCTGATCTCAATAATGCTGTAGTTTGGATGGTCTCCACTCGTCCTCATATTTCCAAGTTCTCCAGTCCCTTTATTAATCCTTCACTGACTGTAATAAGAGCACCAATTACAATTGGTATAACCATCACTTTCATGTTCCACACTTTTTTCAATCCCCTAGCAAGTTTAAGATGCTTATTCTTCTTTTCACTTTCTTTCAATTTTACTCTGTGGTCAGCTGGGACAGCAAAGTCCACAATTTTGCAAGTTCTTTTTTCTTTGTTAATTATTATTATGAAGATTCTATAGTTGTAAAGTGACTTGCGGTCACTTGATATTCAATAAAAGCTATTTGATAATCTCGAAGGAAACGTTACAGTCTTCAAAATACAAACCAAGAAAAGCAATTACTGACATAAAAAACAATGTGGTGTAATCGTTATCGTCATAGGAAATGGACACGGCGCGACGAGTTCAAATCCTGGACGAGACTGATTGAGTTTCACATAGCACTAATACCTTTGGGAAAGGTATGAATTCAATTATTTTCCCTCCAGCTATGGGTAAATAGTATGGCAGACTAGGCTCTTTAACCTTGGTATGACAACCAGTCTATGAGAAGGAAAACTCTGAATTCAAACCTTTTAAACTCCGCTTAAAAAACGAACTTTTGTTACATCCTGCTAGTGCAGAGTGTTTGAAATATATATATATATATATATATATATATATATATATATATATATATATATATATATAAGTTCTATATTCAAGATTCTCTATTGATATAGAAAAGATTTACCCTCCGCAATTTTTCCTTGTTACAAATTGGAATTCTTTCTTTTTTTCATCAGTTTTAATGTTTTATTTCGAAAATTTAAAATATTAGCAATAATAGAGAAGAAAAATCTCATGAATAAATTATTTGTGTCCATTCGGAGATATTTTTAATAGAAAATAGAAAAAAGAATTGTTCTTATAATTTGCATTGAAATTTTCCTTGTTCTTTTTTTTTTGTTCCTACCGATCGAACACTCTGACAAAGTCTCTCTCTCTCTCTCTCTCTCTCTCTCTCTCTCTCTCTCTCTCTCTCTCTCTCTCCGGTTCCTACCTACTTTCCCTCTTCCAGGGTTTCTAATAGATCACTTACTTTAAAATGTCATTTGACAAACCTTTAAGAACGAAAACAATTTGCTTATTTAGATATGCTTATACTCTCATTACAATCTTCGCCTGTAAATTTTTTCCTTTTGTTTTTTAAGCTGCACCCACTTACATATCAGTGCAATAAATATACTTTCTCCCCTATATAGGAACATACTCACACAAAGATCTTTTACGCACTCAAAACGTATTAAGTAGGGTTAAAGCAAACCGTTACATTTTAAGTATGAATATTTCTTTTTTTGTAATGTGAATATTGGGGAATATTTATGCTCAAACAAATATACGAGTTTTCTTGCAAGAAAAGACTTTTTTTCAACGAGATTTTCCTTCAAGTTAAAGAAACTACATTTATTTAATTTGTAGATTCTGTGTTTTAATCAATCATTTACACTCGAGGTAGATACGAACAGAATTAGATAGACAGCTACGAACAGACTGAAAGAGATAAGAATAGAAATTACTATTATAAAATATCTAACACATAATTAAATTATAATGCCAGAAATTTTTAATGAGAGTTTTTTTGTTCTTTGTTTAATGGCATATCAACCTTCATGGGTTATTCAGTGTCAAAGCCATCCTTCTAGAAGACCAGCAGTGAATGTATTTAACCCGTAGCTGAGGGAATAAGTGGATTTATTCCTTTCCCATGGAAAGTAATAAAGAAGAGAAGGTATACATCCGAATCTCCACGAGAAATTGGAACAATTGGAACAAAGAATCTATAACGAAATCAAACAGCCCAATTGAGATGGTTTTGGAGTTTAAAAGAGCATGGTCTAACTCCACAAACAAAGTGGAAATTTATCAGAAAATCTTCGACGGCGGAAAGCTTCAATAGTAGGTGTAACCTTTGCCTTGAGGAAAAAATAAGTATTATTAAATACAAAGCCACTAGCCAGTTATTAAATAAGCGAAATGAACTAATTTTCAATTACTGACATTAAAAACAGATTCAAACTAATGCTTATGAATAGAAAAACGGAAAGGAATAACAGGAGAATAAAGGTTATGATGTCAGAATGCGTGAATGAACGTCAGAATATCAAATTTTGAAATGGATACGGGCAAGAATAAAGTAACAATATATGAACATCATAATGATGATGATGATGATAGCAAATTAACGCAGAAGAATAAGCGAATGCGGCAAATTAGCGCAGAAGGAATATAAGACTAGAAATGATTGGGTCGGCAAAGTGATCCACTGGTGTTGTACATTGACCTTCGACCCGGCCGAGCTGTCAAAATAGGAAATGCACCTGTGTAAATAACAGGTGCATCCGGTCGAGGAATATCAGAATATATCCTTGACCGTGGACGGGTTGAATGAGTGCGATTTATGACGTCCACAAGAAGAAGGTGGACGTTGAACTATCATATAACTCAGTGCACAGAAAATTCAATCAGTTTGGAGATCAGATGAGTTAGAGACAAGATGCGGTAGAGAAAACCAGCACCCAGCTGAGTGGGCCCTCAGGCCCCCGATTGAGCTGTTGCAGTTGGAGAGAAGATGCTGGAATGAGAACATGTCCCTGAGAGGCTGGGCCCCCAGGCCCCCAGTCGAGCAGCCCAGGAGAATGGAAAAGAAACACGGTTGTGGCCATAGGAGTGGGGGTCAATATGTTGCAGTTCTGTTCGGTCTCCAACTCTCTCTCACACACAACCCTTTCAAATAAAGTGAGAGGTATATTTTTCTAAAGACCTGTGTCGCTCGTCTTTATTGTGTCGTCGTTATGATTCTGCATGCAGATGTATATGTATTATGTGGCTATACATCACTGAGAGATATGCAAGAAATTTAAATTTGACCATACAAGCAAATGGTATATGCACAACCCAGCACCTGTCCTAGAAAATGACACACATAAACTCCTATGGGACTTTAACATACACACGGATCACCTAATCTCGGCCAGAAGACCAGTCCTAATAATAATCAACAAAAAAAGGAGAACTTGCAAAATTGTTGACTTTACTGTCCCAGCTGACCACAGAATAAAACTGAAAGAATATGAAAAGAAGGATAAGTACCTCGATCTTGCTAGGAAATTCAAAAAACTGTGGAACATGCAGGTGACAATTATACCAATTGTAATTGGTGCGTTTGGAACAGTAACTAAAGGATTACTAAAGGGACTGGAGGACTTGGAAGTTGGCGGATGGGTGGAGACCATCCAAACGACAGCATTATTGAGAAAGGCCAGAATACTGAGAAGAGTCCTGGAGACTTGAGGAGACTTGCTGTTACTCATATTCCAGTGAAAAACCATCGGCTAACGCTGATGTGAAAAGCTCTAATGAGTGAATAATAATAATAATAATAATAATAATAATAATAATAATAATAATAATAATAACTTGAACAATAAAATCTATATTAAAAGAAAGTAAATTGGCTTATGAGCATGGCAGTTCTCAAATAAAAACTTATCTAAGTCGCAATTTATTATGAGATTAACAACAGGATCTAATACAAGTTAAATTGGCAATAGTCGGGGGAAGATATTATAATAATAAAATAGGGATACACAAATTAAAGAGAGAATAAAGTAACTAGTGATGAAGATAAATAAACCCTGAAGTAAATCTTTTAATGAATGAATAGTCTGGAATTAGAAATATAGTGCTTCGTGGAATCCCTAAATGAGATATAAATAAAGAAAAGAATGAATACACAGATATTCTCTTAAAAGCGATAAAGTCAAAAAGGCAAATATATTTGCGACCAACTGAAAAACACGTGAATAATAAATGGAAAGATAAAAGGAGAAAAATTGAAATACGACACCGAGATTAAAATCTAAGACATTGGAATGGCAACAATGTTTAACCCGGTTCCCTTTGATGTTCCACCGCCTATTAACGGTTGGTTTTTCGTCCTTTTTTTTTCTAATGAGCAATATTCGTGGACCTCTTTTTCCATGTTGTTAAAGCTATCTGATGAGGCAGACTACGTCAAAAATAAATTACTAAGAGCATAATGACAATCCGTTGAGTTTTCTTTCAAATTATATATATATATATATATATATATAAGTTTCATTGAACATAATAGACATTTTCTGTCAACATATTTTCTTCTGGGTCCGTTCCTATTGCCGTATTGCTTTTATCGCATTCGGTAGGAATTGATTGATGTATAGTCCATAGTTATATATATATCCCTAGTACTTTCTGCCCGACTTTTGGCAATCATCAGGTGAGGATCTATTACAAAAGTGATGTAACTTTTGTTTTTGCATATTACTACGATGTAAGAGGGTCTTTACCGTTGAAGAGTATAGCGTTTGCTTTTAAATGGGTTTTTATAAATAGTGTCAGTAGCTAAAGACATTCAAGTACATTAGCACTGGTGTGAAAATTAATTCTGTTAAGTATCGGTTGCATGTTTCTAATATGTAGTGCTTCGCAATACGGCAATACGAACGGATCCAGAAGAAAATATGTAGACAGAAAATGTCTATTATGTTCAATGAAATTTGTATTAACGAATAAATGCTGCCAATATATATATATATATATCATCATCATGTCATGCCGCTAGTACAGATATCCCTGACCCTCTCTCGCCACTTTTCCCTATCGTTCATCGCTAAATTCCGTATCCTCCCATAGCTGCTGTATGCATGTTCTAGCTGGTCGTCTTGCTTTTGCTTGGCCATATGTGGGGGTCCATAGGAGTACATCACTTATGAGCTCGTCTCTGCTTCTCCAGCAGTGTCCTGCGTGTCTGGTTCGTCTAACTTGGATAGTTTTCGTGATGGAAGGCAGGTGGCCGTATAGTTGGTGCTTTGTGGGGTGTTGCCGCCAGGACTTATTCAATATTGCTCACAACATTCTTGTGTAATTGCTGTCTAGCTTCTTCTTCAGCCGTTTTGTTAGCGTCCAAGTAGTGCATCCATACAGCAGTATCGACACGACCGCTGCCTGGAAGAAACAGCATTTCATTTTATCGGTCAGGTCTGGTTTCTATATGATCGGTAGCTTATCGATAGCTGTCCATGCTTTCGTTAGCCACGTGTCGATGTCTTTTTCGGTTGATGAGACACTGCTTCCTAGGTAGGTAAATTTGTTTAGACAAATTCACACACACACACACACACACACACATATATATATATATATATATATATATATATATATATATATATATATATAAATATCTTGTGGTAGGTAAAGAATTTACATATTGTTTTTAAAAGCGTGTGCCTAATCAGATATTTAAAAAGAGGCCTTTTTTTCGGTCACTTCTCTTCAGAGAATTATGTCAGTGCCAATTAAGTTTATACCAGAGGAAGTAAACATGAGATACTGACCATTGAAAAAGCCAGGAGGAAGGGGAAAATGGTCGAAAAAATTACCATAAGCCAGAAGAGTACGCACAGGTAATAATGTTTTCTTCCTGTGTTCCAATGAGATTGTTAAAAAGTGGTGTATGAAATTGTTTTTGAATACTCAATTACGGTTGATGTTTAGTTATAAGTAAAGCTTCGAGTATTGACGACTGAAGTTCTTTACTTGATGTCTCGAGGATGGTAAACATAGTGAGGCTATATGCGGATTAATGTGGAGGCGTAGAAATCTGTCAATTTAAATATCTACTCAAAAGATACCGGCAGAGGGGTAAGAGGAGTCCTGGATATAACGCTAAACTGCATCTAATGTTGAAGCCCTAGTTTTGAAGTGTAGAGTACTCATTCATTGCCATTACTCCCAGATCCACACTGGCCCGGAGTGGTAGTACCCGTTAGGGTCCATTTTATGATTAAAACAGATCTGTTCGCAAATTATTCAAATTAGATAGGAATACTTGATATCATATAACTATGGTCAAATTATTTGTATTGGATAAGAATATTTGATATCATATAACTATGGGCAAATTATTTGTATTAGATTGGAATACTTGATATCATATAACGAAGGGAAAATTATTTGTATTAGGAATACTTGGTATCAAATTACTGTGCGCAAAAAAACTTCAGAAACTAAACAAAAAATGCAAGAACAAGTATGTACAATTCCCTCACCTAAAGACATAAAATAACCCTGGACAGGTTGAAATGCCTTTAAAATCAATCAATAAATCAGAGTAGAGTCCTCATTTTCGTTGTTATTATAATCACATTTTGATAGTTGCACATAGGAGTAAAAGACTTACTAGTTAGTGTTAAGGTAAACGAACATTAGCATGATAGTGGGATCGTTTCGGGGGACCATGGATTTGCGCATGGACTGTTCCTATAGGCCAGGGCAATTTTGTGTGGACGGTAGTTTTCCATGCTGCTAATCTCCCCACTCGATGCCCCTGATGTTGTCCAGTTAAGAGCTAGGGCCAATTCAGTTTCACATCTTAAATCAATGTTATATGCCCTGGTTTAAAAGTACTAACAGCTTCCAATCAATGTCCTATTTTTTTCTGCATTCGTTCAACGAAATACTGGAACTGATTTGGGAAGAGGAATTGTTTTTTGGGATTTTTGGCAGGATATCCTTTTAAAAGTTAAAATTAGAAATATGATGTCTCTGATAAAATAAAACTGGAATTCTTTCAAGTTGTCGCAGTGTCAGTACTACCTTATGATTGCACCTCATGGACTTTAAGGAAACGCTCGGAGAAAAGGCTAGACAAAAGAATATTCGAGGACGAAGCGTGCTGTTTTAAACAAATCCAGGAAACAATATCCTATAAAAAAAAAAAGCAGTCATACGGCCACTTACCTCCCATCTCACAAAACACCGAAATAAGATGAGAAAGACACACTGAGCACCGTTGGAGAAGTATGGAAGAACTCATAAGCGACGTTCTCTCTTGGACTCCAACACATGAACACACCAGTGTGCGGACAGTGGATGCCGTCTTGAGGACTTAGCAATAGAAATGACCAATTCCGTTAAAATTTTAAAAGAATTAAAATACTTTTGATTGTTTTCCAAAAATTCCTTGTTTCAATTTAAGTTTAAATTTCACTGCAATCATTTTACAAAATATCAATGGTCCATTCGGCTGGGACTGCGAATACACCGACTGCATCTCTGTAGAGGAGTAAGACTCCGCTAATGAGTATCCTGATATGACACTAAAAACTCTGATGGTGAGACTTCAGTAATTCTGGAGCTTTGAGGAACGTGGAGAACCCCTTTATTGCCATCACTCCCACATTTACTCTGGCCTGGAGTGGTAGCACCTGATAAGGTCCTGTCTATTGGTCAACTAAAACTAGACAGTGTGCTTATGCTAAACAGGATAGTTTGACATAGAATTATTTTGACATTTAACAGAGTAAATACATGACTAAAGTTTAACTGAAATAGTAGCGATACATAGCGAAACTTGGAACATTTTAACTTTGACTAAACAAAAAAAGCTTGAAATAGAGCCGTTTTCGACATTTAAACAGCGCACTTATGCTAAAATGAATTATTTAAAATAGAACTGTTTATATGTATAAACATGGAATTGGCATTAAATAACCTACAATGGTTAATATGCCATAAGGCCAAACAAAACTAAACCAAACCAAACAAAATATCAAAGACAACTGCTGAGTCAATCACACTCACAAAGTTTCAATAATGTTTATCCAAAAAGAAGACTTTGACTATATTATGTTACTGAAGATGTAGGTTTTATTTCAGACTGATGTTTTAACAAATACAAAGAGTCACTCCTATTTTTTATTAGTGACCCTTATCACCCCTAGTTTTACATCTGATTGTCTCACATCTCTCCTAGTCTTATGTCAGAGTTTCTCCCATCACTCCTAATTTTATATCAAAGTGAACCTCACCACACTTATTTTTATGTCATAGTGTCCTCTTTCACACCTAATTTGTATCCGAATCTTTTATATCAGAGAGTCACTTGTCACCTCTAAATTTATATCAAAGTAATCCTCATCTGTCCTCGTTTTATGCCTGTGACCCTCACCCTAATTTTATGTCAGAGTGTTCCTGATCACCCTATTTTTATATGAGAGTGTGTCCCATAACTCCTTGTTTTATGTCTACATGTCGTTCATCAACCCAAATTTTATTTCAGAGTGTCCCTCATCAATCGTAATTTTCTTTCAGGGTGTTCCTCATCATCCTATTTTTATATGAGAGTGTGCCCCTTAACTCCTTGTTTTATGTCAGTATATCACTCATCAACCTTAATTTTATTTCAGAGTGTCCCTCATAATCCTCAATTTTCTTTGAGTGTCATTCAAAACTCCTGTTTTATCTCAAAGTGTCCCCAACTCTCCGAAATTCATGTCAAAGTGTCTCTCATCATCTCCACTGTTATGTCAGAATATTCCTCATTACCATTATTTTTATATCAGAATGTCCCTCATCACCTCTAGTTTAATCTCAGAATGCCCCCCATAACTCCTAGTTTCATATCAGTGTGACTCTTATCACTTCTTGTTTTATATTTGAGCGCCCCTCATCACCTCTTAATTTTATATCCGACTGTTTCTCATCACCCCTAGTTTTATCTCAGAGCGTCACTCGTCGCTTTTGGTTTATATCAGAGTGTCTCTCATCACTCTAGTTTTATCATAGAGCGTTCCTCATCGCCTCTTGTTTTATATTAGAGCGTCCCTCATCATACCTGGTTTTATGTCAGTGTCCCCTATCGTTTCTTAATTTCGTATCGTAATGTTCCTCATCATTCGTTCTGTTATATTTTAGATTCAATCAATTAAACATTCGACCTGGAAGAAGGCAAGCAAGTAGCGTAACCTCTACACCAACATCGTAAAATTAACTTAGAAATACCATAGTCTTTTGACAAGGTTATTTATCACCTCATTCCATATTCTTAAACTGAAACTGTAACATAGGACCAACGTGTTGTCCTGTAAAGAAAGAAGTCCGCGGAAAAAGAAATACTCAAACTCGAAGGTAAGGGACGAAAATATACCAGTCGTTTATTATTCACTTAGGGCTATGATCGTTGCAACTTGAAAAGTTCATTTTAGTTACGTTCTTCTTCTCCCTTCCTCTTGGTGGTGACGGCGGTGTGGGTAAGAGCTGGCTGTCATAGCAGACTGGGTATAACGAGTCGGGGCCTCGGAACCTTTGACTCGCCTGTTTTGAAAGCTGCCTTCAACTCCGCCAAAATCTCCTGACTTGTTTTCTTATATAGAGATTTTGGGGAACAAATCGAAGATCCCCGAATGTTCGATGTCACCAGTGAAACTGTTGTGAAACACGTGATAATTCATCTGTGATTATTTTAAAATCACGTCTAACTTTTCAGGTCATTCTGCCCGCACGCGCTAGTCTTGTGACACCTTCACTGATTGACGACAGCGCCCGTCCGTAATATTACAAAACTACTTGGTTTTGTCTTTTATGCATTTCGCCCAACCAGCAGAATTTACAGTACACTGATTGTATCCCCAGCAGGGGTAGGATTTCCAAAGGGATGTCCAGGGTATAACTCTATCTGATGGTTAGACTCTAGTTCTGGAGATTTAAGGAATGTAGTGTCCTTTCATCGCCATTACTTCCAGGTCTGCTTTTATCCAAAGTTAGGATGTCATCTATGGATTCAATAAATCTCTCTAAAAAGTATTCGTATTTCGATAGGACCATGTGCTAACAAAAAAAAACTCTAACGAAACAAGTACTCAAAAAATCTAAATATAAATCTACAATGAATGCTATTCCCAAACTTATAGAGATTTTTTCCGTTCTAACATATACAGAATGGTTTTCAAAAATTAACATTTCTCTTGGAGTTCTTTTATGATATACGATTCTAAAGTCTCCACCTATTCACTATCTCTGTCAACAAATTATTGAAAATTTCCCCAGTAATACCATTTCTGTTTTTCGAATAAAGATACTCCTTTGAAATTATATCATAAAGGTACTCCTATAAGTGTGTTAACATTTTTTTAAACATAATGTATAAATGTGTTAATTTGAATATCCAATAATAATCTAAATATCCAATAATATGAATATCCAATAATATCTAAATATCTAATATCTAATATCTAAATATCTAATATCTAATATCCAATAATATCTAAATATCCAATAATCTGAATATCCAATAATATCTAAAAGACATTATCTGCTCTCAAAATGCGGAAAGGCATGCTCGGTATTATCTTTTGCCTTGTTTTTAACCTTTCACAGTAGATGATTGAACTACGAAGAGAAAAATGTACAAAATTTACCCCAACGGAATTAGCCACTTGATATATAAATACAGAAACTCGCTAATTTGAATATTCAATTTTTTTCTAAAACGCACTCTGAAAGACAATTGTTTTATACAATGAATAACACTAAATTTTATTTGCTCAAAAGATTTAATTCTTCCAAAGTCCCGTTTCTTATTATTTAAGTTTAAATTTCAGTACGGTCATTGAAATTAGAGACGAGTGCAGGTGTTTTATTGTATTTCACAATTTAATTTCAATGTGTTACTGATCATTGTGCTTCTTGAAAATAGAGGCATACGTGCCCGGACCTAGATTTAGGTCCGTGATACGGCTTGACTCATTAGATCCACATTGCACTTAGTGGGTCAATGACTAGCAGGGTTCGAGTCTCGGCTCGTTCCCAGCCTTCCCCTCCCCTTTATCCCCACTTTAATCGGCCTTCGAGCTTTTGACCTTGTGTCAAGTCCTGTCTGGTGGGAGGCAGTGACAAATATCGCTTCTTGAAAATAGATGTAGGAAGTCGTGCGCGCAAGAACGCAGACACACAGACACATACCCAGACAACCAGAAAGGCACATACACAGACACACAGAAACACACACACGCACGCACATAGATCCAGACACACAGACACACACAGAAAGACACGCGCACATACACTGACACACGCACATGCACAGACACACAGAAACAAACTTACACAGACACACAAAAGCACATACACACACGCACGCGCACACATACACAGACACAGAGAAAGACACATACACCGACATACGCACGCATCTACTCACACATAAGAATATTCATTAGGAAATTTGAGATTTTAGATAAATAGAGACGAGTGCAAGTGTTTTACTGTATTTCACAATTTTATTTTAAATAAAGGAAAGCAGGTATTTGTTGAAATGAGGGATATTTACTCGTGATGGGCCTGGGATGTAGGTTTTATGCAGATACGTCAATGTGTTACTGATCATTGCGTTTCGTGAAAATAGATGTAGGAAGTCGTACACACACACACACACACACACACACACACACACACACACACACACACACACACACACGTACAAATACACAAGCGCACACTCACACACAGAAACACACATATACAGACACAGAAAAACACATACACTGACACACGCACATGCACACATCTACACACACATAAGAATATTCATTAGGAAATTTGCGATTTTAAATATATTTATGTATCGTAATCAGCACGATCTACACTCTGGCTACCGTCTAGAGGACTTATAAGTGCAATGGCCGATAGGGACGAATGGTGAGAGAAAGAAAGAGTCAAAGGAATCAATGCTGACAGCTGGTAAGCCTTGATAGTGATGTGTATCTGTGTGTGTATATGTGTGTGGGTATCTGTGTGTGTGGCTGCACGTATTACATTCATAAACGCCAGTGTTATGTTTCGTAAACGCATGTGTGGGAAGGGAATGTGCACTAGCACAAAACACTCACATAAACACAGACAGTGATACATATACATATACATCTACACACACATCTACACAGAGTAGGAAGATGCTCGTATCGTAACGGTTATCTCAGGCGGAAATGGACTCGATGATTCGAGTTCAAATCTTGGACGAAGCTGTTTGCATTTCACATAACGCCAAATACCGTATTCTTATTCTCCAACTATCTATTGGTCAATAGTAGGACTGGATGGGCTCTTTAAATGGTAAAGAAGGAAAACTTTAAATTCAAACCAATTGTATTGCTCTTAAAAATTGACCTTGTGTCCCATTCTGCTCGTGACCATAGGGGATGTGTACATACATACACACGCATTTGGAAAATTACAACTGAATATTAAGATTATTATTTTAATTATCTTCATGAAAAGAAAAATATTCTTATTTTTGTATTCGTTGATTTTTTATATTTCAGTCCATTAACTTTTTAATATGTAGTTTGGTTTCAATGGCATATCAACCTTTGTAGGTTATTTAATGCCAGAGCCATTCTCTTATAAGAACAATAGTGGTACTATTTAACCCTTAGCTGGGAGGATAAGGGGGTTCATACCTTTCCCAAGGGTATTTGCCCGAAAGTGAACGTAATAGCGCGACTGGAGTATGAACTCGTTTACTACGATTCCGCAGTCCATCGTTTTAACCATTACATCACGAGGACACCCCCTTTTTAATAGATAGATAGATAGATAGATAGATACTTCATATTTTTAAGTATATGAGTGTACTGATTGGAAAGTTTTTACTTTTTCTTTGGGAATTGCGAATGTTTCTCAATAAATAGATCTATGTATTAACGTATTTAGTGACAAATTGACTATCAAAAATTAAGTTTATCATCTTAATTAACTTCATGAAGACGATATTTTTAATTATATTTTTCACACATTTGTTGATTATTCATCTTGTTCTGTTAATTTTTACAAATCTAATTTACCAAAAATTGAATTTTAAAATTTTTGTAATTTTACAATGTCTGTTCCCTAGTTGAATATAATCTCTCAGATAGATAGATAGATAGATAGATAGATAGATAGATTGTAATATAATGGAGTGTAGAGTAGTGGAGTATAGTTGAGAGAAATATAGTACAGTAGAGTGTAGTGAAAAGTAGAAGAGTGAAATGGAGTATAGAGGAGTGAAGTAGAATGGAATGAAATGTAGTATAGTATAGTGCAGTGGGGAGTAGCATAGTGGAGTGGAGTGGAGTGGACTCTAATGTAGTATAGTGGAGTGGGGAGTAGCATAGTGGAGTGGAGTGGAGTGGAGTGGAATCTAATGTAGTATAGTGGAGTGGGGAGTAGCATAGTGGAGTGGAGTGGAGTGGAGTGGAATCTAATGTTGTATATTGGAGTGCAATGCAGAATAGTGGGGTCGAGTGTAGTATAGTGAAGTGGAGTGGAGTGTAATATAGAGTAATAGCTTGTTGAATATAAATTCTCTGTCTGGTTGTCGTATCAAAACGAGGGTTAAATTTCGGAATTAGACATTGAACAGTTGAGATTTCTGCCAAGAAAACTTAAAAATCAAAGATAAAAATTTAAATCTATGAAGACCTATATTAGCTATGTCATTTCTTTTCAAACATTTTCGCAAAATGTCAGAATAAAAAAGAAATTTGGAGAGCAAATAAAATGAAAATTTGAAAACAAAATTAAACCAATGGAGAAAATAGGAAACAAATGAAAACAAGGTCCTATCTGCGGGGCTTAGAATACACTGACTGTATCTTTTCTACATAGGGGAAAAACTTCCCACCACTACAAAAAAGGATGTCTTGGATATAACACTAAAATTCATCTGTTGATAAAACTCTAGTTCAGGAAATTTGCGGTATGAGGAGTACCCTTCCATTGCCATTACTCCCATGTCAACTCTGACCCAGAGTGGTAATATCTGTTATTGTCAAATGAGTTAACTATATCAGTCTAAAAATTATACGTATTTGATAAAACCGTGTGAAAAAAAAAAAAAAAAAAACAGAATAGGAAATAAACGTGTAAAAAAACACGTGCAAAAAAAGGAAAAAAAAACGTGAGAAAAAAAATTTTTTTTAGAAATTTATAAAAGAAAAAAAGTAAGAAAGAAGAAAAAACGTGTAAAAAAATCGGGTGCATAAAAAATAAACAAATAAAACAATACTCGTAAAAAAAAAACTTGTGTAAAAATTAAAAGAAATAAATGTGTAAAAAAAAAACATCGCGCAAAAGAAAAAAAAAACAGTAAGAAACACATTGACAAAAAAATGGTAAATATACATTTACAACGAATGCTATTCTCTAATTTCTAGGCATGAAATAACCCTATACGAGTTGATATGCCGTAGAATCAATCAATTAATCAAGAAAAAGAAACAATATAAATGAACAAAAATACCTCAAAGATAAAGAAAAGAAAAGAAAAGAAATGGAAAAAAATCGTAAATTCATCCTCAGAAAAGTTGAAATATTTTAAGTAATTTATTACAATTTGTTTCACAGTAACTTGAATTATTGTGTAATAATCCTACTGATTCTATAAGCTTAGGTACCATACATATCTTCGGCCAACTGTTATTGTACTATGTTATCTATTAAGTTCTCTATAGTAGTATGTCATCTACCACAGTGTTTCTATTGTAATAAGCAGTCTAAGTTCTGTGTACCACTTTGTTTTTATTGTAGTATGCGGTAAACCTTGTTTTTTTCCGTTGTATTATGCCGTCTATGCCAGAGTTTCGATTGTAGTTCGCGGTCTGCTACATTGTTTCTCTCATTGTATGTGATCTATCACATTGTTTCTAACGCAGTGGGTCCTTTATTTTGCAAAATTGGTTGATTGATTTTAATGGCCAGTCAACCCGTTTAGGGTTATTTTATGTAGCTTTTAGTTCTGTGTGAGGGTGGATTTGATATTTTTGGTAAACATTTTGGTTTCGTATCCAGCAGAATACTGGCTGACATTTTTCCTTGGTTTGGGGTTGGATAACATGAATAATGCTCGTATGAGATTGTTTTCTACTGAATAAATCCAGACAAAATTTGTCCAAGTCCTTCCACGTGGCCAATACGATCACCAGCTTACCGATCTGGGGGGCTAGGACAGCATACTTGTGAGATTTACTACCCCATAGGACACGACAAGTCTTCCATAGTAATCCACTGTGTAATAAAAGATGGCGGAAACGTTTGCAAGTTGAGCCGAGATTAACTCTATCCATACCATGGACGTATTTGAAAAGCATCATAATGATTTCATCGGGCATCTGACTCATATAACCCTCGTTTATTTCTTCATCGTCCTTTTTTTGTAACAGATCTGTTATTTTATTCCTTCCCGTCACTGATATCTTCCAATATAGCGATGTATCTTCAAAACTCAGTTCCATCTTGTTCTGATTGAAGCTTAGTTTCCGCTCATAAAGTAAACTTAACATTTCGTCTTCTATTCGTATACTTCTTTTCTTCGATGTCTCGCTGTTTTCATTTAAAATGTCTGTGTCAGGAGATAAAGACGATGAATATTCCGTTAAGAAAGCTGTGTGGTTTACGTTTATGAAATACGTTGATTGGATGTTTATTTGTTTTTGTTTTGTTACTATCCGATAGGACATCATCTTGTCCAGAATATCGGCAACTATTTTCATGTTTCTCACTTTCGACACAACTCCCTTTTTATGCTTTACTCACTTCAGGTGATCGTTTTATAAGACGCGTATTTATACAGCAGCATTTGTCAATCTAAATAACCAAAAATAAAAATAATAATAAGATGGCCACGCACCTTCAAAAGGCGGTAGTTTCATACAATGAAAAACAATGTGTATTCCGAAGTCCTTGTTTATTTATTTATTTATTTATTTATTTATTTTCTGGCTCAAGTCCACAGCCGTCCAGGGATACAGCGATAAACAAATGTGTATGAAAGAATTGTCATTTTTCTTTTAAATACCGTAAACGTCGTGGTGGTACTGGTGCTGCTCATAAAAATAATAGAAGCTATAAAACTAACTTATACAAGAAATACTAATTCCTATAAATTAATGATTTATTATTTTGTAAATATATTGTTACCTATTCTTCCATATTTTCACATATCCACAGCCTACGGGTACTTTTATTACAATTGCCTCTGCAACTCACTTCCTCATAAAAATTTCTCTAATATTACTTATTCTTACACTTTCAAAGTCCTATGTATGAATGAGAGAGAGTGTGTGTGTGTGTTTGTGTGTGTGTGTTTGTGTGTGTGTGTGTGTGCAGCCATGGGTCAAACGGATAACCACACGTAAATAAAAGCATTTCATACATCTAAGATGGCCGTTTTCATTCATTATTTGAAGGCCCTACGATCCTTATCTTCCCTGCCATTCTCGATGAAAGCAAGCGAGGCAAAGTTCCGCAACACCCAACTCTTCCATGCTATTATCTTCATCTCTCTTATTCCCACGATGTACTGGGTAAGACACTAAACAACCCCCGGTAGTAAGATTTCAGTTTTAGATTCCAGGAGAGTGTGATTTCATCCCGACATTGCCAACACCCCAAGATCCATTCTGACCATCTGAACCGGACCAGAAAAATCTGTTAGAGTCAAATGGACACGGCGACCCGAGTTTAAATTCTGGACAAGGCTGTTTGCTTTCCACGTTGGGCAAATACCCTTGAAAACGATATGAATCCAGTTATTCTCCCTCCTGCTACGGATAATAGTAGGGTGTACTGGGATCTTAACCTTGATATGGCAACCAGTGTAGGAGAAAGAAAACCCAGGATTCAAACCGGTTAAAATCCAACAATTTGACTTTATGTCACATCTTGCTCCTGCAGAAGTGTTGGTATATATATATATATATATATATATATATATATCGACCTCACAAATATTGACCATCCGTAGAATCCTTGAAGGTGTACGGACAAAAAACCTACAAGCGACATTAATATTTGTCGACTTTACCAAGGTCTTCGATTCCATTCACAGAGGAAATATGGAATAAATCCTACTAGCATACGGCATACCTAAAGAAACCGTAGCAGCAATAACGATTCTCTATAGAAACACCAAAGTAAAAGTACGATCACCAGATGGAGACACAGAATACTTCGACATTGTAGCAGGAGTACTACAAGGGGACACGCTAGCTCCATACCTCTTAATCATTTGTCTAGACTACGTACTTAGAACATCGATTGACAAAATCAGAGAGAACGGCTTCGAGCTGACAAAGAAAAGAAGCAGAAGGTACCCCGAAAAAACAATTACCGACGCCGACTACGCCGATGACATAGCGATACTGGCAAATACACCCAACCAAACCGAAACACTACTGCATAGTTTGGAACGAGCAGCTGCAGGCATAGGCCTCTATGTCAATGCACACAAAACGGAATATATATGCTATAATCAAACGGGTGATATCTCCACTCTAGACGGAACCCCTCTTAAACTAGTAGACAAATTCACTTACCTAGGAAGCAGCGTCGCATCAACCGAAAAGGACATCGACACGAGGTTAACGAAAGCATGGACAGATATCAATAGGCTATCGATTATATGGAAATCAGACCTAACCGATAAAATGAAACGCAGTTTCTTCCAGGCAGCGGTCGCATCGATACTGCTATATGGCTGCACTACATGGACTCTAACAAAACGGCTGGAGAAGAAGCTAGACGGCAATTACGCAAGAATGCTGAGAGCAATCTTGAACAAGTCCTGACGTCAACACCCCACAAGACACCAACTGTACGGCCACCTGCCTCCTATCACGAAAACTATTCAAGTTAGATGAACCAGACATGCAGGACACTGCTGGAGAAGCAGGGACGAAGTCATGTGATGTACTCTTGTGGACCCCCACACATGGCTGTGCAAAAGCAGGACGACCAGCACGAACATACATTCAGCAAATATGTGAGGATACGGGATGTTTTCCAGAAGACCTGTCTGAGGCGATGAACGAAAGGGAAAAGTGGCGAGAGAGGGTCAGGTATATTCGTGCTACCAGAACGAAATGATGATATATATATATATATATATATATATATATATATATTGGGAGGTGTCCGTGGTGTAATGGTTATCGTTGTAGGAAATGGACACGGCGACACGAGTTCAAATCCTGGACGAGACTGATTGCATTTCACATAGCACTAATACCCTTGGGAAAGGTATGAATCCAATTATTCTCCCTCCAGTTATGGGTAAATAGTAGGGCAAACTGGATTCTTCAGCCTTGGTGAGGCAACTAGCAGAAGGAAAACTCTGAATTCAAACCTGTTAAACACCGCTTAAAAAATTGACCTTGTGTTATATCCTGCCCGAGTGGAGGGGTTGGTAAATATGATATATATATATATATATATATACATATATATATATATATATATATATATATATATATATATATATGTGTGTGTGTGTGTGTGTGTGTGTGTGTGTCAACGCTTCAGCATGGAAAAAAAGAAGCATGCTTTGTTACAATATCAAATTTTTAAGAACAAATCAAGTTTTGTTCTTGAAAATATTGATATTGTAACGAAGTATGCTTCTTTTTTCTTACTTGAACATCGAGGTGCATACGATAAGTTTCCAGACTTTTTTCGTATGGGCACTTTTATTGATAGTACATCCATGAAACTCTAGTCCACTTCCAAGTAATCTCCTCCGGCTGCAATGCACTTGTTGTACCGTTCCAACAACGTCTGGAAGGCCCCATCGAAGTCCTCCTGTGTGAGCGTATCAATGACCTTCGTCACAGCCTCTTTCGTCTTCTCAATTGTCTCATAATGACAGCCTCTGAGCTTAGGGAATAACCAAAAGTCACTGGGAGCAAGGTCTGGACTATAGGCAGGCTGAGGAACTGTTTTGATGCCCATCTTGCTCAAATAGTCTGTGACAAGGATGGAGTTGTGGACTGGTGCATTGTCCTGGTGGAAATACCACTGACCCGACTTGAAGAGTGCTGGCCTCTTCCGACGGAATCTCTTCTTGAACTCCCTTAAAACCTCAACATAGTAACCCTAACCCTAACCCTTTGGCCAATCACCTCTGGTGTATTGACTTTCTTTACTTCTCCCACACCTCTTATCATACCTCACAGACTCCCTGCCTTCCTTGAATCTCTTATACCACTCAAAAACTGATGCTCGATTCCTGTAAAATGGTCCAAAAGCAGTCTGAAGCATTCCATACGTTTCTGTGGCATTTTTTTCCAAGTGGAAAACAGACTTTTATTTCATATCTTTCTTCTAAAGTGTCAGATTGCATTTTTGAAATTCACCAGCTGTGACAATCAGGCTTTAGTAGGGTGTATTCGAATTGCTGCTGTAGCTGTTCATTTGAACCTGAAATCGTAACACTAGGTCAGTCATCTCATAAGATATATAGCAATAAGATACTGGATTCTCAAGAGTCTACGACAATTTTATTTAGCCATACGAAAAAAGTCTGAAAATTTATCCTATGCACCTCGATAGTCCTATCCAATAAGGGTAATTCTTAAACAGTTCTATTTGACCTATGGATGAAACCCTAACAGATCTATTTGATCTACAGATTAAACCCTAACAGATCTATTTGATCTACAGATTAAACCCTAACAGATCTATTCGACCTATTGATGAAACCCTAACAGATCTATTTGATCTACAGATGAAACCCTTACAGATCTATTTGATCTACAAATAAAACCCTAACAGGTATTATCACTCCGAGTCAAACTCGTACTGAGAATAATGACAATGAATTTCACACTCTCCAGAACTCGAGCCTCACCACCAGATCCAATTTAGTGTCATACTCAAAAAAAAAACTTGAAGTGGGTTTACATTCTGCAGAGTATAGAGTTGGCCTGTTATTAAAACCATTGCTACATAGGCTTTTTATTACGGTTTGGTTTGGTTTATTTTATTTAACGGCATATGAATTCCTTATGGGTTATTTAATGCCGAACTTTGATTCATTTGTAAAGGTTTGATTACGATCCTAACTATATGCATTTTAAACGTTCAATTTTAATCCCTTTAATCGTTAATTTTTGTCAATAATTATAATTTCTTTACATACAGTCACATGATTCCAAATATTTGATTTGGTTTCTTTGTTTAATGTCCTATCAACCGTCATGGGTTATTTAAAGCCAAAGCTATCCTTGTAGAAGAACAGCAGTGATAATATTCAATCCATAACTTGGGAATAAGGAGCTTGTTACCTTTTCCAAGGATACGATGCTCCCCCCCACCAGGAATTCGAGGCATAAGAAAAACATTAATAAGTGAATCAGACATGTGGATTTCGTTGCCTAGCCAAAAAATGGTTTGAAAGGATTTTTTGACGACAGGTCTCTGGTTGCCGTTAGGCAAAAATAATAAAAAGTTTTATGCCCACAGATCTGGGTTTCGTCTTGCTCAAAAATGTCTCTAGAGAATTTTTATGTCTGACAGGTCACATAACAAAGATTAATGAGTTAATCCTTTGGCCTTCAAAATCTCTGGGAGTTGTGTGGTTCTTGGAATGCCCTACCGGTTATGGGAGAGCGGAGCGAATCGATTCGTCAGAAGCGAACATGGTAAGGGGTATATTGATAAATAAGTCTGAGGGAAAGGGATGGGCTTGAATTGTCTCCTGATTGAAAGAGGTCAGATAATTTTTCTGTACTTAAAAAATTACAAGAGTCTGCGAAAAACTGATTAATGGAAATCGGTTTGGATGTGTCATTTAGGAGGTATTCTCCTCAACCCGTCAGACACTACCCCGATATAAGTGGATTATCATTTAAATCCTGGGAGTTTTCGAAAGAATGCACAAGAGCCAGTGGTCAGATCGACCTACGTCACTTGAGTCCTTCGTCCCCACAGAAAGACAGAAGGAGAGAGAAAAAAAACTTAATTCTGCTATTTAGTGAACTCCAGCGAAGCCAAATATTTATCCGCAACAAATTTTTACCCCTGATACTTATCATTAGCTCCGAAACCCATTCCTAGTGCCAGAATTGTATCAGTAGAGGCAATACTAAGAATTTTCACCCGACTTTGTTGAAGTTAAAAATTCAACGTAATTGTGTCGACTACACCCCAGACTGGCCACTGCCTTAGCATGTTATATGAACCTTGTTACTTATGTTTCAAAGTATTCAAATAACCAGGCTTATAAAATAGGATTTCGATGTTTAAGAAAAGTTTGTTCTTCTTTGGAGAGTTTTCTTTTATCACTTCTTACACAGCCGACAGATATTCTCAGTACGACCTACTTCGACTGTTTGACCTTTCTACCTGAGGTCAAATTAACAATGTGGCAGATAGAGGGTTAGTTACAGGATGACCTTCAAACCAGCGAGGCTGGGACAGCGAGGAGATTGCTGACACCTGTGTTTGACCAGAAAACGGCCTTCTAGTTGATATTGAGACAACAACAGCGACACAGTCGTAACCACAGGTGAGGTGTGGAAGGTGTAGTGGTAAAAGGGTATTAGTCCAAAAGTAAATGCAATAACGCAACTGGAAATCGAACTCACTTACTTCGAGGCTGCAATCTAGCACTTTAGCCATTACACCACCAGTATTAAGTATTTCTATCAAATACAAATAATTGGCACACGGTTTTATGATTTCAACTCGCTATTCTGATTTAAGGATAATAATCAGCATTCAGTCACATGCATTTATATGATTTTAAGTATTCTTATTAAATACAAGTAGGGTAGCCCCTGTAGCGTAATGGGTAAAGTGCAGACTTGTGACCTCGAAGTAAAGGAGTTCGAAATCCAGTCATGTTATTACGCTAACTTTCAGAAAAATGCCCTTAGGAAAGGTATGAGCCTCCCTTATCCCCTAACTATGAGTTAAATGACTCATTTAAACACATCAAATAGAGTTATGGTTAACGAGCTAGGCTATCAGACCATTGGGAGTTCGATTCTCATTGTGTGCCTTATACAACTGAATTAGACAAACTCTTAACGATATTCACTTAATGACTCATTTGAACTCACTGAGTAGAATAATGGTAAATGAGCTAGGCTAGCGGACCATTTGCAGTTCGATTCTCACCATGTGCCCTATATATTCCACTTGAACCAAATCTAAGCCAGGCTTACTTAATGACTCATTTCAACTCACTGTGTAGAGTAATGGTAAATGAGCTAGGCTAGTGGACCATTGGCAGTTCGGTTCTCACCGTGAATCCTATATATTCCACTTGGACCAAATCTAAGCCAGGCTTACTTAATGACTCATTTCAACTCATCGAGTCGAGTAATTGTTAATAAGCTAGGCTGGCAGATCACTGATTTCGATTTAGTGCCAAATTCTGTTTATGCAGATATATTAAATGGATATGATTTGTTAACGCATTTTATTGATAACATTTTTAAACCAGCCTGAACTCATTCTTTTCACACAGTTAAATGGTTTCAGGTTTGTTCTTAATCTACGAATAATTCAATTTACTATTAATTATTTGTTTGCACACAGGGAAGTAAATGCAACTATTGCAATTAAACACTAATTATTCTAGTCAGCATAACTCATTCTTTTGCACACAGTTAAATCTTTCTATGCATTATTAATAATTCAATTAAACATTAGTCATTTGTTTACACACAGTCAAATGTAAAAACAGTTCTATTTCTAACAATTCAATTTAGCATGTCATTTTTGTTTGCACACAATTTAAATGTCAAACAGTTCTAGTTAAACCATAGTTCTAGTTAAACCCTATCAGATGCTACCATTCAGGGTCGGAGTAAACCTGGTGGCAGTAGCAATGAAGGGGTACCCGGCTTTCCCAAATTTCCAGGATTACGAGAGCCTCGCCATCATATTGTTTAGCGAGATATCAAGAACTCTCGTTTGGAGGTGGGGGGGGGTCATTACACCTCTGCATATATGCAGCCGGTATGTTCTTCAGCCCCAACAAACAGGGCTTCCTGAGATATTGGGAAAATTAATAAAAGGAAAGACTTTTACTCCTTTAGGGAGTGTTTATTTTGCTATATGTTAACTCGTCAGATACTCAAGTTGAACTGTTGAATTTACAAGGACGGGCGTAAGCTGTTTGTAAGCAACGACTCAAAATGCAATTCGTTGCAACCAACTACTTTGTTACCCAGGACTTCGATCAAAAGCAAATAAGAGATTAACCAACAATTTTTTCCTTTGCATATCGAGTCTTTAGTTCCAAACTTATTGCGTTACCAAAAGTTCGAACCTCACCCTCCTCAAACTAGTCGGTATAAAAATTCCAACAGAATGTATATGTATTTATACAACCCCTCCACCATGAGTAGGATGTCACACAAGGTCATTTTTGAACGGAGTATAGCTTATGTTTGAATTCAGTTTTTCTTCTCCTAAACTGGTTTCCTAACTTCCAATTTACCCAGAGCTAAGGAGGAGAAGAGACGGATTCATGCCTTTCCTAAGAACATTAGCATGAAGTAAAAAGCCCCGTCCATGATTTGAACTCTGATCACCGATTCTATTTCCTACGACAGTAGTCGTTACGCTAAGGGCGCAAAATCGCACTTTGCGGAACTGCCTATCTCTAGAGAAGAGTACTATGTATGTGACTAAAAACTAATACCAAAAAGAGGCAAAAAAACATAAATACATAGAATACATATAATCACAATCTTCCCTCACCCTAGGTCTTTGGTAAAGAAATGGTGAAAAATTGTAAGATACAAAAAGTAAAACCGAAAAATTAATAATAATAATAATAATGAACTCTTAGCATATACACAACCCAGCATCTGTCCTATAAAATGACACACATAAACTCCTATGAGACTTAGACATAAAAACGGATCACCTAATCTCGGCCAGAAGACCAAACCTTATAATAGTCAACAAAAAAAAGAGAGAATTTGCAAAATTGAATACTTCGCTGTCCTTGCTGACCATAAAATAAAATTGAAAGAATATGAAAAGAAGGATAAGTACCAAGGCCTTGCTAACTAAAAAGACTGTGGAACATGAAATTAACAATTATACCGATTGTGATTGGTGCTTTTGGTACAGTAAGTAAAGGATTATTAAAGGGACTGGAGGACTTGGAAGTTGGAGGACGAGTGGAGACCATCCAAACGACAGCATTATTGAGAACGACCGGAATGCTAAGAAGATTTGCTGTCACTCAAACTCCAGTGAAAAACCATCAGCTAAAACTGATGTGAAAAACTTTCAATGAGTAAATAATAACCAATTAAATGGCGTTAAAAACTTTCAGTGTGAAAATAATTATTATTATAATTACTCCTTTAGAGCTTTTCATATCAGCGTTAGCTCATGGTCTTTCACTGGAGTTTGAATGATAGTAAGTTTCTTCAAGTCTCCAGGACTCTTCTCAGTATTCTAGCCGATGGTGAGAATCGAACTGCCAATGGTCTGCTAGCCTAGCTCATTTACCATTACTCTACTCAGTGAGTTGAAATGAGTCATTAAGTAAGCCTGGCTTAGATTTGGTCCAAGTGGAATATATGTAGTAGTTTGGATGGTCTCCACTCGTCCTCATTTTTCCAAGTCCTCTAGTCCTTTTAATAATCCTTCGATGAGTTACCAAGAGCTCTAATTACAATTAGTATAATCGTCTCTTTCATGTTGCACAGTCTTTTCAGTTCTCAAGCAAGGTCGAGGTACTTATCCTTCTTTTCACTTTCTATCATTTTGCAAATTCTCTTTTCTTTTTTTTTTTTTGTTGATTATTATCAGGTTTGATCGTCTATATTATTATCATTATTATTATTATTATTATTAATATTCCTTTGAGAGTTTTCCCACCAGCCTTAGCTGATGGTTTTTCACTGGAGCCTGAGTGACAGCAAGTTTCCCCAAGTATCCAAGCATCTTCTTAGTATTCGGGCGGATCTCAATAATGCTATTGTTTGGATGATCTCCACTCGCCTTGTTATTTCTAAATCCAGCAATCTCCCAACTAATCCTTTGGTCACTGAACAGAGCTCACCAATTACAATTAGTGTCACATTTACTTTCATGTTCCACAATTTATTCAATTCTCTAGCAAGGTCCAGGTATTTATCTCTCTTTTCACCTTCCTTCAGTTTTACCCTGAGGTCAGCCAGAACACCAAAGTCCAATATTCAGCAAGTTCTCTTCTTTTCCTTTTTTTTTTTTTTTTTTTTGTTGTTGTTGATTATCACTAGCTCTGGTCGTCTGGCTGGGATTAGATGATCCGTTTGTATCTCAAGATCCCAGAGAATTTTATGCTTCACATTTTCCAGGACAGATTCTTGAATATGTACATACCATTTGTTCGTATGGTCAAATTTAAACTTCTTGCACAATTCCTAGTGGATCACCTTGCCCACCTCGTCGAGTCTAGTTTTATACTCACTATGAGCTAATTTACTACATTCGCCTATTTTGTGATTGTTTCATTTTATTATTATTATTATCATTATTATTATTATTATTATTTTAAAAAATGAAGAAAGCTCTAGAATACTTATGGAACTTGTTGTCACTTGATCTTTACAGAAGTCTATCTGATCAACTTAGGCTTACTTAACTACATGAAAATACCAACTTAAATAAATAAGATCTTATCTAGGGGAAGTAACTCTAATTGCATAGTTCAAATTCATAGGAAGTTGCGTCCCTTGAATCTATTTTTTTAGCCTTTCAATATTAAGTCATTTGATTAGCAGTAGCTGTCACACCCGAATCAAGAGACTCGTGCGTGGCTATTACAATAAACACTCGGTCTTCTCAGCATTCTCTTACAGAGGCACCTCAGGCGCCGTGCACAAAAAATTCAACTTCGCTTTATTTTGATAAAAAGGCAGGTGCAATCTGTCGGAGATAATCTCCTGGGACCAGATGATTAAATATAAATCACCCACCTAACCTTTGATTATAAAAGATTCCTGCTAATATGATGGTTTCCATATTTATCGCTAAGAGCTGTTTCCTACATTGAATTTCAACTTAAATTTCATCCAAGATTCTATGTTAATTTCAACCTTATCCTAGACTTTTTTTGTTAACTTCAACAATAATGAATATAAGAAATAACATGGAAATGTTAAAATTAGGATTTTCAATTACAACTGTTGATAACTTAATTGAACATGGTAGATGTGATCGATATATTAAGAAAAAAAGAAAAAATTCTGAAAGGCTACAATTTTCCCTCCTGCTCTCTCTCTCTCTCTCTCTCTCTCTCTCTCTCTCTCTCTCTCTCTCTCTCTCTCTCTCTCTCTCTCGATAGATAGATAGATAGATAGATAGATAGATAGATAGATAGATAGATAGATTGTAATATAATGAAATGTAGAGTAGTTGGTTTGGTTTGGTTTGTCTGATGACATATCAACCTTTGTAGGTTATTTAATGCCAAAGCTGATCTCCTTGAAGAATATTATATGGTACTATTTAACCCATAGCTGGGAGGATAAGGGTGTTAATACCTTTCCCAAGGGTATTTCTCCGAAAGTGAAAGTAATAGTAAGTGGTTTTCAATATTGTTTCTATTGTAGTATCGATTGTTTCGATTCAAGAGTTCAGTCTACCACATTGTTTCTATTGTAGTATGCGGTAAACCTTGTTTTTTTCCCTTGTATTATGCCGTCTATGCCAGAGTTTTTATTGTAGTTCGCGGTCTGCCACATTGTTTCTCTTATTATATGTGATCTATCACATTGTTTCTAATGCAGTGGGTCCTTTATCTTGCAAAATTGATTGATTGATTTTAATGGCCAATCAACCCGTCTTGGGTTATTTTATATAGCTTTTAGTTCTGTGCGAGGGTATATTTGATATTTTTGGTAAACATTTTGGCTTCGTATCCAGCAGAATACTGGCTGACATTTTTCCTTAGTTTGGGGTTGGATAACATGAATAATGCTCGTGTGAGATTGTTTTGCATAGAATAAACCCAGACAAAATTTGTCCAAGTCCTTCCACGTGGCCAACACGATCACCAGCTTGCCGATCTGGGGGGTGGGGGCTAGGACAGCATACTTGTGAGATTTACTACCCCATAGGACACGACAAGTCTTCCATAGTAATCCACTGTGTAATAAAAGATGGCGGAAACGTTTGCAAGTTGAGCCGAGATTAACTCTATCCATACCATGGACGTATTTGAAAAGCATCATAATGATTTCATCGGGCATCTGACTCATATAACCCTCGTCTATTTCTTCATCGTCCTTTTTTGTAACTGGTCCGTTATTTTATTCCTTCCCGTCACTGATATCTTCCAATATAGAAATGTATCTTGAAAACTTAGTTCCATTTTGTTCTGATTGAAGCTTAGTTTACGCTCGTAAAGTAAACTTAACATTTCGTCTTCTATTCGTATACTTCTTTTCTTCGATGTGTCGCTGTTTTCATTTAAAATGTCTGTGTCTGGAGATAAAGACGCCGAATATTTCTTTTAGAAAGATATGTGGTTTATGTTTATGAAATACGGTGATTGGATGTTTATCAGTTGTTTTTTTTTGGGGGGGGTTCGTTATTATCCGATAGGACATCATCTTGCCCATAATAACTGCAACTATGTTTTCTCTCTTTCGACACAACTCACTTTTTACCCTTTACTGACTTCGTGTGGTCGTTTTATAAGAAGCGTATTTATACAACAGCATAACAACCTGTCAGTCGAAATAACCAATAAAAAATTATAATAAAATGGCCACGCCCATTCAAAAGGCGGTAGTTTCACACAATGAAAAACTATGTTTATTCCAAAGTCCTTATTTTTAATATTTATTTATTCATTTATTTATTTATTCATTACCATCTACCACGTTTTCTATTGTAGCATACCATCTCCCACTGTGTTTCCATTGTAACGCAATCTATCATGTTTCTGTTGTAGTGAGGCACAAAAATGAGCACTCATGTCTAGTGTATATATATATATATATATATATATATATATATATATATATATATATATATATATGAATCTGTGCGTATGTGTGAGTCTCTGTGTCTTCATGGATGGGTATTCAAGTAAGTGATGTTATCTTCAGCATTTTGACCTGCGTCAGAGTTTCTAGAGGGACCCCATTGTCTACTTTGTTGCGAAGCTCACACAAAGAGCTGTGCCCGCGAAAACTTGCAAGAACGGAAGAGAAGGAGGAATAGAGTTAGTCAGTAAGGAGTGAAACCTCAAAGCAGTCAGTCTGGAGCATAGAAGCAGTCAGTCAGAATCAGACGGTCAGATATTTCAGTAGTTAAGTGTGAGACTCCGAAGCGGTCAGTTGGGCGTCAAGATACGGAGCAATGGAGACGATGGCCAGATGAGTCAGCATTTTTGGTAACTGTGTAGGACTTTCGCTGAATTCTTGCGTTAGCCATAACAAATACGAAAAAGGCTTAAAAGTACCGCACTTCAACTTCCTGATTTTTGCAGTTCTAAATCCGTGTTTTACTGTGTCTTTCCTTCCACCCACTGTTCGTGTTTTTCGAAAAAATTTTCTTCAACCTGAGGTATTATTTTTACACTGGTACCCGTGACCACGGATCCATCCCGAAAGAAGTCAGTCGAATGAAAAGAGAGAACGAAATCGCCGCATCCTAAGGTTTTCATTCTGCAGACGAGTAGAAGGAAGAACGCACATCGTGGACAAAGAAAAGGAAATATTTCTATCAATACATGTGTGTGAAAAAAGAAGAAAATGAAGACTGGAAGAAGAAAAACATGAATGGAGAAGGAGGGAACAAGGAAGGCACTAACAGAAAAAAAAACGCCCGAAAGACCTTCAAATGTATGAACAGAGGAAGAGGGGAAAAAATGAAGAAAATGAATATATGTGAGGACAGACACGTCAAACACACCAAAAAATTCCTCACGCACGAAGAGAAAGAAAAAAGAAAGAAAAATGGAAACCTAAGGAGTCTACTCTTTATCGCCCAGCCCTATTCTCCCCACCCGGCAAAAAAAATTAGTTTGTAAAGAATTTTAAAATGTAAAAAAAAAAATGAGTAGTCGATAAAATAAGTAATTTGTTTCATTTGGGGGGGGCATCAAACTGTTGAGTGGAACCCCTCATGGCTGCAGGCCTGGTCTTGTTAGGAGGGAAGGGAAACTCCTTTCCCCTCTGTCTCCTTCCCACGTTTTTTTTTTTTTTTATATTTATTTACTTTTGCCTTTAGTAGTCATAAAGTTTGGTAGCCAGTTTGATGTTAAAAAAAATTATTGTCCCTTCTGAGAAATTTTATAATAATAGCATAAAAATGCTCGAGAAGTGATAAGTCACCGATGTTAAAAAAATTAGCGGAAAGGACCTCAATCATAATTCTTTTGTGTGACACCTTTCTTTTGATTTTTCTATGTCTCTTTCGTTTTGAAAACCTTTCCTTTGTGTTCATTAAGGAAACGGGTTGATTTTAAACTGGGATGTGAAAAAGATGACGATGATAAAAATAAGAATAGAATTGATAAAGGCGATGCATATAAAGTGGATATTGATAACGGAATTACGAGGATAAAGATACGTGTAATGATTCGAGGTGGGAAGAAGAAAGAAACATGAAGCAAAGAGGGGGTTGGAGTGGTGATGGAAACGCAGAGAAACCAGGGATAGGGCGAAGAAAAAGGGAAGAGAAGAGAGAGAACGATGGAAGAGAAACGCTGAAAGTTTACGATTGATAAATGAAAAGAAAAGAAGAGAGGTATAAAAAAGAAAGAGAAACAATTACACAAGGGAATGAAAGTAAGATTCATTAAAAGAAAAAAATATTGAAAGTGGTGTTAATTTCAAACCAACTAGTCAATGTAGAACTGCGCAGAGATATAGAGGAAGGGTGTGTATAGGGGAATCATCCCCACCAAAGGGAAAAGAAAATTTAAAAAAAACAAAGAAAATGAAAAGAAAAAGTAAAAGAGAATGAAAAACAGAAAGAAAATGAAAAAAACGGAAAAAGAAGATGAGAAAAAAAACAGAAAGAAATTTTAAAAAAGAAGAAATGATAAAAAAAGAAAAAAGAAAAAGTGAGAGAGATTGCTAAGGTAAGGAATTTTTCTTACTCTACCTGTCTCCGAGCTATAAAGTTTAAAAAATAGTTAAAAACGAAAACAAGGGAGAAGGCACAATATCTCCTCATTTAATTTTTTTAAGTTAAATAAAAAAAAAAAGAAATATATATATATATATATATATATATATATATATATATATATAAGAAAAAAACCAAAGACCGGTTAATTCAGGATTATAAATTTATTTCCATCCTGTATTTTCAGTTTCTTGGGTGAACCAAAAACATGAAGAAAAAATTTATACAGGACTTCTTCAGATCCAATGGATAATTAATTAAAACAGAATAGACACGTGGGGTGGAGAGGAACGAGATTAAGGAGTTACCTCCTCGTTCTCTGGTTTAACCTGACCGAATATTACCTATATATATATATATATATATATATATATATATATATATATATATATATATATATATATTCCTGTAACAATTTAAAAGCCCAATTTCCGATTTTAAAGTCTGCCAAGGTTGATGCATTAAGATTGGAATATATATATATATATATATATATATATATATATATATATATATATATATACGTGTGTGTGTGTGTGTGTGTGTTCAATTTAAGAAAATAACAGTTAAATTTTTTTTAAAAGGCTTTTTAACAATTTCTTATCCATTGTGGAGTTTGAAGAAAAAAATTCTTTTTTGTTGTTTTTTGTTTTGTTTTTTTCTCACTTATTTAAACCAGATAGATAGATAGATAGATAGATAGATAGATAGTATCACTGAGAGCAGTTGGCCGTAAACCCTATCAACCAACACCCTTCCCAGCAGTGGTCACTTCTATTGATATATGGCTTGTTTTTTCTCTTTCTCTTTATTCCTGGTAGTACTTAACCGCAGAAAAGAAGAATGACAAAAATACTTTTAGGGTTTTTGGTTTGGAAACAAAAAAAATGTTCTGTTAAAATTCTATGGATAAAGAAGAAAAGTGCTGGTCAGTCAGGCAGGAAGTTCTATGGACAGGGAGATAAAGAGAACACGAGGGCGTTAAAGGAAAAGCAACAGGGAGGGAGCGAGAAGGCAGAGAGCCAAGTGCACAGGAGGGGAAAGTGAAAGAGAGAGATACAAGAGTCGATAGAGGAAAAGCAACAGGGAGGGAGCGAGAAGAAAGAGAGCCAAGTGCACAGGAGGGGGAAAGTGAAAGAGAGAGATACAAGAGTCGATAGAGGAAAAGCAACAGGAAGGGAGCGAGGAAGCAGAGGGCCAAGTGCACAGGAGGGGGAAAGTGAAAGAGAGAGATACAAGAGTCGATAGAGGAAAGGCAACAGGAAGGGAGCGAGAAGGCAGAGAGCCAAGTGCACAGGAGGGGGAAAGTGAAAGAGAGAGATACAAGAGTCGATAGAGGAAAAGCAACAGGAAGGGAGCGAGAAGGCAGAGAGCCAAGTGCACAGGAGGGGGAAAGTGAAAGAGAGAGATACAAGAGTCGATAGAGGAAAAGCAACAGGGAGGGAGCGAGGAAGCAGAGAGCCAAGTGCACAGTGAGAGAAAGAAAGAGAGAAGCAAAGAGTCAGTAGAGTAAAAGGCAGGAGGGGGACGAGACAGAGATGATGTGACAGGAATTCCTTGAAATTGATTTTTTTGTTGTTGTTTCAGTGTTTTATTTTTTTATATATTGACTGTTCCTTTTCTTGAATGTTTGGATTGTTTTTTGTTTGTTTGTTGTTTTGTTTTGTTTTGTTTTTTGTTTTTTTAATTCCTTGTTTTACTTTGTTTTAGCGAATTATTCAATTGATGTGTTTGAAGGCTGGAAGCCCGTGAAATGATATTTTCAAAGGAGGAAGAAATGCATATGCTTGAAGAAACGGTAAGGAGCACGATCCCTGAGCGCGGACGTGGGCCCGGTTCCCCCTGCGCCCGGTTAGTCGTGGTGAGCCGATCTGGGAGACAGTGTCAATTGTTTTTGAGATATATGAATATTGTGTTCTTTTGAAAATCCATGGAGACTGACAGCAAAATGCTGGAGATAGGCGAAAAGTGTTCCAGAGATAAATTGTTATCAGGTTGGGATGAGGGACCAGGGGCCACACATGCTAAGACACCCCCCCGCTAAGAAGGTATCTTCTGATGCAACACATAAACAACCGCTGAGATTTTTGACGCTCACAATTGCAGAGAGTCGGCAGAGGAAGCCATTAAGTCCTCGTGGATTGGTTGTTATACGAAATATGGAAGGTGGTTTAAAGTCCTTCTGGAGTGATTGTTAGAAAAGGATACGAGATAAGGGAAGGTGGTTCAAAGTCCATCCAGGTTAAAATGGGGATAGATAACAAGAGGTGTTTGAAAGTCCTCTGGGATGAAATGTAGAGTCATGGTGATGAGGGTCAGATATGTTGAGGCCCCGGAAGGTACTAAGTCCTGATGTAGCATTTGGTTCACTGCAGAGACCATAATGCTCCTGAACCACAACGAGAGGTGTGGAAGGCAACTTGAGAGAAGGTTAGGAGTGGTCAAAAACCCTGCCTATGATTGATTTTGAGGAGTGGAGGAACACGCCATCCCAGCACATTGCTGTTTGTCTTATAACTATGTGGAGTTACTGCCCCTGCATGTGCTTTTGTTGAAGGAGCAATGAGGTCTCTTGTTGGATAATGTCACACATTGCATGTTAACAGTTATGTCTATGTTTTATATTTTCATTGAGATGTAATTTATTGTTAATAAATGACAAGGGTAAGGAAGGGGTGTGTGGCATGATAATGAGCATTCATGTGTAGATAGATAGATAGATAGATAGATAGATAGATAGATAGATAGATGTGTGTGTGCGTGTGTGTGTGTGTGTGTTCGTGGATGGGTAGTCAAAGAAATCTTATCTTCGGCATCTTTGATCGGAGTCAGAGTGTCTTGAGGGGAGGGACCATTTTGTCTAATTTGTGCGAAGGCCTAACAAAAAATTGTGCTCGCGAAAACCTGCGTGACCAAAAAAGAAGGATGAAGAGAGTTGGTCAGTTAGGGGTGAGACCCCAAAGCGGTTAGCCCGAAACAGAGAAGCAGTCAGTCGGAAACAGAGAGTCAGTCAGTTAAGGAGTGAGACCCTGAAGCACCCAGTCCGGGGCAGAGAGTCAGTTAGTCAGGAATGAAACTCCGGAGCATGGAGTCAAGACACAGAACAATGAAAACGATGGCCAAATGAATCAGCATTTCTGGTGGCTGTGTAGTATTCAATCTTCGACATTTCCCGTTGTAGCATACGGTCTACCACATTGTTTCTATTGTAGTATGCGGTAAACCTTGTTTTTTTCCCTTGTATTATGCCGTCTATGCCAGAGTTTTTATTATAGTTCGCAGTCTACTGCATTGTTTCTCTCATAGTATGCGATCTATCACATTTTTTTTAACACAGTGGGTCCTTTATCCCGCAAAATTGATTGATTGATTTTAATGGCCAATCAACCCGTCTAGGGTTTTTTGTGAAGCTTTTAGTTCTGTGTGAGGGTCTATTTGATATTTTTGGTAAACATTTTTGCTTCGTATCCAGCAAAATACTGACTGACATTTTTCCTTAGTTTGGTTTGGATAACATGAACAATGCTCGTGCGAGATTGTTTTGCACTGAATAAACCCAGACAAAATTTGTCCAAGTACTTCCACATGGCCAACACGATCACCAGCTTACCGATCTGGGGGGCTAGGACGGCATACTTGTGAGATTTACTACCCCATAGGACACGACAAATCTTCCATAGTAATCCACTGTGTAATAAAAGGTGGCGGAAACGATTGCAAGTTTAACCGAGATTAACTCTATCCATACCATGGACGTATTTGAAAAGCATCATAATGCTTTCATCGGGCATCTGATTCATATAACCCTCGTCTATTTCTTCATCGTCTTTTTTTTCTAACTGATCCGTTATTTTATTCATTCCCGTCACTGATATCTTCCAATATAGAAATGTATCTTGAAAACTTAGTTCCATTTTGTTCTGATTGAAGCTTAGTTTACGCTCGTAAAGTAAACTTAACATTTCGTCTTCTATTCGTATACTTCTTTTCTTCGATGTGTTGCTGCTTTCATTTAAAATGTCTGTGTCAGGAGATAAACACGCCGAATATCCCGTTAAGAAAGCTCTGTGGTTTATGTTTATGAAACACTGTGATTGAAGGTTTATTCGATTTTGTTTTGTTACTATGCGATAGGACATCATTTTGTCCGGAATATCTGCAAGTATATTCATGTTTTCTCACTTTCGATACAATTTCTTTTTTACACTTTACTTATTTAAGGTGATCATTTTATAAGAAACGTATTTATACAGCAGCATAACAACCTGTCAATCTAAACAACCAATAATAATGATAAAATGGCCACGCTGCTTTAAAAAGCAGCAGCTTCATAGAATGAAAAACCATGGAATGTTTATTTCAAAGTCCCTGTTTATATTGTTCATTTATTTATTTATTCATTTGTTATCTATTTTCTGCCTAAAGTTCACGGTCGTCAAGGTAAACAATGATAAACAAATGGGTATGAAAAAATTTATTTATGTGTTAAATATCGTAAACGTCCAGTCGTGCTGCTGATGCTGCTCATAAACACAAAGGAGAAGAAGCTATAAAACTAACCTATACAAAAAATACTAATTCCAACAAATTATTGACTTATTATTTTGGAAATATAATTTCACTCATTCTCCCATATTTCCATTCATTCTCAGCCTACGGGTACTTTTATTACGATATATTGTCAATGCAAATCACTTCCCCATACAATTTCTCTAATCTTACTAATTCTTACACTTTCAAAGTACTAAGTTGGGGAATAAGCAAATTAGTAGATAATAGAATATATGGATATGAGAAATGACTTTTCACTTAAGTTCATTGGAAAGTTATTTTGTTTATTCACGATTCTAATAAGGGATTTCTTAAGGATTGCCGTTTATTGCGTTGACAGAGATTTTTGTTTTTTAATTCCTGGTTTGAGTTTGATAAATATTTCAGCTGTTGTTCTTCTGAAATTAGAGAGTGAAAAATCGGTCAGATGAGAGTTTTGCTATTGTCTAGTTTCTTTGTTTAATGGCATATAAACTTTTATGGGTTATTTAATAACAACATAATCCTTATAAAAGAACAGTAATTGTACTATTTAGATTATTGCTGGGGAATAAGATGAATTATAAGGATTTTTAATACGAAAGTGAATGTAATAGCACAGCTTGCTTACAACAATGTTACAGTCCTGCACTTTTAGCTACCACGTCACAGGGACTCTGCTCCTAGTTTAATTTAAGAAATTAGACGCTGAACTCCTCAGACGGGGCACAATTATTTTGTTCTACGGGCCAAGTTATTGGTAAAACGGCTACCCAAGAGTATGAATGAGGGAGTGTGTGTGTGTGTGTGTGTGTGTGTGTGTGTGTGTGTGTGTGTGTGTGTGTGTGTGTGTGTGTGTGTGCATAAATGTGTATGTTTATGAGTGTGTGTGTGTGTGTGTACGTACAATGATGGGCCAAACAGATAACCACACGTGAATAAAAGCATTTCATACATCTAAGATGGCCGTTTTCATTCATTATTTGAAGGCTCTGCGATCCGCTCCTTATCTTCCTTGTCATTCTCGATGAAAGCACACGAGGTAAAGTTTCGCAACACTCAACTCTTCCATGCTATTGTCTTCATCTCTCTTATTCCCACGATGTACTGAGTATGACACTAAACAAATTCCGGTAGTGAGATTTCAGTTTTAGATTCCAGGAGAGTGTGATTTCATCCCTACATTGCCAATACCCCAAGATCCATTCTGACCATCTGAACCGGACCAGGAAAATATGTTAGAGTCAAATGGACACGGCGACCCGAGTTCAAATTCTGGACAAGGTTGTTTGCTTTCCACGTTGAGCAAATACCCTTGAAAACGATATAAATCCAGTTATTCTCCTTCCTGCTATAGTAGGGTGTACTGGGGTCTTAACCTTGATATAGCAACCAGTCCAAGAGAAGGAAAACTCGGATTTCAAACCTGTTAAAATCCGCCTAAAATTTGATCTTATGTCGCATCTTGCTCGTGCATAAAGTGTTGATATATATATATATATATATATATATATATATATATATATATATATATATATATATATATATATATATCAACGCTTCAGCACGAGAAAAAAAAAGAATCATGGTTCGTTTCAATATCAATGTTTTAAGAACAAATCTAGCTTTGTTTTTGATGTTGTAATGAAGTATGCTTCTTTTTTTTTACTTGCACATAGCGCCATCGAATATGTGTAATTATTAAACAGATCTAATTGATCTATAGATGAAACCCTAACAGATCTATTTGATCTACAGATGAAACCCTAACAGATCTACTTGATCTACAGATAAAACTCTTACAGGTACTATCACTCCGAGTTAGACTCGACCTGAGAATAATGACCATGAAGAAGTATTCCCCACTTTCCAGAACTCGAACCTCACCATCAGATTCTATTTACCAACCCCTCCGCTCGGGCAGGATATTACACAAGGTCAATTTTTAAGCGGAGTTTAACGGGTTTGAATTCAGAGTTTTCCTTCTTCTAGACTAGTTGCCTCACCAAGGCTGAAGAACTCAGTCTGTCCTACTATTTACCCATAGCTGGAGGGAGAATAATTGGATTCATACCTTTCCCAAGGGTACTAGTGCTATGTGAAATGCAATCAGTCTCGTCCAGGATTTGAACTCGTGTCGCCGTGTCCATTTCCTACGTCGACAACCATTACACCACAGGCACCACCACGGGCAGCCTCACCATCTGATGCAGTTTAGTGTCATACTCAAGACTCCCCCGACTCGAGGGGTTTTACTCTTCTGCAGAGTATAGAGTTGGCCTGTTATTAAAACCATTGGGATATAGGCTTTGTATTATGGTTTGGTTTGGTTTGGTTTGGTTTTTTAACGGCATATGAATTCCTTATGGGTTATTTAATGCCGAACTTTGATTCATTTGTAAAGGTTTGATTACGATCATAACAATCTATATTTCAACGAAAACAAAGAAGAAAAATAGAATAGATAAAAAAAAAAAGAGAAACACTTCAAAGTCTGTAAGTGTTGGTATATATATATATATATATATATATATATATATATATATATATATATATATATATATATATATATATATATATATATACCAACACTTCTGCAGGAGCAAGATGAAGTCAATTTGTTGGATTTTAACAGGTTTGAATCCTGGGTTTCCTTTCTCCTACACTGGTTGCCATATCAAGGTTAGGAGTGGTCAAAAACCCTGCTTATGATTGATTTTGAGGAGTGGAGGAACACGCCATCCCAGCACCGCCCCTGCATATGTTCAAAGTCTGAAAGTAAATTGTTCACTCATTGTAATTTGTTCTCTCTGTCGTCATATTAGGGTTTTGTGCTGAAAGAATTTGATCCTAACTATATGCATTTGAAACGTTCAATTCTGGAATGTGCATATACCATTTGTTCGTTTGGTCAAATTTAAACTTCTTGCACAATTCCTTGTCCACCCCGTCGAGTCTAGTCTTATACTCTCTATGCGCTAATTTACTACATTCGCCTATGGGATTGATCGTTTCCTTTTATCATTATCATTATTGTTATTATTATTATTTTTAAAAATCAAGAAAGCTCTAGAATACTTAAGGAAATTACATCTTAGAAGGCTAACTTAACTACATCAAAATACCAACTTAAAAATAAAGAAATAAAATCTTATCTAGGGGAAATAACTCTAATTGCATAGTTTAAATTCATAAAAAGTTGCGTCCCGTGAATCTATTTTTCAGCCTTCTTACTATGAATTGACATTAAGTCATTTTATTAGGGTCACATACAAATTGAGAGACTCTTGCGTAGCTATTACAATAAACGCTCGGTCTCCACAAAACTCTCTTTCAGAGGCACCTCAGACGCCGTGTAAATAAATCAAACTTAGCTTTATTTTGATAAAAGGGCAGGTGCAACCTGTCGGGGATGATCTCCTGGGACCAGATAATTAAGATAAATCACCCACATAGCCTTTGATTATAAAAGATTCCAGCTAATATGATAGTTTCGATATTTACTAAGAAGAGCTGTATCCTTCATTGTATGTTAACTACAAACTTATCCCAGATTCTATGTCAATTTCAACTTTATCCTAAATTCTATGTTAACTTCAACAATAATGAATATTACAAATAACATGGAAATGTTAACAGCTGGATTCTCAATTACAACCATTGACAATTTAATCCAACATGGCGGATTTTATGACAGATCAGGAAAAAAGAAAAATTCTAAACGGATACAATTTTGCCCCCCCCCCCTCACAACTGAGGTTTCCGATTTCTTTACTGTCCTTATCTACTTCGACTCTGCTCGTTACAAGTATATATTCATAATATATATCAGATTGTTGTTGATTTAACGAGAGAAAAGTAAATATTTTTAAATGAATAGGTCTGCAAATGATTTCAAATTTGGTATCTAGGTTTTTATAATTAATATACTTGTGCTACACGCGTTTCGGACATTTCAGTCTTCGTCAGATAGTCCGGCGGAGTTTGTATTTTGGCAGAGTGTTGAGTTTCTTTTATAGTAAAGATTGTTTGACTTATACAGTCATAGACACAAAACTGGAATCAAGTAAAATCAAAACAATCCATTAAAATACCCTTTACTATTGAAAATAAGAAATAAAAATTTAAAAAAAAGTAAACACTTAGCCAGAAATCAAACGCCACTTGATTGACTAATGATGACTGAAATGTCCACAACGTGTGTAGCACAAATATATGGAATAATGATCAAAACCTAAACTTTTACGGCGAATCAACCCTTTTCAGGTCATTTAACGCGGAATTAAGTCATTTGGATAAGTTTTAAACAATTCAGTTTAGTATAACTATCATTTTCTGTTTATACACAGTTAAATGTCAAAAAGTTCGATTTCAAACAATGTAGCTTAGCATACAAAAGCAGTTCTATTTCAAATAATTAAGTTTAGCATAAGCACACAGTTTAGTTCTATTTGACCCATAGATAAGACCCTATCGGGAGCTACCACTCCGGGTCAGAGTGGACCTGGGAGCAATGGCAATGAAGGGGTACTCTGCATTCCCCAGAGCTCCAAAATTACAAGACTCACCATCAGATTGTTTAGGGTCATATTCAGGACACTCGTTGGGGGAACCTTACTCCTCTGCAGTGTGTGTGTGTGTGTGTGTGTGTGTGTGTGTGTGTGTGTGTGTGTGTGTGTGTGTGTGTGGACCCCTTCACAGTGACGTGCCAGTGTTGGGTGACTAACAAGAATTTATCAAGAACGGCTCTGTGCGGACACAGGATGTAGTCTGGAATCCCTACTGGGAGCGATGTATGATAGGAACGGAGAGAGAGAGCGAGTCAGGGAAATCTGTGTAAGCAACGTTACTTGATGATGATGATGATGATGATGATGATATCTCTCTCTCTCTCTCTCTCTCACACACACACACACACACTAAAGAAATATACATATATTCTTATATGCTTTTACCTCTCTACATATTTTGCTCTCATATAAATATGCACCTATATTCAAAATTATAGTGAATAAGAATAAATACAATTACTTTTTTCAATTGTTATTGTGATAGTGAACAAAAAAAAAGAGAACCAGCCAAATAGTGCTTTGCCATTTCGGCTGACCTCAGGATAAAACCGAGGAAAAGTGAAAAGATAGATAAGTACCTAGATTTTGCAAGAGGGTGTCCTCGTGGTGTAATGGTTAAAGCGATGAACTGCGGAATCGTAGTACGCGAGTTCGTACTCCAGTCGCGCTATTACGTTCACTTTCGGGCAAATACCCTTGGGAAAGGTATGAACCCCCTTATTCTCCCTCCAGCTATGAGTAAATAGTAGGACGGACTAGGTTCTTCAGGCTTGGTGAGGCAACTAGTCTAGGAGAAGGAAAACTCTGAATTCAAAACCTGTTAAACTCCGCTTAAAAAAAAATTGACCTTGTGTCATATCCTGCCCGAGCGGAGGGGTTGGTAAATAGTACCTAGATTTTGCAAGAGATCTGAAAAAACTATGGATCATGAAAGTAGTAATTTGTGTGATCGTTACAGTCACCAAAGGATTGGTACAAAGACTGGAGAACTCGAACGAGCGGAGACCATCCAAATTACAGTATTATTAAGATCGGCCTGAATACTGAGAAGAGTCTTGGAGACTTGAGGAGACTTGCTGTCACTCAAATTCCAGAGAGGAGCTATCATCTAACGCTGGTGTGAAAAACTCTCAAAAGAGTATTATAATAATAATAATAATAATCATCCCAGCACCTGTCCGAGAAAATGCCACGCATAAACTCCTATGGGACTTTAACATACAAACGGATCACCTAATCCCGGCCAGAAGACCAGACCTCATAATAATCAACAAAAAAAAAAAGAAAATTTGTAAAATTGTTGACTTTTCTGAAATCTGAAGGGAAGTGAAAAGAAAGATAAGTACCTCGACCTTGCTAGAGAATTGAAAAAGCTGTGGAACATGAAAGTAACGATTGTGCCAATTGTGATTGGTGCGTTAGGCACAATAACTAAAGGATTATTAAAAGGCCTGGAGGACTTGGAAGTTGGCGGACGAGTAGAGACTATCCAAACGACAGCATTGCTGAGAACGGCTAGAATCCTAAGAAGAGTCCTAGAGACTTGAGGAGACTTGCTGTCACTCAAACTCCAGTGAAAAACTATCAGTTAACACTGATGTGAAAAACTCTAGAGGAGTAAATAATAATAATAATAATAATAATAATAAGTATCTCGTCATTGCTAGAGAATTGAAAAAGCTGTGGAACATGAAAGTAACGATTGTGCCAATTGTGATTGGTGCGTTAGGCACAATAACTAAAGGATTATTAAAAGGCCTGGAAGACTTGGAAGTTGGCGGACGGGTAGAGACTATCCAAACGACAGCATTGCTGAGACGAGTCCTGAGACGAGTCCTGGAGACTTGAGGAGACTAGCTGTCACTCAAACTCCAGTGAAAAACCATCAGTTAACACTGATGTGAAAAACTCTAAAGGAGTAAATAATAATAATAATAATAATAATAAGAGGGTATAGAAAAAGAATGATAGAAGTTTTAATAGGGTCCGCTAGATTTAATACAAGCCAAAGACTTGCAGATCAGACTAAAATGATATTAAAGAAAGCTTGGTTTTCTGACCTCAAGATACCAGAAATACGTAGACAAGTATATAGTGAAGAATATGAACAAGATCGCCTTACCAAACTCGAAACACTAAATACTAAAAAGCAAGAGCCATCTAACCGAATTGAATCGCAAAATACTGAAAACTGAAACACCATTGACTCCAGCACCACCAAACAAATGTTAACACAAGAAGACAAAATAAGTGTAGAATTAATAAAGAAAATCATAACTGAAAAGAAGACTATATCACCATCCCTCAGGAACCAAAACATGAAAAATACAAAGTAAAAACCGAAAAGGTAAGTAAATTATTACCAAGTTTTCCAACGGATAACATCACTCAACTAAACGAGCTAATTTACGCGGGTGCAAAATTAGTTTATGATAAAATTGGCGTTCACCTAAGGAATCCGAAGAGAAATACAATACAAAAGTACGAAGGAAGGATTAACACGCGAGAATATAATAGGATGAAAAGACCAAAACAAAACAGTTGACAGGTCTAATAATCCAACTTGAAGAGATGACTCAAAAGATATTGGCGAAAGAAGGGGTCAAGCAATACAAACAAAACAGGACATTCCAAAATAACGAAAGAAAATTCTATCAACAAGTAGATTGAGAACGCACGAGGACAAACCAACAAACGGACGCAAAGGAAGCAAAACGATTTGGGAGTAAAATATGGAACAGAAAGAACATGACAGAAAGGCTGAATGGATGAATAACATAAAAAAGAATTACAAGGACCCAAAGAAAGCTCTGAGGCGGACATACACCTGTAATCGCTCAGAACAACAATAAAAAAAATACCGAATAGGAAAACGCCAGGCTATGATGGCATACTTGGGTTCTGGTTTAAAAGATTTACATCTATCCATGACAGATTGGCTCTTAAACCGAGTAGATACCTTGAAGAAGCAAGAATACCCGAATTGATGATTAAGAGGACGACTACCCTGATTCAAAAAGACATCCCCCGAAAGGGAACAATCCCCAAGAACTACAGGTCCATAACGCGTGGTAGATGGTCACATATGTGACTGATGTGGACAATCCTAACAGCACAGATTAGGGATGAAATCTACTACTGGTTAGCGAAGCAGAAAATGTAACCATGGCGTTGATTGACAATAAAAAGGCCTATGATATGATCCCACAAACTAGGATAGAAATTGTGTAACAGAGCAGATTGGGGCTGCAGAATCTAGCCTACTATTTGGTGTGGATTTTAGAAGATTGGAGCAGTACGCTGACAAATCGAGAAGGAATGTTCTTATTATTCGAAATGAAAGGAAGTTGGGAAAAGCGGAATGTTTTTTTTTTTCTAAAAAGTCATAGATGTTGTTTTTTTATAAAGCAAATAACAATGAACAGTGCGGATTTTAGAAGAATAAAATCAGTACATTGTTGTGGTTTTTTAAAGAGTGATGCAATATATTATCACCACGAGAAAGAAGCGAGAAATATTGTTTAATTTTTGGCTAGCAGAAAAATACAAAAACATCTTAAATTGATTTTTCTAACCAGAGAAAGAGAGGGAGAGAAGAAAGCTTGAAGTCGAATAAATCACTAGACAAAACAATTGCTGAATTGGGAGTGAGGTTACAGAGGGGTCAGCCTAATGCAAGCTGGTAGCCCAGAGAAAAAACCAAACTTAGAGAAATGGAAAATTTTGATTTAATTTTGGAAGTAAGTAAACTTATGACGTACGAATCACATGAGGAGAAAAGGCTCGCCCCTGTAGAGAGAAGGATAGAAAGAAACGTGATGAGAGGGAGGGATACAAAACCCAATTGTAGCAGTCGGACCAGAAGTGGTACGGAGACAACATACCCCCCTTCTGGGAGCAGGCACAGAGATTCACTGTTGGAGTAGCAGAGAGCAACAGTGAATGAAATTAATTTGTTGAAAAATAACTAAAGGTCGTTGATGAAATACGTCCACTTGGAGACAGAAGAAACAATTATATAAAATGGATTTTTGCCAAAAAGTAGCAGTGCGGGAAATAGAACATCGAAATAACATCGAAATAACAACAATTATTTCATAATTGTTAATTGTTCTTTTTCTGACTATAAACATTATTTCATCATTCAACTCCGTGTTTGTTCTTTCTCTGGGCTTCAACTTTTTATTTTTTTTATTATCGAATGATCAGACTGTCCAGTTATTTCGGCTTTCGGCGTAAGCTCTAAATCCAGTTGTCTGGATCTAAAAATTTACAACGTGGACAGACAACTGGTTCAGCTGAGATTGGATCTTCCACCCGGAAAGTTCAGATGTTAAGTGGTCGAGTGAACGGTGACAATTGTTTGAAAATGTACTAGATACCCAACAAAGTCATAGACTGTTTACCAAAAATTAAAAGAATTGGAGATTATGATATAAACAATAAAAATATACAACCAGGATATAGAAATGGAATTTGACAACAAAAAAAATGAGCCATGCTCATAATGAAAAGTGGAAAAAGACAAATAACGTAAGGAATAGAATTGCCGAGTCAAAAAAGAATCAGAACGCTTGGAGAAAAGGAAACTTACAAGCACTTGGTGATATTGGAAGCGGACATCATTAAACAAGCGGATATGAAAGAAAAAATAACAAAAGAGTATCTTAGGTGGATGTGAAAACTTCTCGAAATTAAACTTTGCAGCAGAAATCTCATTAAAGGAAGGAACACCTGGTCGGTACTTATTATAAGATACACGGGACAATTCTTAAAATGGACACGGGAAGGATTAGAAACCATGGTAAGATTTTCAAGACTATTTTAAAAATTAACACGGAAAAAACACTGAGAAATGGACCAGAGAAAAAGAAAGTTGATGACGATGCACAAGGCCTTACATCCGAGAGATGACGCTGGCAGATTATATGTTAAGAAAAGAAGGAGGAAGGGGACTCACCAGCGTTGAAATAAATTCATAAACGAAAAAGAACTGGACACTTTAATACAAGCAGTAAAAATACACAGCCCGGATATAAGAATGGAATTTGGTATTGAAAATATGCCAATGAAGTGAAAAAGAGGAAATAAAGGAAGAAACTGAACTGCCAAGTCAAGAAAGAATCAGACCGTTTGAAGAAAAAGAAAATTACAAGTACTTGTGAATATTGAAAGCGGAAAAAGACACGCTAAAAGAAAGAAACAAGAAAAGAGAACCTCAAACGAACGAGAAAACATCTCGAAAGCAAAAGCTCTGTAGTAGAAATATCATCAAAGGGATAAACACCAGGGCTGTCCTCCTTGTAAGATACTCGGGATCATTTTTAGATGAACAAGAAAGTGACTCAGATAAATGGACCAAAGGTTAAGAAAGCAGGTGAAGATTCACTATGCCTTATATACGGGAGATAACAAGAAAAGGAGGAAGAGGACTCGCCAGCATTGAAGATAATGTTAATACATCAATACGAAGACTATATTTAAAAGAGCTAATAAAGACTGATTACAGCAGCTATGTCAAAATAAGTACAAACAAAAAGCAAAATCTATAAAATAAGTGAAGAAAAACAACTAGACGAATACCTCAAGCGACAAACAAGGAAGATTTCACACTAGATGACCATAGCTAAGAAAAGGAAACCTCAAGAGAGAAAGTGGATCTCATCTAATAGCAGAACAAAATAACGCCATACAGACCAATTATACCAAGGCGAAAAATAATACGTAATAAAATGGCAAGTGTAGGTTCAGCGGAGACAGAAATTAAACAGTTAATCACGTGATAAGTGAATACAGCAAACTAGCAAAGAAGGAGTACAAGACTAGGCATGACTGGAGGGAGGAGGTGATCTATAGTGAATTGTGCAAGAGATTAAGATTTGACCTTACTAACAAATCGTATATGTACAAACCTAAACCTGTCCAAGAAAATGATACCCATAAAATTCTCTGGGATTTTGAAATACAAACGAATCACCTAACTTTGACCAGAAAACTAGACCTAGTGTTAATTAGCGAGAAAAAAAGCAATTACTAACTAATGGCTTTTGTCAAAGAACTAAACAAAACCGTAAAACATGAGGTGACGGTGATACCCATTATTGTCGGTATACTAGGAACGTTCCTCAATGGGCTTAGAAAAAAGTCTGAAGGAACTGGAAATCAGAGGTACAATCGAGACCATACCGACCACAACATTATTGAGATCGGCTAGAATATTTAGAAGAGTCCTGCAGACCTGAGGCAACTTGCTGTCACTTACACTCAAGTGAAAGACCTTGTTAAAAATGGTCGGAAAACTCACAAAAATGGGGTATAACAGCTAACACGTTAGACTGCGACATCGTAGTAAGATAGTTCAAACTTCAGTCTCACTAATACGTATAAGTTATGAACATGTGAAAGGCATGAAACCCTTTATCTCTCCCAGATATGAGTTAACGACTATCGCTGTTGGTCTTTTACAAGGATGGCTAAGTCATTAAATAACCTATAAAGTTTGTTATGCCGTTAAACTATGAAACGAAACAAAACTAAAGCTCACGATTAATTTGCCCAATCGGCTGGGACTGTAGAATACACCGACTGCACCTCTGTTTAGGGGTAACAACGAGTATCCTGAATATGACACAACAATCTGACGGTGAGGCTACAATAATACACGAGCTTTGGGGAATGCAGAGTATCCCTTCATTGCCATCGTTCCCAGGTTTACTCAGATCCAGAGTAATAGCAGCTGATAGCTATGGGTCAAATAGAACTAAAATGCATACTTATGCAAAACTGAATTACTTGAAATAAAACTGTTTTGATATTTAAACTGCGTACTAATGCTAAACTGAATTGTTTGAAATAGAACTGTTTTTGACATTGAAACTGTAATTATGCTAAACTGAATTGTTTGAAATAAAACTGTTTCAACATTTAATTGTGTGAGGACAAAAACTATACTTGTACTAAACTGAATTGTTTGAATCAGAACTCTTTCACTAAACTGAATAGCTTGAATTAGAAATGTTTTTGTCAATTAAACTGTGTACTTATGCTAAACTGAATTGTTTGAAATAGAACTGATTGTTTGTATAAAAAGGGATTTGACATTAAATAACCTACAAAGGTTGATATGCCATAAAACCCTAACAAATTAACAAATATCATGAGTAGTAAAATAATAATAATAATAATATGGAGGAGTTGGAAGTTGGCGGACGAATAGAGACCATCCAAACTACAGCATTATTGAGAACGGCCAGAATACTGAGAAGAGCCCTGGAGACTTGAGGAGACTTGATGTTACTCAAACTCCAGTGAAAGACCATCAGCTAACGCTGATGTGAAAAACTCTAATGAGTAAATAATAATAATAATAATAATAATAATAATACCTGTGGACCATTCAACAAAAACAACAACAACAACAATAATAATAATAATAATAATAATAATAATATTTCCGGCTTTATGCTCATAAAGGACATCAAAAATAATGGTTAAAAATGTACTTTTAACAAGGAGCTAAAATGGACTCGTCTCTCTAGAGTGATTACGTCATCGCGCTTGTGATGTCATCAGCCTATTGTCGACACACTTAAAATTTTAAATATTGACTTTTCTTAAACAAAAGATGTTATATTTATAAAAAGGGGTACAGTTAAAAAAAAACACTATCGGTCATAACAAAATAGCTTAATTGCTGTTTCACGATGGCATAATAATTTTCTTTTCTCGAATGAGTTACTGTCGTCATTTGTTTCCTGGGAGACTCGCTCAAGATCCTGCCATTATTTGGTTAAAAAAAAAACACTTTTTTCGATTATAAAAACCAACAATAACAAAAAAAAATGGTGCGAGTAACTTTGGTTTCCGACAAGAACAAATCAATAGGAAAAATAGGCGGAGAGGATTTGATTACGGAAGAAACGCAACAAGACAGCGCCCCTACTTCTGTCCCAACCGGAATTCCCAATCGCTCTGCCAGTAATCTACTTTTTGAGATGACCCTAAACCAATTTATGGAAGTAACTAACATCCTCCAGTGTTTTTTCGAACTTGCAGAAAAGAACAAATGCCATTTTTCGAACGTATCCTCCAACCAGCAGGGAGGAGACGCTACTACTCGACGGGAGATAATATGGCCCCGGTTTCTAAAACCCAAAAGGGTCGTGACCTGCGGCCGGAAGACCTTGCTTGCCTGGGTGAACAAGGAGCTCTCTGAAAGTTACACCGATCTATCCCAGCTCAACGACGGGGTGGCTTTCTGTCAGTTAATGAACAAAATAGCTCCTGGTATCATACCCAGAAACAAGATCAAATTCTATGTCGGGATTACTCGCTGGTCTGATAACTACAAACTCCTGCAACAGGCGTTCTCTGACCTCAGAATTGACCGGGCTTTACCGGGTAAAGGTAGAGACCTTAACCAAAAAGACATCCTAGTGTTTACCAGTTGGTTGAAGGCGTTTTTCGAGGTAAACTCGGGGCTCAAGTCGAGAAATAAGACAAACAGAGAAGAAGGTGTCGGTGACGGTTTCAGTTGCAAAGACAGCGGCTGCGGAAGCGGAACTGGTAGCGACAGTGACGACAGACTAATAAACGCATCCTCACTGATCTACACCAGAATCGCAAATATACGTGAAAAGGTGGATCATAATGACGACAAATCAAACCAGGATCAGAGAGAGGCTCCTTTTCATTTCACCGACTCGGATCAACGCGAAGACCAGTGTTGTGCATCGTCGCCCAATCAGAACATCCCAAGAAGCAACAGTACAACAACGTTCTTACAAAACAAATACCCTTCGATAAACCTCGTCGCTCCAAAGAGATTTACAACTTGTGGCAGGAAGACGCTTTTAGCTTGGATAAGCGGTGAACTTTCGCGGAACATAATCGACCTCACTCAGCTTTCAGACGGCGCCGCCTACTGCCTTTTAGTCAATATCCTCAGTCCAGAAATGATCCCAGTGAAAAGGATCACGTTTAAGATCGACCCCTTCACGCACCAAGAAAACTACAACCTTTTGCAAGCCTGCTTTAGACACCACAAAGTGAGAAAGACAATCCCCGTCCAAAAACTCATCGGACAAAATACAAAGGAGATTCTGCTCTTCACCAATTGGTTGAAGGCCTTTTACGAATTCAACATGGCGTCCATCTCCGCAAAATCATTATAGAATCCCAGTTATAGACGCATGCGCACACGTATTCACATAAATTTATTTAACAATTCTGTTAAATTGGCACTGAATTTTGGTCGTGAGCCTTATAAAGGCTATCCCATTGTACTCTCTTCTTGTCTTGTTTTCAATTATTAAAATTTCTGAATATAGTTCTGTGTCGTATAATAACCGAAATACGTTCTAAAAAACAGACGTTGTATAACTAGAGCGCTGTGTATGTTGGATGCTTTTTCAAAACTTTGAAAACAATTATATCATATAGTTTTGGTTTGTTTAATGGCATATCAACCTTCAAGGGTTATTTTATATCAAAGCCATCCTTGAAGAAGAGTAGTGGTACTATTTAACCCATTTTGGGTGGATAAAGAAGTTTATACTTTCCCAAAGGTATTAGTCCGAAAGTGAACACGTTATTACTCTTAGAGGTAAGGGTTGTACCGACTGGAGTCCGAACTCGCTTACTACGATATCGTAGTCCAGCACGTTAGCCACTACGTCACTACCCTCCGCGTTCTTATCAGGGCTTTTCGAGCATTTTTACTTGATGAACCCCTTTTAACCAAATATAATTTCCATTCATTAATTGAATATCAATTTAAAAAAAGAACCGTAACTAATTTAGCAGTGTCTAATAAAATTTACACGAGAAAAGAATCAGTATGTATTTACCCAACCCCTCCATCACAGGATGTGACGCGGTCAATTTTTAGTAGGATCAAAGCTGATTTAAATTTCATTTTCCTTCTCCGAAACTGGTGGCCTAACCAAGGCTAAAGAACCCAGCCTGCCTTACTATTTATTCATTGCTGGACGGAAGAACAGATAAATTCAAGCCTTTCTCAAGAGCATTAGCTTGAAGTGAAATGTAAACTTCCTCTTCTTGGAATTGAACGCAGGTCCCCGACTCCATTTCTTATGACGATAACCGTTTCGCTAATTAGTAAATTATTAATGCAAATGCAGCTTTAAATCTTGAATTATTTTCTAATGAGAAGAATGAGTTTGTCGGGCACTGAGTAGTTCATGCATATTAGTTTACAGGCTTATGAGGTGGAAGAACAAATCCGCATGTTCTTTGTTCAAAGTGTTTCTCTGCTGGCTTAGTAAATAATACACAAGACTAAACCCAGATTCTACCATATTTTCTTTTGGGAAAATACGATTAAATGCGTTGTTAACGATGCCGAAAAGTTCCGATCCTTTCGATCAAAGCCAGATCTTTCGAACTTTTAAATGATCCGGGTGTTTTGAACGGATCGTGCGTGAACCACACATCACTAGTGACCATCATGTAACTTATTGACCTCCGACCCGCCCGAGCTGTCAAATAAGAAATGCACCTGTGTAAATAACAGGTGCATCTGGTCGAAGATGTTGACTGTTGACGGGTTGAATTGAGTGCAGATGCGACGCTCACTGAAGCAGGTGGATGTCAAACAATTATATAAACCGGTGCTACAAGAAGTTCGAATTAGTTGTGTTATATAGTCATTTGCCGTATCATAACGACTCAATAATAGTAAAGACGGACGCACGCAGAAAGATAGACGCATGAAGGATAACGCAAGAAGACTTCTTTAGAAAAATATTCACCTCTCACTTTATTGCAAGGGTTCGAAAGGGTTGTTAAAGGGTTGTATGTGAGAGGATGCTGGAGACCGAACATAAACTTCATATTTTGACCTCACTGTTATGACCGTCACGTTGTGTATTTCTTGTTCTCCTGATGTTGGGGTCAACTCCATCGGGGGTTTTTCCGAGGGCCCCCTCGGTCGGGTGTGGCCTTCCCTACCACATCTCGTCTCTAACCCTCTTGGAGTCTGCTGGCAACTGCCTTGGCACCCCAAACTCAACTGAGTTAAATAATAACTCAACGCCCACACGATCGCCTACTGGATCTTTGAATTGGATGTTTAATCGTCATCAAGCGGAAATAACTGTCATGCAGTTCAGAGGTTACTCTCTTCCGGTGCATGACTGTAATGGCACAATGAGACCTTCACCTTGTCCCATATCATAAGCCTTAATCCGCCCACGCGATCTCTTTCGATTACTGGCCATTGGAATGTGTCACTTCCTTCCGGTGTATCACCTTGGAATAGTATTTTTGGGCCGGGTCGAAGGTCAAAATATAACAGTTGGAGATCAGAGTTTCGAGTCTTTCAGTTCGAAGCAGTGAGAACCAGACCCAGCAGAGAGCTGGGCCCTCCGGGCCCCCGGTTGAGCAGCTCCGCTGGATGAGAAAGAAGTGCTGCTATAGCCAGAAGAGCTGGGGGTCAATATGTTGCAGTCTTTGTTCAGTCTCCAATTCACCTCTCACACATAACCCTTTCGTACCATTTCGAATAAAGTGTGAGAGGTATATTTTTCTAAAGAACTGTGTTTCGTTCGTCATTATTGGGTTGACTATGTTTCTGCATGCATATGAGTATGTTACAATCATACCCACGTAGGTATTTTATTAAGTGGACGATATCTAGTCGAGATGATCAGGTAATTTTTGTTCCCCTGTTAGAAAGGGGTTTATAGATGTAAATTAGTAAATCCACCCCCAGTAGACCCCTATATCAGAAACCCGAAAAATGGCGACCCACGCCAGGTCTGTATGAAGCGAGAGGAAACTCTTGTAGAAGTTCAAAACGCCTCTGATGTAGAAATATATTGGAACTAGGTGTAGAGGCGAAAACCAATCGAGTTTTTTGGTTCCCTCCAAATTTTCTCTCGTGCGCTTGATCGTTACAATTACATTCGATAAAAAGAACTATGGGAGGCCTCGAGGCCTTTCAGGGGTTCTTGCATCTCTCGAACTCGGAACGGGCGGACTCAACAAAGCCGTCCTTTTCACCTACCTTCTCGAGCAAGGACGACAATCGAATACGAGTATCTAACATCACTTTTGGTAAGCAGAACTGGCGCCGTGAGGTGAGCCAAACATCCAGCTATGGTACCTAACATGACGCCCATGAGACTTTCGATAACGTTCCTGGTAATAGCATAACTCCTTGCTAATATACCAAAATCACTATGTCTTGTGTCGACATACAATCGTACATGACACTCCCTAAAAACGTTCATCCATTTATAAATCCACTGTAACAAGCAATAAAAATCAAAATTAAATAGCGGCGTGAAGCGGGCGTAAGTAGTCTCTAAAGAATATTCAATACACCGGGTCTCTAAAGAATATTCAATACACCGGGTCTCTAAAGAATATTCGATAAACCGGGTCTCTAAAGAGTATAGACTACAAGACGGTGGTCACGGAAGTCGGAACCCACAAAGGAGTGTGTTTCAACTCAACTGCCGAATCGACCATCCCCAAAAATGGATGACGCCGGAGAGCTGTCAAAAATTTTATTCACCCCAAGAGATCTCTGTGGACCACTTTGGGAAGCCCCGGTTTATTGAATATTTTTTAGAGACCCGGTTTATTGAATATTCTTTAGAGACCCGGTTTATTGAATATTCTTTAGAGACCCGGTGTATTGAATATTCTTTAGAGACCCGGTTTATCGAATATTCTTTAGAGACCCGGTTTATCGAATATTCTTTACAGACCCGGTGTATTGAATATTCTTTAGAGACCCGGTTTATTGAATATTCTTTAGAGACCCGGTTTATTGAATATTCTTTAGAGACCCGGTGTATTGAATATTCTTTAGAGACCCGGTGTATTGAATATTCTTTAGAGACCCGGTTTATCGAATATTCTTTAGAGACCCGGTTTATCGAATATTCTTTACAGACCAGGTGTATTGAATATTCTTTAGAGACCCGGTTTATCGAATATTCTTTAGAGACCCGGTTTATCGAATATTCTTTACAGACCCGGTGTGTTGAATATTCTTTAGAGACCCGGTTTATCGAATATTCTTTAGAGACCCGGTTTATTTAATATTCTTTAGAGACCCGGTTTATCGAATATTCTTTAGAGACCCGGTGTATTGAATATTCTTTAGAGACCCGGTGTATTGAATATTCTTTAGAGACCCGGTGTATTGAATATTCTTTAGAGACTACTTACGCCCGCTTCACGCCGCTATTTGATTTTGATTTTTATTGCTTCTTACAGTGGATTTATAAATGGATGAACGTTTTTAGGGAATGTCATGTACGATTGTATGTCGACACAAGACATCGTGATTTTGGTATATTAGCAAGGGGTTATGCTATTACCAGGAACATTATGTAGACCCATTCAAGAGCATCTTTTAGAGTCATTTATTTATCAATCTATTAACTAGCACCTTCGTGGTAAAAATATTAGGATTATATATATATATATATAATGGTTAGTGTTCCCTAATGGTCCGAGAAACCGGGGTTCAATCTCAGGTCTAGTCATAAGAAAGACTCAAAAAATGGTACTTGATGCCTCCTTACTTTACACTCAGCATTATAAGGTACGGATAAAGGGTAAGTTGAGCAATCCTGGGAAAGAAGTAGTGTCCTCCCCTACATCTCAGTGTAGTAACTATTGAAAAGGGAGCCTTCGGGTCGCCCTCGTCTACGGTCGGCCAACTTATATGATATTCGCTATGCTATTGCCAATTACTCCAAGTTTCACGTGTTTGTTCCTATGCTCTTCTGATAGATACTTAGTCTTCAGTTGTCTTTAATATTTATTTTCAAATATAAAATACACAAGCACTTAATATGCAGCTGAAGACCATATAAACAAATACATGAAACTTGAGGTAAAGGGAAAATAGAATTGCGAAGTTTGTTTGTTTTTTTTTGTTTTTTCGTGGGGGGGGGTAAATTATAGTACTACTGTTTCATAAAATCATTGACTAATTTTTTAAAAATCATTTTCAACACAAATTTGGGAAAAATATTTATCAATATAGTTATCACACACACACACACACATATGTATGTATGTATGTATGTATGTATGTATGTATGTATGTATGTATGTATTACAGTTTGCGACTTTTTTACACCAACTTTACCTGATGGTTTCTTACTGAAGTCTGAATGAGAGCAAGTCTCCTCAGATCTCCAGGACGCTTCTAATTGTTCTGGCTGATTTTAGCAGTGCTGTGGTTTGGATGGTCTCGATTCTTCTGCTGATCTCCAGACCTTTGGAGACCTTTCCAAGGGCAATCAGTATCACCGTCATACTCATGTTTCACAACTTTTTCAGCTCTTTAGCAAGATCCAAGTATTTGTCTATCTTTTCACACTTTATTTTTACGTTATAATCCACAAAATACCAAGTTCTTTCTTTCTTTCTTTTTTTCTTTTTGATTAACATTAGGTCTGGTCTTCTGGTTGAGATTTGGTGATCCGTTGGTTTTGTACTTACTGGTTGCCTTACCAGCAGGAGTCCGTGTGACAGCAAATTTGAAATTAAAATATCTAATGAAATTATAAGACAATTTTAAACACTTTAGCATTATTATATTACTCTTTGTATATTTTCACACAAGTGTACCATAGGGGGTGTCCTCGTTGTGTAATGGTTAAAGCGATGGACTGCGGAATCGTAGTATGCGAGTTCGTACTCCAGTCGCGCTATTACGTTCACTTTCGGGCAAATACCCTTGGGAAAGGTATGAACCCCCTTATCCTCCCAGCTATGGGAGGATAAGGGGGTTCATACCTAATAGTACCACTACTGTTCTTCTAGGAGAATAGCTTTGGCATTAAACAACCAACAAAGGTTGATATGCCATTAAAAACAAAGAAACCAAACCAAACCAAACAAGTGTACCATAGGACCAACGTTTTGTGCTGTTAAAAAAGAAGTCTGCAGAAAAAGAAATACTCAAACTCGAAGGTAAGGGAAGAAAATATAGCAGTCGTTTATTATTCAGCTATGATCGCTGCAACTCGAAAAGTTCATTTTAGTTGCGTCCTTCTTCTCCCTTCCTCTCGGTGGGGACGGGGTGTGGGTGAGAGCTGGCTGTTTGACATACGCCTGACAGATAGGTCGTAGCAGACTGGGGTAGGACGGGTCGGGACCTCGGAACCTTTAACGCATCCGTTTTGACAACTGCCTTCAACTCTGCCAAAATCTCGTTACTTGTTTTCTTATATAGAGATTTTGGAGAACAAATCGAAGATTCGCGAATGTTCGATGTCACCAGTGAAACATGTGAGAATATATCTGTGATCATTTTAAAATCACGTCTAACTTTGCGGGTCATTCTGCCCGCACGCGCTAGTCTCGTGACACCTTCACTGATTGACGACAGCGCTTGTCCGTAATATTACACAAGTACTAGCTAGTGGCTTTCACTGAAGTCCAGGTGAGAACAGGTCTCTTCAATTCTCCAGGTTTCTAAACGATTTCAGTAATTCTTTAGATTGAATGTTTGGCATACCCACTCCTAGTATGCATGTTAATAGGTTACGTACTATTTCTTATTTCTATCTATTATCAAGCCGGTCAACGCTCATGTTCTTACCTTGTTCCTTTGTCGCCATGTTTCGTCAGTCGTCCGTCATTTTATCATCTCTGTTTTACTGTCTATTTGTTGTTGCAACCCCCACGTTCTTAGTTGTTCGATGCTGGGATGACAAACAACTCGAACACAGGTTTTATACACATACATTTCATCAAATACACTTCTTCATGACCAGTGGTGACCAACCATAAGTGAATAGAACATGATTGGTTGGTTGGTTGTTTGGGTTTTATGATATATCAACCTTTGAATGTTATTTAATCCCAAATCCATTTTCATACAAATAATCAGTTCTATTTCAAACAATTCAATTTACCGTACAAAAACAGTTTCATTTCAAACAATTCAGTTAAACATAAGTACGCAGTTTAAAATGTAAGTACACAGTTTAATTGTCAAAAACATTTCTATTTCATGTTATTCAGTTTACTCAAACAGTTCTAATTCAAACAATTCAGTTTATTATAAGTATTGTTATTGTCCACACATAGTTAAATGTCAAAACAGTTCAATTTTAAACAATTCAGTTTAGCATAAGCACACAGTTTAGTTCTATTTGACCCATAGATATGACCCTATTAGGTGCTACCACTCCGGGTCAGAGTGGACCTGGGAGCGATGACAATGAGGGGGTACTCTGCATTCTCTAAAGCTCCAGCATTACTAGAGCCTCACCATCAGATTGTTTAGGCTCTAACCCCTCTGCAGAGATGCAGTCGGTGTATTCTGCAGTCCAAGCTGACTAGGCCACTAGTCAGCTTGGACTGCAGAATACACCGACTGCATCTCTGCAGAGGCCACTAGTCAGCTTGGACTGCAGAATACACCGACTGCATCTCTGCAGAGGGGTTAGAGCCTAAACAATCTGATGGTGAGGCTCTAGTAATGCTGGAGCTTTAGAGAATGCAGAGTACCCCCTCATTGTCATCGCTCCCAGGTCCACTCTGACCCGGAGTGGTAGCACCTAATAGGGTCATATCTATGGGTCAAATAGAACTAAACTGTGTGCTTATGCTAAACTGAATTGTTTAAAATTGAACTGTTTTGACATTTAACTATGTGTGTCTTACCCCTCTGCAGAGATGCAGTCGGTGTATTCTGCAGCTCCAGCCGATTGGACAAACAGGATTGGAAACCACTACTCTAGTTAGCTATATCTTTCTAACTTTTTAGGATCATACGATTGTTAGACTTTGATTTTTGACAGGCCGCCTAAGTTAGGTGGATATCAAAACAGGATGTACACCTGTATCTTTATGTAAAAAAAAAACGCGGAAATGCCACGTGAATTGAGTGGGTAGGATGGCGGAAGGAAGAGTGACCTGAGGTCCGTGGGCGTCCGGAAAATTTTATTACGACTGGAGATTTTCTACCCCAAGGAGGGAAGAAGGCAGTCAGCAGAAGAGCGTCTAGACGTCATGCAGCTCTGTGCACTGGCTTTGTGCCAAACAGCCAAGGGTTGAGAGTTAGAGAGAGGTCTGTAACTGAACAGGGCCCACAAAAGTTGAAAGCAGGTATTAACCCAGAAGAAGGAAAAAGTCTATGTAGTTGAAAAACTTATATAATCTAAGACGAATAAATGCCTCGACATAATGCAGAGAAGTGTTAAGAAAAGTCGAAAACGGGTATGATCCTTCAAGAAGGAAAAAGGGGTGTCTTGCGAATGTCTCGTAGTTAAGAAAAAATCTTATCGAAGCTGAGATGATTAGATGTTTTGAGTTGACCTGTACCAGTCTCGTGAAAGAAGATCGAAGTAGAAATGATTAAATGTTTTATGTTTACCATGTACCAGTCTCGTGAAAGCAGAACGAAAAAGAAGGGTTCTCTGAGATTCCGTATGACACTCTGTGTGTATATCTTAGCTGTTCCCGACTCTCTCCTCGTGAAAATATTTCAATTATTTCGTAATGAAGAAAAGCAAGAAAAGAATCTGAATATATTTTTATACATAAGTGTAGTGGTGGAGGTGCCCGTGGTGTAATGGTTGTCACCGTAGGAAATGGACACGGCGACACGAGTTCAAAACCTAGACGAGACTGATTGCATTTCATATGGCACTAATACCCTTGGGAAAGGTATGGATCCAATTATTCTCCCTCCAGCTATGGGTAAATAGTAGGGCAGACTAGGTTCTTCAGCCTTGGTGAGGCAACTAGTCTAGGGGAAGTAAAACTCTGAATTCAAACTTGTTAAACTCCGCTTAAAAATTGACCTTGTGTCACATCCTGCCCGAGCAGAGGGGTTGGTAAATATGATAAGTGTAGGGGTCTCTTCATTCCCAGGATGCAACATGATCAAATGAAGTTTTAATCCAATGAAAACACAGCAAACGTCGAGCCCAGTAAACGTCAATCACATCCAACAATCTTGTCCACACCGAGTAATATTCTAATCGCTAGAATTTATTCAAACCAACCGACATTGCATGCAAAATAATGCATTATGCCAGATGTTCCCGATCCAACTACGGATCTCCAGTTCTCCCAGTTACTTTCCCAGGTACTTTGGGACTTTCCAAGTCTTTCGGCCGTTATTTGAATTCCTGTTACCTTCATGTTCCACTATTATTTTTAGTATTTATTTCTAATATAAGTAATAATTTCATCTATAAACTTTAACCCGAAACTTAGTGTGCAGGTGTCAAATGCACACTCCAGGCTGAAAACCATACCCTGCATCCTTTGCATGCCAGAACATTAGAAATCACACGATAATTCAAATTATGAATAATGAGGTGCTGCTGTAAAATTGAAATCCCCAGTGCGTTTCTGTTGCATCTTTCCCAAAGACCGCTACATGACTGAAGGACAGCAGATACTACTCTCGAATCTTTCTCCGCTGAGTTTCAGTTCAATTATTGTTTACTGGTTCAGTTGTGTGAATCCATTTTCTTTCATTAGGTCAATTAACGTTCATAGTATGTAATCTAGATAGACCAGTGTTGGCCGACCATTCATAAGCTCGGTGCCGACACTTCATGTTGTCAAGAGGACCTGCCAAGAGTAATGAACGAAAAAGAGACGGATGGCGAGTGAGAGTCAAAGGGATCCATGCTATCAGGACGATTTGACCATGATGATAACTAGTTGATATTCACTCATTAACAACGAATATAGTAACGTCTGTTTGAAAGCTGTTATTTCAAATAAGTTGTTACTTATTTTAAGTAAGCTGTTACTTCTAATAAATAAGCTGTCACTCCTAATGAATAAATTGTCACTCCTAAGAAGTAAACTGTTACTCCTTAAATAGGCTGTTACTACTAATAAATAAGTTGTTGCTCCTAATACATAAGTTGTTACTCTGATTTGAGTAAGCTGTTATTCCTTAGATTAGTTGTTACTTGGCTAGATAAACTGTTACTCCTAATAAATAAGTTGTTACTTCAAATAGATAAGTTGTTACTCCTAATTAATAAGTCGTTACTCTACATAAATAAGCTGTTACTTCTAATAAATAAGCTGTTACTCCTAATGAATAAGCTGTTACTCCGAATAAATGAGTTGTTAGTCTTAAGGAGTAAACTGTTACTCCTTAGATAAGCTGTGACTCCTAATAAATAAGTTGTTACTCTTCATAAATAAGCTGTTATTTCTACTAAATAAGCTGTTACTCTGAATAAATGAGGTGTTAGTCTTAAGGAGTAAACTGTTAATCCTTAAGTAAGCTGTGACTCCTAATAAAAAAGTTGTTCCGACTAAATAAGCTGTTTCTCCTAATAAATAAGTTGATACTTCAACTAAATACAGTAGCGTCCAAAACTAAGGGACAAAATTTTAAAACCTAATATTTGTTAGAAATAACAACTGTGAAAAGCTGAAATTTTGACAACTGGTAGTCGTTATCATCCATAATAACATACTAAAATTTGAATCATTTGCAAAGGATAGAAAAAGAATTATAACAATTATTTATTTATTTTCAAATTTGGAACGTCCAAAAGTAAGGGACAAAATTGAGAAAAACAATGTAAACAGCCAAAAAACAATAAAAATACATGTACAATCAATATTTAGTAAATGAGCCCTTGCTCTCAATGACAGCTGCACACCTTCGACTACAAGAACGAATCAGTTCTTGACAATCCTCGATACTAATTTTAGACCATTCTTCTTGAAGCTTCCCCCACAAATCCTCCGTGTTAGTGGGATTTCTTTCCATAACTTTCACTCCTAAGGTCTTCCAAAGATTTTCTATTGGATTTAAGTCAGGACTTTGCGGTGGCCAATCCATAATTTCGAAATCTTGCTTGCTAAGGTAACTCATAACCACCTTTGTCTTGTGACATGGGGCATTATCTTGCATAAAGGTAGCCCTATCGAAACCTGAATTCAGTATGATTCGCACAACATGATCTTGAACAATGTTTTTATAGATCTGCGCATTTACACGAGTTTGTAACCAGACAAGAGGCGTTGTACCTTGGCTAGAAAACATTCCAAATACCATGACGCTTCCGCCCCCAAACTTGACAGTTTTCTTAGTACACTTTGCACTTAATCTTTCACCAATACGTCTCTTTACATTGTTTTTTTCCATCATTTCCAAATAAATTAAACTTGTTTTCATCACTGAAAAATACTTTTGCCCATTTTTCATATGTCCAAATTACATACCTGTTTGCAAACTCTAATCTCTTCTTATTCTTCGAACTAACAAGTGGTTTGTTCCTTGGGGTTCGATTAAACAGCCCTATTTCTTGCAGTCGTCAAGAAACAGTCTGTCTTGACACATTAACACATGAGGTACTATTCATAACCCTTTTGATTTCTGTGCAAGACTTAAAACGATCCTTTAATGACATACGCCGCATTATTCGATCTTCTCTTGCGGAAGTTTTGAGGGGTCTGCCGGTTTTAAAAGCACTAACTATTTTGCCAGTATCATTGTAGGATTTAACAACCCTGCCTACAACACTCTTGGAACGTTTTACTTTCTCTGAAATCTCTCTAATGGTGTGCTTTTCCTTGTGTAGCTTCACAATAGCTTGTCTCAGAGTAATCAAGTTTTTGGCGTTTCGCCATGGTGCCGGCTGATGCAACGTTTACAAATGACTAAGTAAGACTTATTCTTTAGAGGAAATCAAAAAATTTGAATATAGCATACTGTTTACATTGTTTTTCTCAATTTTGTCCCTTACTTTTGGACGATCCTATTTTGAGAATAAATAAATAATTGTTATAATTCTTTTTCTATCCTTGCAAATGATTCAAATTTTAATGTTATTATGGATGATAACGACTACCAGTTGTCAAAATTTCAGCTTTTCACAGTTGTTATTTCTAACAAATATTAGGTTTTAAAATTTTGTCCCTTAGTTTTGGACACTACTGTACATTGTTACTCCTTGTAAATAAACTGTTAGTTCTAATAAATAAACTTTTGCTCCAACTAAATAAACTGTTACTCCTAATGAATAAGCTGTTACTCCTAATAAATAGGTTTCTTTTTCCTAATAGATAGGCTATTACTTCTAATAAATGAGCTATTACACCAAATGAATAAGTTTTTACTCTTGATAAAGCCTGCAGTGCGAATACTTATTGGCAACCAGGATGATTGCAGAAGTGAGCACTTGCCAATCATTATACTCAATCTGTCATTTAAATCCCACATTTATTTATAATAAATTGTAACATTACCAAAGGTAGTTATATCGTGGCTGTACAAAACCCAGAGGTTGTTAATGGCCAATGCTCCCGACACAGGATTCATGGAACATCTTCCAATTAGTATTCATAGATAGTTAAAGGCTACATGGATCATATGCTTCCTTAAGCTTAACCTTACATAGAGGCATTCTCCTGAGCAGGACCCACTAGATTGTCCTCAAGAGATAGGGTTACTCCATTGCTTGATGCTAGGGTTGTTTCCTAAAATGGGAATCTTGATAAAACCAAGTTATTTTTTTTACTACTTACTAGGATACGGGAGGATATCTGCTTTAATAATGACCCTGAGTCAAAAACTTTCTGGGAAGAGTTGTAACTTAGTGTCTTTTCAGAAATGTTCAGAGCAAATTACCATGTTACACACTATTACATACATTGTACGTAAATCTATTTGCAACTAATAAAAGATATAAATGCTCTAGAGTCTACCTTTTTTTAATTTAAACCATGTTGTACGAAAGAATGTGTAGCATCAATTTTTTGTAAACATTCCTGAACATGCACTAATTTGAAACTAACACAAAGTAAATATTCATAATATATGTATTTACCCAACCCACCCACACAGGTAGGATGTGACCCAAGGTTAAGTTTTAATCTGAGTTTATGTTATATACCGTAGCTATGAATATTAATGGTTTTGTCCCATTCTTCATAAATACATCGGACATTATTGTGAGGTGGGTAAAATGCTGACTAAGTAGTTTACCACTAGCAGTGGGTTACCTTCTTCACGCCGCTGGTGAGTATAGTATTTTGTTAATGGTATAAAGATTTCCATTTCATTTCCAACCTCCGTTTTGGTTATTTCTCATTCAGTAACCTTTTGTTACAACAGTTTAACAGGTTTGAATCCTGAGTATTTCTTTTCCTAGACTGGTTGCTATCATCATCATCATCATCATCATATCGTGCTGGCAGCACTGATATCCCTGACCCTCTTTCGCCACTCCTCCCTATCGTTCATCGCCCTAGGCAGGTCTTCAGGACAACAACCTGTATCCTCACATAGCTGCTGAATGTACGTTCGTGCTGGTCGTCCTGCTTTTGCGCGACCGTGTGTAGGGATCCATAAGAGTACATCTCTTATGAGTTCATCTCTGCTTCTCCAGCAATGTCCTGCATGTCTGGTTCGCCTAACTTGAATAGTTTTCGTGATAGGGGGCAGGTGGCCGTACAGTTGGTGTCTTGTGGGGTGTTGCTGCCAGGACTTGTTGAGGATTGCACGCAGCATTCTTGTGTAATTGCCATCTAGTTTCTTCTCCAGCCGTTTTGTTAGCGTCCATGTAGTGCATCCATATAGCAGTATCGATGTGACCGCTGCCTGGAAGAAAAAAAAAACCAACAAAAACGAATTCTCCCCTCCACCCCAGTAGACCGCCACCCCCAAAGCTACCTAAAATATCAGTAGTAAATAAAAGTCCAAACGAAGAAGAAGCATTTGAACTCAGGAGCCAAGTGGAAGAAATATGTCAATATTGGTCAGTATGTCTTTAATTCCAATTTAAAATGCTGAATTTTACAAAATGTTATGCTGTATTTTGTTTGTGAAATAATGCTTAAACTATGCGTTTTAAATGTAAAGGCACGCTTACTCTACTATAAAGCCAATTTGATATTAAGCCTATCCACATGTCAGCGAACAAGGCAGAATGTTTTTGAATATCTTCTATCGAATAATTTAAAAATTCGTAAAGAAAGCCCTAACAGTAGTTTAGAAGAAAAAGCCTAGAACGCCTAATGCTACCTCAGCCCCCCCCAAGAGAAAAAAAAAAGCTCTATAATTCCTGAAGCCTGCTAGGTCCCCAACTGTAGGTAAAAAAAAAAATAAAAAAAAATAAAAATGAAAAACCCAAGAAAAGTCCCTATACAGCAAAAAAGTATAAGTCAGTACTAGTGAAAGTCTTAAGAAAGTACCTTAATGTTGGACTTTAACTAAGTTAAAACTTAAAACAAATTCCCCCACCCTTTTTTTTTTTTTTTTTTTTAATGTACACATGGGAAGCAGCATGATGTACGTAAAGGTATTTGAATAAACCAATGGACGACCAAACTCAATACCCAAATGGGTCCTGGACGTGAGTCTGACGACTTTTCGCTCAGGATCGACAGTTCGATCGGGGAACTACTGCTGCTCCTCTATAAGAGTGGCTTCTATAGAAGAGAATAAAACAGCCATCGAAAGATAACCATGACCCACACTCAAACCACTTACACTGGTTGCTATACCAAGGTTTTAAAAAGCCCAATCTACCCAACTATTTACCATAGGAGATTAGTTGGGTTAATAGTTTTCCTGAGGATATTAGCAATGTGCAATAAGTAAAGAGTCTCATCTAGGATTTGAACTTAGGTCACCATTACACTATGAGCACCTCCATATTCGTAATATATGTCATAAAGAGTTAGATATGCCATTTGCTGCATGATTCTCTGCCTGTTGTTTGAACCAGTTGAAAACTACATTGAGAGTCATCATATGGATGATATGACAGAAGGAATGAATGACATGAAGATGAGACTTTTTCTTTTCAGCTTTTGACCTCTGTCTTTAAGCACCAGCATAGAATAAAAATTAGAGTCGAGAAGTAAAGTCTATCATCATTAGCGTTTGGTGAACATTGAACATTTTTGTAGAGTAAAAGGATCTGATCTAGAATCACAACTGGACCTTAGTGGTTAAGAAAAGACTATTTCAAATTTAGTCAACCCAGCTTAGGTAGCCCAGTCAGCTGGGGCTGTAGAATACACCGACTACAACTCTGTAGAGGGATAAGACCACCCCGATGAGTGTACCAGATATGACCTTAAACAATCTGATGGTGAGGCTCCAGTAATGCTGGCGTTTTGGAGAATGCAGAGTACCCCTTCATTGCCATCGCTCCCAGGTCCACTCTGACCCGGAGTGGTAGTACCTGACAGGGTCCTATCTATGGGTCAAATAGAACTAAACTGTGTACTTATGCTAAACTGAATTGTTTGAAATAGAACTGTTTTGACATTTAACTATGTGTGAACAATAACAATACTTATAATAGACTGAATTGTTTGAATTAGAACTGTTTGAGTAAACTGAATAACATGAAATAGAAATGTTTTTGACAATTAAACTGTGTACTTACATTCAAACTGCATACTTATGCTAAACTGAATTGTTTGAAATAGAACTGTTTTTGTATGCTAAACTGAATTGTTTGAAATAGAACTGATTATTGTATAAAGATTGATTCATTGCCATCACTCCCAAATCCACTCTGACCCAGATTGGTAGCACCTGATAGAATCATATCTATGGGTCAAATAGAATTGTTTGACATTTAAACTGAGTGCTAACAAATGACTTATGCTAAATTGAATTGTTTGAAATAGAATTGTTTGATCATTTAATTGTGTGTAAACAAATTACCGATGTTTAATTGAATTGTTAGTGATACATAGCAATACTTAGAACCATTTAACTAATTGCAAAAGAATTAGCTTAGGTTCATTTAAAAATGTTATCAACAAAATACGTTAACAATCAAAATACATTATATCATATATATCTAGTATATATGTATAAAGTAAAGTTGGTGACCATAGTCGAGGGCTACCTGAAAGCTCCCTTTTTGATAGCTACTACACCAAGGTGTAGGGGAGGACGCTACTCCTTTCCCTGGATTGCTCCACTTTACCCTTGAAACGTACCTTATAATGCTGAGTGTTAAGCAAGGATGTATCAAGTACCACTTTTTGAGTCTTTTGTATGATTCAACCTGAGATTGAACCTTGGTCTCCCGGGCCATTGGCAAACACTCTATCACTCATTGGCCCAGTAGGTAGAGTGTTTGCCAATGGTCCAAGAGACCTGGGTTCAATCCCAGATCATGTCATACCAAAGACTTTAAAAATGGTACTTGATGCCTCCTCGCTTAACTCTCAGCGTTATAAGGTACATATCAAGGATAGAGCGGAGCAATCCAGGGAAAGGAGTAGTGCTCTCCCCTACTCCTTGGTGTAGTAGCTATTGAAAAGGGAGCCTTCTGGTCGCCCTCGACTATGGTCGCCAACTTTACTTTTTACTTATATATGTATAAAGAAGATTGGGCATTAAATAACCAAAAATGGTTGATATGCCATTAAGCCAAACCAAACCAGCTTTGGTGAGTAAAGAATATATTCTTTTCTTTTTGCTTAGAAAAATAATTTAACCAAGGTAGAATGTATAAAAGCATTGGCCTTATTTTTAAGTAGAGTACAGCTGGGTTTTTTTAATTCAAAGTTTTCCTTCTCTTAAAGCGGTCGCTGTTCTGTAGCAGGAAGATAGATATATACTTATTGCAGATTCTTACATACACAATTGAACATAAAGGCCAAAGGTTTTTATGGGGGGAGTGGGAAGGGGAGTGGTCTTCTGCACAATAAATGCTGTTTTATTTTAACTACCCACACTCATTGACCCGTTTATTCTGTCAATATTAACACTCAACTATCCCAATCATAACACATTCACCAAAATGCCTCCATTACTCTATGCATGAAAAACAGCAGAAAGCTCCATAGAAGAGATAAATACTTGCCTTTCCCAAGGATATTAGCATGAAGCAAAATGCAAACAGCCTCGACCAGGAATTGAACTCATGATTCTGAGTCTGTTTCTCAAGATAATTGTTGCGTCATGCATTTCTCATTTATTTCATGTAAGCTCATTAGCCGTAACAAAGAAATGGGTCATACATAATCACAACAGGAGGTACATTTAGCATTACAGTTACCATGATAGTAAATGGAATTGGCAACCCAAGTTCAAATCCTAGACAAGGCAGTTTGCATTTTACTGTGTGCTATTCCCCTTCAGAAAGGTGTGAATCCATCTGTTCTCCCCTCCCTTCAACTATGAGAAAATAGTAGGGCAGAGAGGGTTCTTTAGCCTTGGTTAGGAAACCAGACTAGAAAGAAAACTCTGAATTCAAACCAGCTGTATTCCTCTTAAAAATTGACCTTGTGTTACATCCTGCTCATGGTGGAGGGTTTGGCTTAATACATATTACCAGATCAACTCTGGCCCAGAGCAGCCATACTTGTTAAGATCCTATTTTTGGCTCAAATAGAGCGGTTTGAGATAATATTTAAAATTATTTGCTCAACATTGGATCTTAAAACATTGATATTATGACTATGACATATCCAACAATTGTAAAAATACATTTTTGCACAATATATAATTTGAAACTATAATTGTCAAACTGACTATGGCATAAAATTTGAGTTGACATGTCATAAAACAAACCAATTAACCATTTTTCATTGACTCGACATAAATTTTGCTGGTTGCATTGTGGTATGGAAGGCTGATATAGATAGATAGAGAGATAGATAGATAGAATGAGATAGATAGATAGATAGATAGATAGATAGATAGATAGATTGACTGAGATAGATAGATAGATAGATAGATAGATAGATACATTCATACATACATACATACAGAATGAAATGGATGACAGATTGAAAAGATTGAGAGAGAGAAGGAGAGAGAGAGAGAGAGAGAGAGAGAGAAGGAGAGAGAGAGAGAGGGAAAGAAAGATGAACTGACTAAAATGGATAGAACAAACTGAAAAAGATAGATAGATACATACATACATACATAAGAAAAATAATTTTTTTTTATTCTTTTGAGACAAATTGAATGAAGAAACACATCAAAAGAAATAAATATTATATTTTATTCAACCTCACAAAGATCACAAATTAGACAGTATGATTATTTATAATGGTAGCACTCAAAATAATAGAATTACAAATTATCCTAATAACTCTTTTCCTTCAAACAACACAAAATCATCTTTCTTCATAAGTTTTGTCGTTTTCTGTAATAAATATTCAAAATCCAATTTCTTAATAGATAAGCAAATCTTTTGCAAGTTCAATATCTTAAAATGACCTGTAAGATTAAAAGCATACTTCTGCTTTTTATCAGCTCATAATAATGAATGCAACTGAACAAAAACTTGAAAAGTTAAAAACTAACTGGTTTAAAATCCACATTTTTCCATTAAAAATTAAATAATTACATAAAAATGAAAATCTGGTATAACCTGTGATTACATGAAATATTTGAATTCTAACATATACTATATCGTATATCATATGAAATATATAATATTTCATAATGATGTATTATGTTCATATAATAACCTGTTACATAAATCTCATTTTTCTCCTAAGCAAAGTAAGTTGCCTGACCATAGTTGAGGGTAACCCAAAGTCTCCCTTTTCAATCGCTGCTACACCAAGGTGTAGGGGAGGGTACTACTCCTTTCCCTGGATTGCTCCACTTACTCTTGATCTGTACCTTATAATGCTGAGTGTTAAGCAAGGAGGCATCAAGTACCACTTTTTGAGTCTTTGTCATGACTTGACCTTGGATTGAACGTCTCTCTCCCTGACCACTGGCAAACACTCTAACCCTTATGCCAACTGTGGGTGCATCTGTTATAACCAACTTTAATAATTTTAGATTTGAATCTATAAGATAGACAGATAGATAGATAGATAGATATGAAAAGGACTAGATAGATAGATAGATAGATAGATAGATAGATAGATAGATAGATAACCCGGTTCCTTCTCGATAGGTTCTCTCCAATGTACAAGACATACAATCCTCTGACTAGACAAAACAAAAGTAATTTTACTACACCTAAAATACTTATAGATATAACATTATTGATTTGGATACTAATCTGTTTAAGTATTTAGGCAGTACAAGACTTCGTTCTTTTAAAGTCCAAGATTGATGTCCTTTTACAAGAGATGGATGTAAAAGAAAAATGGGTTATTATTATTATCATTATTATTATTATTATTATTACTATTATTATTTTCACTCTGTGTGAGTTTTTCACACCAGTTTTAACTGATGATTTTTGAGGGAAGTCTGTTAGACAGCAAGTCTCTTTGAGTTACTCGGACTCCCCAAAGTATTCTAGCTGATTTTAACAGTGCTGTGGTCTTGATGGTCATGATTTTTCTTCTAATCTCCCGAGGGGTGTCCTCGTAGTGTAATGGTTAAAGCGCTGGACTGTGGAATCATATGTAAGCAAGTCCAAACTCCAGTTGGTGATTATGTTCACTTTCAGGCAAATACCTTTGGGAAAAGTATGAACCCCCTTATCCTCCCAGCTATGGGTTAGATAGCATCACTACTGTTCTTGTCAAAGGATGGCTTTGGCATTAAATAACCCATGAAGATTGATATGCCATTAAACAAAGAAATCAAATCAAATCTAATCTCCAGTTCAAGTAACCTCTTTTCCAAGTTCTTGAGAACTGTTCCAAAGTTCATGGATTATAATTGATATCACCTTGGAATGGTCCGCAAAGTCTGAGAAAGGAGGCTGGGTGTACAGATGATGAATATTACTATTATTATTATTGTTATTACATCAGAGATACCTGACAATAATTTCTGGAAATAATTTTGTTACAATTCAAATTTCATTTTTATCATTATTATTATTATTATTATTATTATTATTAGTAGTAGTAGTAGTAGTAGTAGTAGTAGTAGTAGTAGTAGTAATGGCAGCCATTAGGTTTTATATCTAGTCATGTCTTGCTCATAGGAATTAAAACAAGGGAACATATATATATATATATATATATATATATATGTGTGTGTGTGTGTGTGTGTGTGTGTGTGTGTGTGGAGAGAGAGAGAGAGAGAGAGAGGGTGGGAAGAGAGAGAATGAGAGTGTGTGTGTTTCAAAAAAAAATATTAGCATTTCTATGGGAGTTCCTTTATGATATTATGATTTTAAAGTCCCTATAATATCAATCCTGCTTTTCTAATAAAGAGACTCTCATAGAAATATTATCAACATTATTTTTATCATCTATGGGAGATCTTAAGAATGTGTTGACAGGGATAATGAACATGTGGAGATTGTTTAAAATCAAATCATAAAAATACTCCCACAAAAGGGCTAACATTTTTTATCCCCATGTGAATATATATATATATTAATGGTGTAAAATTTTTTTTCCTTTTTACATATTAGGAAAAGATGTTTAAAAATCAATGAATATTTGACAAAAAACACTTTTTAAAAGTTGTATTTTTGTTGTTTTTTGTAGCTTTTTTATTTATATTTTAAAAAACAAAACTTATAACATAAGAAGGTTTTGAAAAGTAACTGATTTTTCTTCTTATTTTTAAAGTAATTCTGGTTAAGTCTAAAAATAATTCAAGGAACTTAATTTTCTTATCCTAGTTTCAGAATGTTTCATTTTAACAAAGTGAAATAATACGAACATATAAAATTATAAAAATCTTAAAACAGTAACAGTCATATATACCATGGGTTGTAAAATATTCTGAAAATTTTCAAAAAAAAATATAAGCAAAAAATGTACATTAATTTTTTATAATTAAAAAAGAGAAAAGATAAAATAATGAACTGTTCCATTGGTAAAATCATATGTCAACGGTATTGTCCAAACATGCATGACTACTAAAATATGAAACAGGTAAATTGCCCATAATAAAGTGAGGTATTGTGAAAAAAAGCAAGAAGAAAAAAAGTAGAAAAGATAAGAATTTATTTTAAAATGCAGACACAAAAATAAATTCTTACAAAAAAATACAACATATTAACAAAACAAAATAAAGAATTAACAACTGTAGAAAAGATCCTGGCAAGGTGTAGCCAAGTGACACCAAATCCAGTCACATAAAAAAGAAGATCAAATATTCAACATAATGGAACCAACAGAACAATTCATTTACAAATTGCAAAAAGCATGAAACAGTTGTAATGGACTAAATAATTTTTTTTAGATGATATGATATTAATTGATACTAATTATATATTCATGTGTATAGATGTGTGTGATGTGTATTTGTGTATTTGTAAAGAGAGGTAGGGGAAGAAAGAGATAGAGAATGACGGAGTTGCACAAAAACCACCTTCCATTTTAAAACTGGTTTTAAAACTATTTATATTCCTCCATGGGTTAAAGATTGTTTCTACGTTTCAAGATAGATCTCTCAAAAGAAAAAATTTCTTCACCTTTTCAGTAAAATTTTTTTTTAATTCTAAAAAGTAAGTGAAATTTGTACCACCTTGTATATATTTGTATAGTAAAATAATTTTTAAAATCAAATTCAAAAATAAAGGGAGAATTATGGTGACGTGATGGTTAAAGTGCTGGACTACGGAATTGTAGTGAGTTCAAATACCAGTTAGGCTACTATATTCACTTTCAGGTTAATACCCTTGGAAAGCATGAACCCCCTAGTTCTCAAAGCTATGGGTTAAATAGTGCCACTAATGGTTATCTACATTACATTATCCATAAAGGTTGAATTGCCATTAAACAAAGAAACCAGAACTAGAACTATCAAGAATGAATTTTAAAACAAATTGCCATTACATGTTTCACAATTTCTCAGTAGTCAGGTGATATGAGAAGTTTCATGAAACTGGCAGTTGCAGTCAGGAAGTTTTAGCTTTAAAATTCAATTTTAATTCATTTTTTAATTCAATTTTTATTTAGATTTTTGAAATTAGTTCACTGTACAAGTAGCTCTAACGTAGATATTGAGTACTCATAAGGAATATGATTTATCAGATAGATAGATAGATAGATCTAATTTTGAATAGCATGGACAAAAACCAGATTACCATTCCCATCATGCTTGACACACCAGTATATAAAGGAACACTCATCATCTCATCTACATATACTCTATCACAGATATTGAGTACACTTCATAAAAATAGCAAACTATATAATTATACTATTGAAACCTATATATATATATATATATATATATATATATATACTGATAGATAAAGCTGTTATTAGATATTAATCTTGAAAACCATAATAATAGTGGGGCATCCCAGTGTATTAAATAGTACAACTGCTCTTCTTCAACAAGGATGGCTTTGGCATTATATAACCCACAAAGGTTGATATGTCATTATATATATATATATACTCAAGCTAGATTTGTCTGCAACTACAGGGGAGTTTGATGTTTACTGGAGTACTTTGCTGTTAAGGTTTTGTACTAGACTAAGTTAAGTTTTCTAATATATATATATATATATATATACACTAATCTTTTCCTATCAATGGATGATATATTTCAAATCTCCCAGTGGATTCCTAAAACAGTTGATAGTATCAAAACCTATATATGCTATGTTTTATATATATAGAAATATATATATATATATGTATATATATATATATATATATATATATATATATATGAGGGTTATTCAATAAATAAGGGAAATTTTGACAAAGGAGTCATCAATAAGATTCATTATTGCATGTTTTTCAAGAAAATCAAAGATGATAGGTCCTTTTGTGTAATAGAACATTGTCAGCATGAGCTTCTTTAATGACTGCTGTGCCTGGAACTTTTTCTTTACCCGATAGTCAATGTGTTTGAACTCTATGGACTGTCATTTTAATTCAAGCTCATAATGGCAAATCCATACTTAGCCTTGTTGTAAACATCTTTTTGACTAAAACATGCTTCTCCTTACACTTCAGACATTCTTTTGTAAATTTCACAAGTTTTGCACTTCGCAGCCACCAAAAATTTCATGACTGACTACTGTTCATGCCTGGAGCACATCGTTCAATGTGCCACCATTCTGAGCAGCCCCCAAAACAAATATCTTCTCACAGTTAAAATGATTTTTGCAATCAATCAATTCCAAAGAATGCAATGTTTCCATCTATGGAAAAAAATTCCCCCAAAAGATTCATTTGGCTTTTTTTTTAATTCTTCTTACTTATTGAATAACCCTCACATACATGCATATATATATATATATATACATTCTATTTTATTTTCATGACTATTTTTATATCTTAGGCAGCATGAAAAAAAAAACAAATAATGCAATATCTGGAGAAAAAAAATTATATAAAAAAAGAAAAGACCAAAAGATCCATACTGCTTGAAAATAACCCACCAGCACCATAATGTCTAGTCAAAAGAAAAAAACACTAACTGAGTTACTGGAAGATCCATTAGGTGAAATATGGCAATGTAGTTTCTTGGTCTTTTAGGTTATATATATATATATATATATAAATATATATATATATATATATATATATATATATATATATATATGATAAAAATTTTATATATGATAAAGTTTTATATATATATATATATATATATATATATATATATATCTGATAAATTATAATTTTAAAGAATTTGACACATTAAGAGATTAATAATAATAAGTAGAAATAGGATAGAATAAATATGATAATATACTTTAATAAAAGTTATGTAATAGCTGGAAGATTTTTAGATCTTAGCAGCATATTTGTTTGTTTTTTTTCCTTTTTAAGAACTTTCATTATTTCACTTAAAGGAAGCATATTGCATCTTCTTTTTGGCACATCAAAAATATTAGCTTTACTATTTTTAAGCTTTGGGACCATTATTAAATACAACTTACTTCTGATGTTGACCCAAATCTCAAAAAAACACAGATAAAAGGGTATTACCATATATTAATTTGTCGTAGAGAAGAGGTGATATCCCTCCGTATAAAATGGACAATTCTTTTTGAATATGAGCATTGACAGTATTGGCTGTGTGGCCAACGTATTCCTAGTGAGACTAGCTTGCAATATAACTCTGTTAACATATCTTTGTACATCTTGTAAAATAAGCTCTTTTCATTGTAAGTATTGATTTAAATTATTATTCCAATAACCCACCCTAGTAACATTGCAATATAATTTTAAAACTGTTTTTTTTTCCAGCTATAGTTATCTGAACATCTCTCCAGAAATTATTTAGCTAAATAGTACAGTTGAAACAAAATAAAACAGAATGATAGAAAAGAGGGGACCATTGTGCTTGTTTTTTTCAATCGTTCATTTTTAATTATCTGGCAATTACAAAAATTACATTTTCATACATTTGTTAACTGTATATGCCTGTCTATAAATGATCAAAACCATTGATTCAAGGTATAAATTTTATTTTTAATAAAGACAATACATTATTACTAAACTGAGATCATTTACATAAATCTGGTCTTATATGTTCATTTGCATAAATTTGGTCTAATCTGATCATTCACATAAACATTGTCAAATCTCATCAGTTTATATAAACCAGGTTTAATCCGTTCATTTATATAAATTTGGTCTAATCTGATCATATAAATAAATTAGATTTAATCTAATCATTTATATAGATCTGGTCTAATCTGATCATTTACATAAATCTCATCTAATCTTATATTTTACTTAAATCAAATCTAATCTGTTCATTGGTATAAATCAGGTTTAATCTGTTTCTCATATCCATTGTTATTTTAAACTTGTGGTTAATCATAAATCTTTTGAATTAGGTGTTGGGATTTTTTTAACACCTGCTTAGACTGATAGAGGGGGAATGTTTAGATCATTGCCGACAACAGGTTTTAAATAATCATTCTTCTCTGCTTCTGGAGAACACATTGCCAGCTATTTACTGTTCACAACACAACAGCCCCCAAAAAGTATGAAATTAAGTGTGACAAGTGTAAGAAACACAGAACTGATCCTCATTATTGATTCTGAGAGTTGACTGACTTGAACTGTAGAAAGCAAAACTTTAGACAAGGAGGAACTTATGGTTTGAAATTTATTTACTCAAGAAAAAAACTGAAAAATTCCAAGAAAAATGCTTTGCAAATCACTTATGACATGATCTCAAATAATGCTATAAAAGAATTAATCGTAAATTATTTGCTATCAAAATGCATTGATTGACAACAGGTTACAAGCGATCATTCTTCCTCTTCTTATGTAGGACGCATTGCCAATTAGTTACAACAAAACAGCTTTTTTAAAGATAAGGTCAAATACGTGATGAAACATGGCATTTGAGCGGTTACAAAAAAAATCAACCTGAGATTTATGTCAAAACAAATTTATTACTAATGCATTTAAAAATTCACATATTCACATAAGCAAACAATATTATCTTTTTTTAATTTTGTCAAAAAAATAAAGTGTTTCTTCCATTTAGACTGCTTTTGGTGGGGGAAGGTGCTTTATTAGTGAAACTAAGAGCTTGATAATCAATGACTGATTACAGATTCCAAGTTGTCGCTCTTTCTCTGCAATTCACTGATTACAAGAAAACAGCATTTTTTTTTACCTTTTGAATGCCTCTGGATGAAGAATGTTTCAATGCCAAAATTTAATAGTGGGGGGTTGGGCAATTTTGGTTTTGGTTTGGTTTGTTTGGTTTTATGGCATATCAACCTTTGTAGGTTATTCAACGCCAAATCTATTTTTATGTAAATAATCTGTTCTATTGAAAACAGTTCAGTTTAGCATAAGTACACAGTTTAATTGTCAAAAACATTTCCATTTCAAACTATTCGAAGCAGTTATATGTTATAATTCAGTTAAGTGTAAATACAGTTTTAATGTCGAAAAACAGTTCTTTTTGAAATAATTCAGTTAAGCATTAGCACGCAGTTTAAGTGTAAGTACGGTTTAATTGTCAAAAACATTTCTATTTCAAGCTATTCAGTTTACTCAATTCATTTTAGCATAAGTATGCTGTTAGTTCTATTTAACCCATAGATAGGGCCCTATCAGGTGCTACCACTCCGGGCCAGAGTGGACCTGGGAGCAATGGCAATGAAGGGGTACTCCGCATTCCCCAAAGCTCCAGCACTGCTGGAACCTCACCATCAGATTGTTTAGTGTCATATCCAGGACACTCGTTAGGGGGGGGATCTTACCCCTCTGCAGAGGTGCAGTCAGTGTATTCTACAGCCCCAGCTGATTGGGCAAGTTGGGCAATTTTCAAATAGCCATTATAGGAGAGGAAGAAATTAAAGTGATCCATGAATTTTTTGGGAAAAAAAAGGAAATGATAATTTTTCGGTCATAAAAGATATTAACCAAAGATTTTGAAAAAGGAATAAGGGAGAGAATTAGAAAAGTATTTAGAAAAGTATACTTAATGATAAAAATGAAATTTAAAGAAAAAAAAATGGTGGTAAATAGGGAGATATCTTTATATCAAAACTCATCTTAAAATTTCAGTCAGATCTGTAAAATCCACAATTGATTCGCCTCAAAAGAACAAATTTTCACAATTCAGTCAGATGTGACATGTTACCGGTTTCAGTTGACCCTTTCAATCAATATCTGGAAGATATTATCTTTGGAATTATCTAAATAAAACTAGGGTGAGTCAAAAGTTTTGCAATATTTGCATGTGTGCTAGTTTCCAGAATTAAACTCCAGGAACTTGAGGGAATTGAACTGATGCTACATCCAGCTGATAATCCGGATCTAGCTCACTCGGATTATAACTTGTTCCAATCCAAGGCTGACTTCCGCTGCTCACAATGCTTCAACAACCAAAAAGAGACAGAAGCTTTAATGAAGAATTTCTTTACCTCAAAGGACAAGAATTTATATCAGCATGAGATCAAAGAACTGGTAAAAAGATGGTTTCAGATGGTCGAACTCAATGGCCTCACCTCTAAATGATTGGCTGCTTTTGTTGTAACTTGAAGAATTAATAAGTTACCAAAATATTGCAAAACTTTTGACTCACTCTAGTATCTGAGATATACATTTAATAACAAATAAGAGCTCTAATGACATCAAAAATATTCACATTAAAAAATAAAAAATAAAAATAGAACCAGAATTTTCAAAAATTTATACTGACATTTTTTTTATTGGGGAGAGAATTTTTTGCTACCTTTGAGGGATGATTTTTTTTTGCTTTGGAGGGATCTTTTTGCTTGGAGATGGGGGTGGTAATTGAAACTTCACAAAGCAGAAGTGGGGATAAGAAAGGACTGCTGTACTGCAAAAGATTTACTAATGAAATAAACTGCAAAGTTTACATTGCAATTCACTTAAATGATTTCCAACAGATATTATAGTGCTAGTCAAATAAGTTGCCAAATGATTTGCTATCCAAATACATTGGCTGACAACAGGTTCCAAGCTGCTATCTTCCTCTGCTTGTGGAAGACCCCTTGCCAGTTGTTCACTGGTTACAACACAACAATAATTCTTGCCCTGAGATTGCTTTAGGATGGAAGATGTTTAAATGCCAAAAATTAAAAGGGATAGCCCATGGCTGACAACAGGTTCCAAGCCATCATTCTTTCTTGTTTGTATCGAACCTGTTGCTTGCTATTCACTGATTACAACAAGCTGAGTAAGACAAGTGTGGTAGGATGCTGGAGTAAATCGGATAAAAAAAATAAAATAAAAGCTCATCAGGTATGTATTGAAATATCAAAACTAGTTTGCGGATGACACATTTAAAAATTTCATGGGAGTGAACAATATTTTTAAAAATTTCGTATTAAATAAAAGAAAGCATTTCTTCCCCATAGACTGCTTTATAGGGAAGATAAGTCAGCTAGCAATCTGTGAAAATTTATTAAATTTTTTTAAAATTTTAACTCAGGCTTCTACAAAAAAATATCAATAAATCTGCTTGAAAATAAATATTTTTAAAGATTAATAAATACATACATTTATTTTTGCTTAGTTTTCTTGTTTGTTTTTTCTTTTTTCATCTTTTTTATGTACCACCAAATACACATTTACACATTACAGATTATCAAAATACAAAAATCTTAGAAAAATAAAGAAAAATGAAAGAATGAAGTCCATAATGAACCAGAAATGGAAGTTTATATCTTTAAAAATTAAAGAAAAAAAAAATTTTTTTAAAAATTAAATATTACTTACATCCCAAGGATATAAGAAAAAAAAATCAAATTGAATTTAAAACATAACAGAAAAATGACCTAGAAGATATTTATAATTAAAAAGGAACATTTTTTTAAAAAATGTGCTAGTTTTTGCTTGGTCTCAAATTGTCAATGCTTTTTAAATGTTTGTGGCTTTCAAAGAAATTTATGAATATATATATATATATATATATATATATATATATATATATATATATATATATGTGTGTGTGTGTGTGTGTGTGGATTTTATTTACATTGAGCTCTTTACCAGGATTATTTAATTTAATATTCTATTTTTGAATATTTAATTATTGGAATTATCCCCTACTCTGGATTTACTGGATTGAATAATATCTTATATATATACATATATATATATATATATATATATATATATATATATATATATATACATATATATATATATATATATATGAGAAAATGGAAGTAAGTCTGACAATATGTACATGTACAAATATGAATAAAAAACAAGGTATTCATGGATGATTTATTCAACTATAGATAAAATCATCCAGTTTTTTTTCATATTTGTACATTCATATATATATATATATATATATATATATATATATATATGTGTGTGTGTGTGTGTGTATGTGTGTGTGTGTGTGCGCGTGTGTGTGTGTGTGTGTGTGTGTGTAATAAAAAATGATATTTAGTTTGTTTTATACTTTTTACTTCAGTTTTTTTTTATTTCAGAAGTGCACAATTTCTTCTTTTTTTTTTCCCTAATGTACTAGATATGCTGTCCACTGATAACATTCTCATTATAACTTCAGTCACTTGTAATATTGAAACTTCTATTTAGGGAGGAGTGAAAGATTCTAATTAGTACTTCATGTAATGTGGTCACAATTGTAGATGACACAGCATTCAAATGATATGTGAGGCCTCTTCATTTATTTGCCTCTATTTTCAACCTTTGGTTAGAGTATGGGTCTTTCTTTTGCTGCTTTCAGCCACTGATTCTGCCGGAAAGTCTAAAAGAGAAACCCACTCCTCTTGACTGGAATGATATTGGTTCATCAGGTAAGCAACATGAACACAAGCAGTTGCAGTTTTTTCGGTACTGCTGGGTTTTTTTTAGTGGCAAAGTGGGAGCAGGGGTGAGAGAGAATAAGAGAGAGATTTTGGCCTTTGGTTAAAATTTAGTAGGCAACAACAAACTTTACTCTTTATTGGCAGAATTCCTTCTGAACTTGGTCATTTGCTGATGACTAAGCTTACCCACTGGCCCTTTATCTCTTTAACTCTCTCACTGACCCCTTGATTCCAAAAAGGGTCTTATTGATAATCATTTTCTTTAACTCATTAGATCAGAATGTTTTTCTATTTTGATAGTTTTCCTATTCTCTGATGCTAATAGTTAACTGATTTTCTTTAATGGGCTTCATATTTATTTATCTATTACTCCTAATTCCTCAAAAATAATCTTAATGTCTTAACCTTAAAATTAATTCTAATGTCTTAACATCTTTAATTACTTCAAAGAGACTGGTTAAACAGATGATCACATAAACCACCTATATCTGTCTACAAGCCTAAATTCAAAAAGTAATAAATACCAATTCTTACACTCAAATGGTTCAAAAGGAGAATCTACAATTGTTTAATCTTTATAAAATCACTCTGACCCTGAGTGGTAGTATCAATTTGGGCCCTATCTATGGCTCAAATATACTTGAATATACTTCTAATACTTGAAACTATCTGTGAACAAACAAACGATTGTTAAATTGAATTATTAGTGTAACATAGTAATACTTTGTGCAATCTATGGCTCAATTAGAAATATTTAATCATTTTTTTATACTTGAAACTATTTAACTGTTTACAAACAAATGACGGTTAAATTGAATTATTAGTGTAACATAGTAATACTTAGAACCAATTAAGTGTATACAAATCAATAAATAATGTTGAATAGAATTCCAAGAGTTAAATAACAAGGCTTGAAACTATTTTACTGTATGCAAACAAATGAGCTCTGGCTTATTTAAAAATTGTTACCTACAAATTATTCATTTATAGATCCTATTTATAATCATATAGACAGGATTTGGCATTAAATAATCTACAAAGGCTCATATACCATAAAATACAACCAACCAAACCAAACTAAGCCATCTACTAAAGCAAAAATTCAACACCTAATTTAACTTAATTTGAAACCTGCTATGCCTAGTATTCATAACAGGTGGTTTTTAAAATCATTTTCAACAAGAGACTCCAACTGTAACATTCATAATTATCTCCATTATAATGAAAATTTAAATAGTTACAAAATGATGTTCTGCATGAACACAAGCCCTCATGAAATTGTTCAGTTGCAAATTTAGCTGGAAATTGTGTTATTCTCTAAATTAGAGAATCTATATCGTAGTTCTGCTTGTATTTCATTTACATATTACACTCATCCAGATACCCTCCCCACAGCCAAGTGATATAGTCTTCGACATCTCTTTTCGACATGCAGATACCCTCCCTCTCAACTAAGTGATATAGTCTTCGACATCACTTTTCCACAGCCAAGTGGTATATTCTTATACCTTCCCTCTCAACCAAGTGATATATTCTTTGACATCTCCTTTCCTCGACCAAGTGGGATATTCTTATACCTTCCCCCTCGATCAATTTGGATATTCTTCCACATGGATATTGCTTCTTCAGATCAAATCTTGAGTTCAACTTTGATGGAATTGCTCTGTACTAACTTCATCTCTACTCAATGAGTAACATAAGTACTAGTTGTCTCCCGTAGTCGAGGGCGACCCTAAGGCTCCCTTTTCAATAGCTACTACACCAAGGTGTAGGGGAGGGCACTACTCCTTTCCCTGGATTGCTCCACTTTACCCTTGATACATACCTTATATTGCTGAGTGTTAAGCAAGGAGGTATCAAATACCATTTTTAAAGTCTTGGTATGAAGCGACCTGGGATTGAACCCAGATCTTAGTGAACACTCTACCAACTAGGCCAATGAGCCGGAAAAAAGCATAAATAATTCTGTACTGATTTGATTCGCATGAGCTAAAAGAGTCTGATGTGCTCCAAAGTTCTGATAAGCTCCTAGAACATGCTGTCAAAGGGAAAAGATAAAGAGCTCCAAAGATTCCTTGCAATACAATTATTCACAAAATAGAATTCACAACTATATATTAATCGTATAGTTTCAATAGAATTGAATACTAACAAATTATAAATAACTAATGTATAATAAATGCTAACAAATGATATGTGTATTAAGTATTCTATAGATTGTTATTACATATTATTGTATTATTTATCACAAACCATACAGTTGTACTGATATGGTTACAGCTCAGTAGAATTCTTAAATTATTTTAACAGAGAGGTCAGATTTCCAGAGGATTTATATGTTATAAAATTGTAACTCATCCTTTCTTACTTAAATATCTCCTCTTTACTTTTTCATTTGATAGAATTTCCAGTTAGTTTTAAGTATACTGTTTTACTTAAGAATATATGTTCTCATACATGTTCTAGTATATTTTCTATTGAATATATTTTCTAATTGTTGTGGTCTTCAGATAAGACTGATGGAAGAACAACTCAAACAACGGGTGATTGGTAAACGTTATTGTATTAGCAGAAAAAGGAAGTCATACCAAGGAAGTACTAGCCATGCTTGGCTTGCAGTCCATCTGTCAAATGTCTCGTACGGAACAAGAAGTTGTCTCCTTTAGGTTGGACGAGTCCATCTTTAGGGTATGGTAGGATATGTCCCCATAACACTAATAAAGAAAATCTACGTCATTTTCACTGGGTGATATATATTGATTTGAACACTATCAACTTTAATTGGACAACTAAACAGTAAAAACAAAATTAAAGATTATAAGGAATTGTAGTATGCGAGAGGAAAGAAGTTACCTTCTATTCTCACAGATTTTATCTTTGTGTAGCTTCCATCTAACTTTTTCTCCAAGTATTTTGTTAGAGTCCAAGTAGTGCAACTCTACAGTAGTACAGACATGACTACAGCTTGGAAAAATTCCCATTTTATCAGAGAGATCAGATTTCCATGTGGCAGTTGACTTGTCAGTTGCAGTCGATACCTTTATCTATGAGTAAGGATGCCGCGTGCTGTTTTGAATAAGTCCTGGAAGCAGTAATCTACAATACAGCAGTTGTATGACCACTCATCTCCCATCTCAGAAACTATCCAAGTAAGACATATTGGATACTACTGGTGAAGTAAGAACAAACTCATATGCCACATTCTCCAATGGTACCTCATGCATGAACAGCAAAAAGTTATATTAACCGTCTTTGAGTGGGTACTGGATGCCATCTTGTGGACTTATCAAGTATGATGTCTGATAGGGATGGATGGTGAGAGAGAGTCCAGGAATCCATGCTGTTAGTATGTTTTGATGATAATGTTGATGATAATGATGATATTTTATACCAGACAAGAGCTGATGGATGAATTGTCCAAATTGTTGACAACATCAAGACTGTGATAAAACGGTTCAATTATCCAATCAATAGTTCACATGTTAATGACTCTTCTCAAAATTATAGCCAATACGGATTCTGTTTTGTCTATGTACCATTTATTAGTATTGTCAAACTTCAGTCTCTTGCACAATTCCCATTGAATCGCCTTATCCACCCAGACACACTTGCTTTTGTATTCCTTTTGGGTCAGTTGGCTGCATTTACTTATCATGTGATTATTATTATTATTATTATTATTATTATTATACTCTTTGTAAGTTTTTCAAATCCCTTTTAAGGTCCAGCACCCCACCACTTCACCCAAAGGATTTGAGACAAGATTGCTTGCAGTGTTCCAAAAACAGAAATGTCACCAGAACTGAACAGCTTTTGTCTTTACCCCCATGGTAAACTTAGACATTGTGTCATATTCATTTCCTGTGGGAAAGCAGATTAATACTTCTAATGTAAGTATTCTTCATCTTTTATATACTGTTTATTTTATCTTTTATGTACCATATCATATGACTTGCTAAGACCTAAATTCTTGCCAAATATTCAGAGGTTACACCATACATGAGATACAAACTTTGTGCATGTAAATAGTTGGCCAAGGCTAGACCTAGGCCAACTGGTATGCTTACACTTTCCAGCTGTAAAAGTCAACAGATAGTCCTGGATAATATCAGTTGATACTAGAGCATATAAAGTACACTAAAAGACATTAATAATACTTGAGTTTTGTTTTGTTCTTTTAATATAAACACAATATGAGACCAGGTCAAAATAAATAATGATAATTAGAGTTAATAATAATAATATTGCATAATTCCATTTTGAATAAGATTAAAAAGAAATCAACTAGTTAACATAAATCAATCAATTAATCCAATCAATTAATCCAGTCAATCCAATCAATTAATCCAATAATAATAATTAGAGTTAATAATAATAATATTGCATGATTCTGTTTTGAATAAAATCAAAAAGAATTCAACTAGTTAACATAAATCAATCAATTAATCCAATCAATTAATCCAATCAATTAATCCAGTCAATCCAATCAATTAATCCAATAATAATAATTAGAGTTAATAATGATAATATTGCATGATTCTGTTTTGAATAAAATCAAAAAGAATTCAACTTATTAACATAAATCAATCAATTAATCCAATCAATTAATTCAATACAATTCCTCCATCCAATCAATCAATTCAATCAGACAATCCAATTCAATCACTCTATTTAACAAAGACAGTAATTTTTCATTTCTTTAAAAAAAAATGTGTGCATTTTTAGCAACCTTTTTTAAAACATATAACAAGTGAAAATTTGTCATATTTTAAGTTTTATACTATCTACAATGCTCATCATGCAAAAATTGACAAAAAGTTGCTGGAATATCCTTTCAAGAAAAAAGAAAAAATTGAGTGAGATTAGTATTTATATCTATTGGTTGATATGAATGGACACAGATAGATAGATAGATAGTTAGATAGATAGATGTAATTTAGTAAATTAGCTTAGTTTGGCACAAGGCAAGAAGTATAAAACAACCACTGAGAATTGAACTAAAAGGTCTGCTAGCCTAGCTAACTAAAAGTTTTACCATGCAAGTCACCCTATACAGATTGACGTGATTTGCTAAACTTAGCTTAGTCACTGACTGGAGTACAAGTATGGAGCATCCAGTGAGAATCAAACTCACTATCAATAGTCTGCAAGTCCAGCTCACTCATCATTATATCATGGGAGGCATTATAAATAGACAGATATGAACAGTCAGATAGAAAAAGATGGATATATATATATATATATATATATATATATATATGTGTGTGTGTCTATTCTGATTTATTTTATCCATTAGATCTGAAGAAGTCCTGTTAATTTTTTTCGTGTTTTTGATTTTATCAAAAACACATAACAGGATGGAAATAAATTTATAATCTTAATGTGACCGGCTTTGTTTTTTCTTAAAGAAATTATTGCTCTGTAATGTCAGTTACATTGAGCTCTTTAGCAGGAAAATTTAAATGTTCACCGTTGAATGTTTTTTTGTCCTGATGGAATTCCTCCCAACTCCGGTTTAACTGGACCAAATAATACTACTATGTATATATATATGTATAAACAGAATATGATAGATAGATAGATAAGATAGATAGATAGATAGACTGAGATTGAAAGATTGGTGTCAACAGAGATGGATATAAACAGACTTATAAAGATAGATTCTTTCTTTCTTTCTTTTCTAATATTCTTATCAATCGTCATGGATTATTTAATGTTAAATCCATCCAAGAAGAAGGATAGTAGTGGTACTATTTAACCCATGGCTGAGGGGTAAGGGAGTTCATGCCTTTCCCCAGGGGATTAGTCCAAAAGAGAATGTAATAGTACAACTGGTATTTGAACTTGTCTACCACAATGTCGCAGTCCAGCTCCTTAGCCAAAACACAGGGACTCCCACCTCTGAGATAGATAGATACATAGATAGATTTACATGTGGAAAGACATAATAATCTATTAATATACACTTTTTAAACAAATTATTTACAAGTGGTCATTACTTCAGGTGATTTTCAATAATCATTCTCTTTTTCAATGAATATATATATATATATATATATATATATATATATATATATACCAGCCAGTAATGATTGTATTTTATTTCATACTAAGGACTTTGCAAAAGGCATGAAATTCTATATCTTCTCCCTGCTGGCAATGGATAAATTTGGGGTAGGTTGGGCTCTTGAGCCTCTGTAGAGAATCTATTCAACAAAGAAAACTCTAAATTCAAACTCAACCATTTTTGGTCCAAGTGGCAGGATAAAACTCATTACTTTCAATGTCTATCAGATTTTAGTATGGGTCCTGTGGTAGATAAAACGAGATATGCATACACATATATATGTGTGTGTGTGTGTGTGTGTGTGTGTGTGTGTGCAAATTTTGGAATCAACTGATGTATGAAGAAAGAAAGAATGAAAGAAAGAAAGAAAGAAAAATATCAAAAGTATAAGAAGCAGAAAAGAAAGAAAGAAAGAAAGAAAATGTAATTGAAAGAAAGAAAGAAAGAAAGAAAGAAAAAATGTCAAAAGTATAAATAGCAGAAAAGAAAGAAAGAAAGAAAGAAAATGTAATTAAAAGAAAGAAAGTAAGAAAATGTAATTAAAAGAAAGAAAGAAAGAAAGAATTCTAAAAGAATAAAAAACAGAAAATTAATCAAAAGAAAGAAAGAAAGAAAGAAAGAAAGAAAGAATATCATACGTATAAATAGCAGAAAACAAAGAAAGAAAGAAAATGTAATTAAAAGAAAGAAAAAAAGTTAGAAAATGTAATTAAAAGAAAGAAAGAAAGAAAGAAAGAAAGAATCTTAAAAGAATGAAAAACAGAAAATTAATCAAAAGAAAGAAAGAATATAAATAAATAAATAAATAAAGAAAGAAAGAAAGAAAGAAAGAATTTTAATAGTATAAAAAACAGAAAATTAATCAAAAGAAAGAAAAAGAATATCAAAAGTATAAATAGAAAGAAAGAAAGAAAGAAAGAAAGAAAGAAAGAAAGAAAGAATTTTAAAAGAATAAAAAACAGAAAATTAATCAAAAGAAAGAAAGAAAGAAAGAAAGAAAGAAAGAAAGAAAGAAAGAAAGAATTTTAAAAGAATAAAAAACAGAAAATTAATCAAAAGAAAGAAAGAATATCAAAAAAGAAAGAAAGAAAGAAAGAAAGAAAGAAAGAAAGAACGAAAGAAAAATTATTAAAATAATAAAAAAGAAAATTTAATCAAAATAAAGAAAGAAAGAATATTAAAAGTATGAATAACAGAAAAGAAATCAAAAGAAAAAGAAGAAAAAAAAGTTAATCAACATTGGAAAAATATCTAATTTTCATTTTAATCAGCAGATTTGGAAATAAGTAGAAAGATTAACAAAATTTAATCATTAAAATAGTAATTAATGAAATTATTTTCCTATTACTTCCACCAGTGGCCATTTTGATTTTTTTTGTTTTTTTTTTTTTTGTTTTTTGTGAAAATCTCTTTCGTCTCAATTTTCTTGAATCTTTATTTTTGTTTTCTTTATCTTAAACAGCTTGCTTTTTTTTTCACTTTTTTCTCATCTATATTTTAGTTTTATTAATAATGGAAATTTTTTCCCTCTTCAATAAGGAACATTAATAATTTGGGGCATTTTATCCTGGCAGTTCAAATATTTGCAATATCCAATAGTTTACAATATATTTAATGCTGGCAACAAGATCAGCCAGTTTTATAGATATTTACAAATTGGATTCATACATTTCCTATGTGAAATACAAACAGTCTCGTCCAGGACTTGAATGCTGTTCACTCTGTCCATTCCAATGAAGGAAACCATAATACCATGGGTACCTCTCTATCTTGATAGATAGAAAGATAGATTGTTTTGGGGGTTTTTTTTTATATTGTTCCTGCTTTTCTTCCAGTTTTCTGTTAGTGTTTTTAATCTGTTAACTTTCTTTAGACAGAAATGTTAAGTTTATATCTAAACACATTATATTTAACAATTAGGTTCCCAATTTTTGGGTATTGATTTTGAGTACAATCAGTCATTTTCAAGAATGATATAATGTTTTTAATAGGATTTATACAAGGCTAGTTTTCAGTCTCAAGCAATTTGAAGAATGATGTGAAAGAGTTCTTTATATATTACATATTCTTACATACACACACACATATATATATTAAAACAGTATATGGTTGTTTGGTTTAGTTTGGTTTGGTTTCTTTGTTTAATGGCATCTTTGTAGGATATTTAATGCCAAAACCATTCTCCTAGAAGAACAGTAGTGATTCTATTTAACCAATAGCTAGGAGGATAAGAGGATTCCGAAGGGTATTTGCTTGAAAGTGAACGTAATAGCACCACTGGAGTACGAACTCGCTTACTACAATTCTGCAGTCCATAGCTTTAACCATTATGCCATGAGGACACCCCCAATGTATGGTACTATTTACCAACCCCTCCGCTCGGGCAGGATATGACACAAGGTCAATTTTTAAGCGGAGTTTAACAGGTTTTAATTCAGAGTTTTCCTTCTCCTAGACTAGTTGCCTAACCAAGGCTGAAGAACCTAGTCTGTCCTACTATTTTACCCATAGCTGGAGGGAGAACAGTTTGGATTCATACCTTTCCCAAGGGTATTAGTGCTATGTGAAATGCAATCAGTCTCGTCCAGGATTTGAACTCGAGTCGCCGTGTTCATTTCCTACGACGATAACGACTACACCACGGGCACCTCCACAAATGTATGGTTGTGACTATCTCACTTGGTGGGTTTGTGCAGACCAAATGCAGTATTATATGGAGAATGCTCAATATCTGTGATAGAGCTATTATATAATAATAAACTAATATATGCTTATTTATTATTATATTGTATTATATTATATTATGTTATATTATATATATATATATATATATATATATATATATATATATATATATATATATATATATATATAGTTTGTTATAAAAAAACAGGAAAAGCATTGTTCCAGTTATATTTTCAGTTTTTGTTAGTACTTTGAAGCAGGTAGTTACCTTCAGATAGAATTGTTTAATTAATGCTTAAACACAAGTAATTAAGTTTTAAATTTTGGCATCTTGTTTTTATTTTGTTTTATCTTATTTGAGTTTGATCAGTTCATTACAGGCTAGTCTCTACTGAGAGAGTAGGTGTGAGCAAACATGTGGTGGGGGTATTTTTATAGCTTGTTAAATAAGTCTCTTTTTTTGTTTTTCCCTACATCATAACAGGAAAATCAGTTATTATCCACAAAAAAGAGGAAGAATAAAAAAAAAGAAAAGTTAAAAGTAAAATTAAAAGTTAAAAATCAAATTGAAAATTTAGACCAAAAATTAAGAATTAAAAGTAAAAATTTTTGAATTGAAAATTAAGACTAAGAATTAAAAATTAAAGATTAATAGTAGAAATTAAAAATTAAAAATTAAGAAAAAAATTAAAAATTAGGTGTAACAATTAAAAATTGACAATTAATAATTGAAAATCAAGAGTAAAAATTAAAGATTAAAAATTAAAAATTAAAAATTAGGTGTAACAATTAAAAATTGACAATTAATAATTGAAAATCAAGAGTAAAAATTAAAGATTAAAAATTAAAAATTGAAATTAAAAGTAACAATTAAAAATTGACAATTAATAATTGAAAATCAAGAGTAAAAATTAAAGATTAAAAATTAAAAATTGAAAATTAAAAGTAACAATTAAAAATTAGAAATTAAAAATTAAGAGTAAAAGTTCAAAATAAGAAATTAAGAATGAAAAATTATGAGTGAAAATTAAAAATTCAAAGTAAGAATTAAAAATTAAGAATGAAAATTGAAAATTAGGAAAAAAATTGAAAATTAAAAATTCAAAGTAGAAATTAAAAATTAAGAATGAAAATTGAAAATTAAGAGAAAACTAAAAATTAAAAATTAAAAGTAGAAATTAAAAGTTAAGAACGAAAATTGAAAATTAGGAAAAAATTCAAAATTCAAAATTCAAAGTAGAAATTAAAAATTAAGAACGAAAATTGAAAATCAGGGAAAAAATTGAAAATTAAAGATTCAAAGTAAACATTAAAAATTAAGAATGAAAATTGAAAATTAAAATTAGAAATTGAAAATTAAGAGTAACAATTAAAAACTAAAGATTAATTGTAAAAATTGAAAACTAAAAATTTGAAATTTGAAATTAAGAGTAAAATTGAAAATTAGGAAAAAAATTGAAGATTAAAAATTCAAAGTAAACATTAAAAATTAGGAATGAAAATTGAAAATTAAAATTAGAAATTAAAAATTAAGAGTAACAATTAAAAACTAAAGATTAATTGTAAAAATTGAAAACTAAAAATTTGAAATTTGAAATTAAGAGTAAAATTGAAAATTAGGAAAAAAATTGAAAATTAAAAATTAAAACTAAAAATTTTAAATTAAAAATTAAGAGTAAAATTGAAAATTGAAGATAGGAATTAAAAATTAAAAGTAAAAATTTAAAGCAAAAATAAACATAAGAATCAAAAATAAAAAATAAGAACCTATCAATTATTCAATCTGGTCACTGGTCAACACATAAAAAATATTTAAGTGGATAAAATATTAAAATGAATAAAATATTATATGTTAAAGAGATAAGGAGCAAAAAATATCCAAAAGATTTGCTGTCAATTAAAATCTCTAAATCGATTCAACTAGTTTTCCTCACCCTAATTGTTCAGAATCAGTACATAATGGTTTTTTTAATTGAGTTCTATTTAGGTTTTCATAATTTTATAAAAGATATCTCACTTATTTTTCATAATATTATAATGCTACCTTATAAGATATTCTGTTTAAACTCTGTAGTTCAATGTTCTGTCTTTGTATTGTTATTTACTATGGTTTGCTTCGTGTAGATGTATGGCATACTGAGTGAGATTAGAACTCACTAGTAATGGTCTACCAGTTTAGCTTGCTAACCATTATCCCATGCAAGATGCCCTCCCTTTTTCTATTGTTATTTACTATGGTTTACTTCGTTGTGGCACAAGTCTAGATGTATGGCATACCAAGTGAGATTTGAACTCACTAGTAATGGCCTGCCAGTTTAGTTTGCTAACCATTATCCCATGCAAGATGTCCTCGCTTTTTCTATTGTTATTTACTATGGTTTACTTCGTTGTGGCACAAGTCTAGACGTATGGCACACCAAGTGAGATTTGAACTCACTAGTAATGGCCTGCCAGTTTAGTTTGCTAACCATTATCCCATGCAAGATGCCCTCGCTTTTTCTATTGTTATTTACTATGGTTTACTTCGTTGTGGCACAAGTCTAGACGTATGGCACACCAAGTGAGATTTGAACTCACTAGTAATGGCCTGCCAGTTTAGTCTGCTAACCATTATCCCATGCAAGATGCCCTCACTTTTTCTATTGTTATTTACTATGGTTTACTTCGTTGTGGCACAAGTCTAGACGTATGGCACACCGAGTGAGATTTGAACTCACTAGTAATGGCCTGCCAGTTTAGTTTGCTAACCATTATCCCATGCAAGATGCCCTCACTTTTTCTATTGTTATTTACTATGGTTTACTTCGTTGTGGCACAAGTCTAGACGTATGGCACACCAAGTGAGATTTGAACTCACTAGTAATGGCCTGCCAGTTTAGTTTGCTAACCATTATCCCATGCAAGATGCCCTCGCTTTTTCTATTGTTATTTACTATGGTTTACTTCGTTGTGGCACAAGTCTAGACGTATGGCACACCAAGTGAGATTTGAACTCACTAGTAATGGCCTGCCAGTTTAGTCTGCTAACCATTATCCCATGCAAGATGCCCTCACTTTTTCTATTGTTATTTACTATGGTTTACTTCGTTGTGGCACAAGTCTAGACGTATGGCACACCGAGTGAGATTTGAACTCACTAGTAATGGTCTGCCAGTCTAGCTTGCTAACCATTATCCCATGTAAGATGCCCTCCCCTTTTTGTATAGTTATTTACTACCTTAACTTAGATGTGGCACAAGGCCAGAAGTATAGGGCACCCTTTAAGAATCAAACTCACTTATCAATAGTCAGCTGATCTAGCTTGCTAACCATTATACCACATGGGTTTGAATTTAGAATTTTCTGTCTTGATTGGTTGCCTAACCAAAACTAAAGGACTCATTCTGCCCAACTATTTACTAAAGTTAATTCTTTCGTTTGGTTTGGCAACCAGTCTAGAAGAATAATTCTTGATTTAAACTAGTTGTATTCCACTAAAAAACTGACCTTGTGTCACATCCTGAGGGGTTGGGTAAATACATATTTATTACCTAATGAATCTCACCCTCTTTTTTCTTGATTAGCAACTTTTTGTCATCAACCAGATATGTTCTCTAATAGTGGTTAAAATCAACAACTTCTGTCACAATAACTCCATATATACTAGACTGTTTATAAGCATTAGACACACTTATACAAATTCATATGCACTTTTAATACAATAATAACTAACACAGCACATTTCTCAACTGACATTTTACAATGAGCCTTCAAAGGACATAAGTTTTCATTTGTTAATTTAGGTATTTTGTACAATGGATATTCTTTTCTATTATAGGTAATCTAATATTTCTATGAAACAGTTTTATTGGGGTAATTTTTTTTTTTTTTTAATTTTTAAATCAAGGAAGATAAAGTTTAAATGCTTTTATCTATCATATACATTTGAAATACCTATGACGTCAACAGAAATTTCTCCTCTAAGTGGCCTTCACCTCTTAAACAATTAATATCTATATACAAAGCAGTTTATTTCCCTCTAAGGAAATTTTATAACATTTTTCCTCTTTATTGCTCATTCATCTCCAGTGAATGGATAAATAAAAAAGTTAGAAGGTAAAAGTAAAGGGTGATGTGTAAAAGATATTAGATATGTGGTTGGTTGGTTGGTTGGTTGGTTGGTTGGATTTTATGGCATATCAACCTTTGTAGGTTATTTGATGCCAAATCCATTTTTATGCAAATAGTCAGTTCTATTTCAAACAATTCAGTTTAGCATGAATACACAGTTTAATTGTCAAAACAGTTCTAATTCAACTAATTCAGTTTAGTATAAGTACAGATTTTGTTTACACACAGTTAAATGTCAAAACAGTTCTATATTAAACAATTCAATTTAGTGTAAGTTCAGTTTCAATGTCAAAAACAGTTCCATTTCAAACAATTCAATTTAGCATAAGTACACTGTTTGAATGTAAGTACAGTTTATTTTTCAAAAACATTTCTATTTCGAGCTATTCAGTTTTGTCAAACAGTTCTAATTCAAACAATTCAGTTTAGCATAAGTATGTAGTTAGTTCTATTTAACCCATAGATAGAGCCCTATCAGGTGCTACCATTCCAGGCCAGAGTGGACCTGTGAGCAATGCCAATGAAGGGGTGCTCTCCATTCCCCAAAGCTCCAGCATCAGTGCAACCTCAGCATCAGATTGTTTAGTGTCATATCCAGGACACTCGTTGGCAGCGGGGGGTCTTACCCTTTTGCAGAGAAGCAGTCAGTGTATTCTACAGCCCCAGCCAACTGGGCAAATTAGATGCATCTAATTCCAGGCCAGAGTGGACCTGGGAGCAATGGCAATGAAGGGGTACTCTGCATTCCCCAAAGCTCCAACATCAGTGGAACCTCACCATCAGATTGTTTAGTGTCATATCCAGGACACTCATTGGCAGCAGGGGGCTTATCCTTCTCCAGAGAAGCAGTCAGTGTATTCTACAACCCCAGCCAACTGGGCAAATTAGATGCGTCGTAAAAGGTAAAAGATACCAGGTAAAAGGAAACGATAATAGGTAAGGGTTACAATTGGTAATATGTATTACACAATATATAATGCGAATCTGTAATAATGTAATTGTTAATATATATTTGGTAGAGAGTAAGATGCAAGATGTAAGATCTAAGTGCTCTAAGGTAAAAGATGAATGATGGATTACTAGTAAATTATGGTCAACGCAAACCAAATTAACAAGCCTTGATAAGTCAAACCTATAGTATCTATCTTTCCAGACAGAATCTTACTTTCTAAACCAAGCCAATGGCCAAGGGTTGTAAGCACTACTTGCAGTTGTTATATAATAGCCGAGGGATTTCAGTTCATGCCTTTGAGTTTAGTTAGGCTGAGAACCTTTCAGCTCAGCACATGGGTTAGTTAGGTGCAACATTGAGGCAGGTGTTAATGCAGGTGCGCGCGGGTGGATGGAGGTGTCACTCAGATGTCATAATAGTCCGAGACGAAACAGGGAGACAGGGTACGGGTGACGTCACGCACCGGAAGCGACTTTCTTCAGATTCTCACATCTGAAGAAAGTCAGAGTTGGAAACTAGACACCAAACGAGAAGGATCGATTTTGGAGCTCGCAGACGTGAGGCGAACTTGCACCCTATGGGGGCCGCTCGAGAGGGAGGCCGCTCGAGATGGGGGCCAACTGAATAAGACAGCATAGAAGATTGTGTCTCTCCTCCTTACGTCGAAACATTTAACTCAAAGTTAATAAAAAGGTTTCGTACCTGAACAAGAAGTCTTACGTGTTTCCGAATTTTGAGATTCCAATGTTCTTTATATGTTCTATCGTAATCAACATTCGATGTCCATTTCACCCATTTTGTGCATGGCCATATTCGTGTATATGGCTATGCAACACAGAGTCTAGTGTAAAGTCATGTTATGTGGGATGAATCCATAAGTATTTAATAATCATACCAGAGATTTTACATGTTGTTGGGATAACTGCCTAATTTCCTAATTAAATATGTACCACCTTTGGCTAGTTACATGATCCCCTAATGGTCCTATTTACCCAACCCCTCTGCTCAGGCAGGATATGACACAAGGTCAATTTTCAAGCAGAGTTTAACAGGTTTGAATTCAGAGTCTTCCTTCTCCTAGACTAGTTGCCTCACCAAGGCTGAAGAACCCAGTCTGCCCTACTATTTACCCATAGCTGGAGGGAGAATAATTGGATTCATACCTTTCCCAAGGATATTAGTGCTATGTGAAATGCAATCAGTCTCGTCCAGGATTTGAACTCGTGTCACCGTGTCCATTTCCTACGACGATAACCATTACACCACGGACACCTCCCTAATGGTAAACTGGAAAGCCAGAAGATGATAGATGTACTTCATGGTTCCTAAATATTTGAATTCCAGGGAGACTTTTTACAACTTTCACTACTTTCCAGACAAAGCCTAACAGAATGTATGTTATACATTTTCATACAGAAATTAGCTCATTTTTGTTTTTATAAAATTAAGTTCCATTTTGTTCTCCCAACTTCTTTATAACTGTCTGTTTTCTTTTTCCCTAAATGTTTGGGTTAAATGGCTACTTTAAAACTAAAGGCCAAACATGTCCAGACTATAACTAGGCATTATGTCATTATATGTCATTTATTTTTGCACTTCTAAGACTATCAAATCGCATGTATAAGGCTCCCTTTCAATCAGTTAAAGAATACCTTAAAAAATACCTTAAAAAATAGCAACTGTATGGCCCCTTATGTCCTTTCTTACAAATCCTCCTCGATAAATTGTTTTTACTAGAACTGTTTTGACATTTAAACTGCATATTTATGCTAAACTGAATTGTTTGAAATAGAACTGCTTTGACATTAAAACTGCATACTATTGTTTAACTGAATTGTTTGAAATAGGACTGTTTTTACATTTAACTGTGTGTAAATAAATGTCTGATGTTTAATACATAGCAATACTTGGAACCATTTAACTTTGTTGAATAAACTGAATAGCTACAAACAGAAATGTTTTTGACATTTAAACTGTATATTTAGGCTAAACTGAATTGTTTGAAATCAAACTGTTTATAAGTATAAAAATGGATTTGGCATAAAATAACCTACAATGGTTGATATGCCATAAAACCAAACCAAGACACATTGGGCACAGATGGTAAAGTAAAGACAAACTCATAAGCAATGTTCTCCTATGGACTCCAACACATGAACACACCAGAGTTGGCTAACTAGCAGAACTTACATGCATCAGTTCTGTGTGGACATTAGATGTAGACTAGCAAAAAAACTACATTCATCAGCTCTATGAGGATAATGATATATATATATAAGGCATTCTAAGAGAAGCAACTTCTAAAAATACTTAAGTTACTATTCTTACTTTAAATTTTCACATCTATCCTATTGGAGGTTTGTGTATGGTGGCTGGAAGAATATTATTTGGGGACATTTTGATGAAATGACACCAATAGCTTATAGATATGCATATTTACACACACGCACACACGTGCTATACAAATACGAGCACACAGAATACACACAGAAGGATTAGAAGTGGTGGTGAGTAGTCAACCAAATGTTCTCTATATATAGTCACGCACGTATCATAAGTGATTCAGTCTGACACTGACTAACACCATACACTGCCAACCTCAGCCAGCCAAATAGTTTGCTTCCGACAGGGTACTTCCACATTAAATGAATCTTGGGTCAGATTTTGGTTTCATGGTGATCCAAATAAATACCTAAATTTTTTGGTTCCTTTGTTAAATGGTACATCAACTTTTGTGGGTTATTTAATTCCAAAACCATCCTTGTAGAAGAATAGTAGTGATACTATTGAACCAGTAACTGAAAGAAGACTAAAGGAGTTCAGTCCTTTCCCAAGGGTATTAGTCCAAAAGTAAATGTAATAGCATGACTGGAGATTGAACTTGCTTACTCAGATAGCACATTAGCCACTATGCCACAGAGACTCCCCAAAAATGAATATCAATTCTTATTCTAGATTAATACTCTCAACAAGATTAAAATTTCTGTTTCAACTAGCTATGGGTAAACAGAAGAGCAGATCGGACACTTAGGCTTTGTTGGGGGCAAACCAGTCTAGGAGAAGGAAAAACTCTGAATTGATGTGGTGTTGCTACAACTCTTTGCCTCCTTCACAAGGAGCTAACTAGATTAGCAAATCTTTAAAGGACATTCTTCAGAAGAAATATATACATATTTACCAACCCCTCCGCTCGGGTGGGATATGACACAAGATCAATTTCTTTTAAGCAGAGTTTTAACAGGTTTGAATTCAGAGTTTTCCTTCTCCTAGACTAGTTGCCTCACCAAGGCTGAAGAACCTAGTCTGCCCTACTATTTACCCATAGCTGGAGGGAAAATAATTGGATTCATACTGTTCCCAAGTGTATTAGTGCTATGTGAAATGCAATCAGCCTCGTCCAAGATTTGAACTCATGTTCCCGTGTCCACTTCTTTTTGTGGTTATGTTGAAAAAAAAAAATTGTCTTTTATTTTAGATTGTTAGTGTTGAATTTGGTAAAAAGGATTGTCTTAGTTGAAATTAGATTTCTTAGGTGAAGAATTTAAGTTTTTTAAAGATTAGACTTTTACTATAAGCAAAGGCAAAAATAAAAAGATTCTCCAGGAGAAATATACAAGGTGGCCCAAAACTTTGACCTAATTTCACAGGCCAATAATTTTGGCAATTCTTGTTGAAATAACCCCAAATTTTCACAGAATGTATAGAAGTAGGAAGATTTTATATTCAATAGAAAAGGACACTATGTGCTTATCTCAATGAGAATCTGCCAAAGAGATGAATCAGGCATGGGGAAGATGAAGGCAGTTTTCTGATGAAATGCAATCATGGTCACCGGATCTGTCCCCATGTGATTTCTTTTTATGGGAATAAGTGAAGGGACTGGTCTATGTTCCCTCTCTTCTTGCTAGCATTGATGAACTCGAGCAGAGAACCACTTTCACACTGGATAATGCTACCAGAGATATGCTACAGTATGTTTAGCAAGAGCTTAACTACCAACTTGATATGTACTGTGTCACAGCAGTGCACATATTGAACACTAATGAAATTGGTCTCAGAATAAATTCATGATGTTCAACACCTAAACTGTTCAATTTCATTGAGCTATACTTAGTAGTTTTAAAGGCAATTGCTTTTTAAATGAAATCGAATTTTGGGGGGACACTCTGTATATGTCAACTAAGTTTGAAACCTTCATGATCTCTGATAAAGAAGAATGTTATATGAAAAAATGTTATATGAAAAAAATAAAAGATAAAAACTGAAAATATCTTTAACTAATTTTTATACTTTTTGTTCATGTAAGAGTGATTGACGAATAACATGTTTTTGAATCATTTTTTATTCTTTGTTCCAACACTTTTTTTCTAACATTCTTTTCAATATCAGTTTGGTTTGATTTGGTTTGGTCTTTTCGTTTAATGATATATCAACCTTCAAAAGTTATTTAAAGCAAAGAAGAACATGAGTTGTACTATTTAACCTATATCTGGGGAATAAGGGGGCTCATACCTTTCCCAAGGGGCATTAGTCAAAAAGTGAATGTGATAGCATGTCTAGAGTTCCAACTCACTTACAATGATATTGAATGTCCAGCATGTTAGCCACTATGCCATGGGGAGTCTCTTCCAGGATTAATTTAAAGACTAAAACAGAAAATTGATTAATTTAATTTAAAGACTAAAACAGAAAATTAATTAATTTAATTTAAAGACTAAAACAGAAAATTAATTAATTTGATTTAAAGACTAAAACAGAAAATTAATTAATTTGATTTGAAGACTCAGACAGAAAAAATTCATGTACTAATCTATTTTGTATAAATGAGTAAAGATATCAGATATCTACCTACAAAACTTTCTAAACAAGTACCAATTTGTAGTACTTTATGATCAGAATCTTATTGCAGCATAGGTTTAAAAAATTGTCTTTTATTAGATTGGATATTAAAGAATTTGTTATTTCAGATTAGCCTGTTGATGATGAATTGAGTAAAGAGATTATCTTAATGATCAAAATCTTGGTTTTGTAGCGGTAAAGAATTTGCCTTAGACTCTTGGTGCTGTGATGGCAAAAAAATTGTGTGATTTGAGATTAAACTGTGCATAATTGTTCAGACTATCTCAGCAGAACCTGATCAGATCAGAGTAGTAACTGGTCAAACCATCAAAACAGAACCTGATAAAACAATTACAGCCAAACCTGGTCAGACCAGAGTAGTAACCAGTCAGACCATCACAGAAGAACCTGGTCAGACGATAACATCAAAAACTGGTCAGATCATTACAGTAGCAACTGGTGAGACCATTACAGCAGAGCCAGGACAGATCATCACTGCAGAACCTGGTCAGATTATCAAAACAGAACCTTGTCAGACAATAATGGTAACTGGTCAGATCATCACAGCAAAGCCAGATCAGATCATCACAGCTGGTTAGATCAAAACAGAACCTGGTCAAACCACAGTAATAAATGGTCAGATAATATCAGCAGAGCCTGGTCAGATTATCACAGCAGAGCCTGGTCAGATCAACAAAACAGAACCTACTCAGATCACAGTAATAACTGGTCAGACCATCACAGCAGAGCCAGGCCACATCATCATAGCAGAACCTGGTCAGATCATCAAAGTAGAACCTTGTCAGACTCAGTAATACGTGGTCAGACGATAAGAGCAGAGCTTGTCAAATCATCACAGCAGAACCTGATTAGACTACTAATAAATGATTAGATCATCACAGCAGAGCCTGGCCACATCATCACAGCAGAGCCTGGTCAGATCAAAACAGAACCTTGTCAGACCACAGTGGTAACTGGTCAGACTATAACAGCAAAGCCAGGTTAGATCATCACAGCAGAACCTGGCCACATCATCACAGCATAGCCTGGTTACATCATCACAGCAGAACCTGGTCAGACCACAGTAATATATGGTCAGACCATCACAGCAGAACCTGGTCAGATCATCAAAACAGAACTTGGTCAGATCACAGTGGTAACTGGTCAGACCATCACAGCAGAGCCTGGTTACATCATCACAGCTCAACCTGGTCACACCATCAAAACAGAACCTGGTCAGACCACAGTAATATATGGTCAGACTATCAGAGTAGAATCTGGTCAGATCATCAAAGCAGAACCTGGTCAGACCACAGTAATTAATGGTCAAACCATAACAGCAGAACCTGGTCATATAATCAAAACAGAACCTGGTCAAATCATCAAAACAGAACCTGGTCAGACTACTGTGGAAACTGATCAGACCATCAGAGCAGTCTGGTCAGACCATCACAGCAGCGCCAGGCTACATTATCACTGCAGAGCCTGTTCAGATCATCAAAGCAGAGCCTGTTCAGTCCACAATGGTAACTCGTCAGACCATCACAGCAGAACCTGGTTAGATCATTACAGCAGAGCCTGGTCACATCATCACAGCAGAATATGGTCAGATAATCAAAACAGAACCTGGTCAGACAACAGTAATGAATAGTCAGACCATCACAGCAGAAAGTAGTCTGACCATCAAAATTAAAACTAGTCAGACCATCATATCAGAACTTGGTTCGACCATAGTAGTTACTAGTCAGACCATCAAAACAGAAACTAGTTGAATTATCACAGCAGAACCTAGTCAGACAACAGTGGTAACTGGTAGGACCACATTAATACCGGGTCAGATTATCAAGCAGAACCTGGTCGAACCATAAAAGCAAAACTTGGTCAGACCACAGTAGTAACTGTTCAGACCATCAGAGCAAGAACTAGTTAGACCATTAAAATAGAAACTGGTTTGACCATCATAGCAGAAACTAGTCAGATTATCACAGCAGAACCTGGTCAGACCAGAGTAATAACTGGTCAGATTATCAAAACAGAACCTGGTCAGACTAGAGTAATAACTGGTCAGTTTCTTTTTGACTATATATATATATATGGAAGTAAATAAAGGAAATAAGAAAATAAATCTGACAATAAGACGAAAATAGAAAAACAAAGTAATCTAAAAGTGATGAATTTATATATAATGGAAAGTTAACATTAAAATGTTTCTTTTTTAGCAAACCTTCATCAGGATTTTAAGATGGTAAAAAATGTTGCCAGAACCTGGTTAGACCAGAGTAATAACTGGTCAGATCATCACAGCAGAATCTGGTCAGAGTATAGTAGTAACTGGTCAGACCATCAGGTAAAAACTTGTTAGACCAACAAAATAGAAACTGGTCAAGTCATCATAGCAGAAACTAGTTAGATTATCACAGCTGAACCTGTTTAGACCACAGTAATAACTGGTCATACAATCAAAACAGAACCTGGTCAGATAACAGTTGCAACTGGTTGGACCATCTCAACAGAACCTAGTCTGACCATCACAGTTAAACCTGGTCAGACAACAGTAATAACTGGTCAGCCCATCACAGCAAAACCTGGTCAGACCACAATGATAACTGGTCAGACAGTCACACCAGAACCTGGTCTGACCACCGTGTTAACTAGTCAGACCACCACAGCAGAGCCTAGTCTGACCACTGTGATAACTGGTCAGATTTTATTTATTTACTTTCTGTTTTATTTGACTATTTTTTATGTCACTAACTCTGCGAGGTTAAACTAGGACTTCACAAATCATTTCCCTTCTTTGAGATTAGATTCTTGATGTTGGGTAGATAAATAATATGTCCTATTTTAAAACAGCACCATATGCAAAGAATTTTTTTTTTTGGATGAGGCAAGTAGTGACTCATCTACAGGCACTGAAAACAGGACCACCACCTGCAGCCAGGAATAAACAACAATAAGTGGTATATTCATAGCTTTAATTAACTAATATATATATATATATGTGTGTGTGTGTCTGGATATATATATATATATACATATGGATATATATATATATATATATTCATATATATATATGTGGATGACTATATGTATATGATCCCCTACCTCCATAGGGTTGAGCTCTCTAGTGAATGAAGTAATCATGTTGCCATTAGCATATATGCAAGGCTCTTCATATATGAATTGAGCTCTCGGTAGCCATTAAGCGGATGTATGTGAACAATAGTAATTGTGATTCATAACCGTTTAAAATCTACTTCGCTGCTGCTGGTTTCCTCGTGGCTGAGGGGTAGAGTCTTGGATTGGCGTTTGAGTTAACTGGGTTTCAATCCCAGTTATGGGAATCTAGTATATCTAGCCACAGTGATAAGTTCTGATTGAACGAAACAGATCTGTCTGTGGATGACTATATATATATATATGGAAGTAAATAAAGGAAATAAGAAAATAAATCTGACAATAAGACGAAAATAGAAAAACAAAGTAATCTAAAAGTGATGAATTTATATATAATGGAAAGTTAACATTAAAATGTTTCTTTTTTAGCAAACCTTCATCAGGATTTTAAGATGGTAAAAAATGTTGCCAGAACAACAATGGGTGTTTTATATGAAATAACAGGAAAAAAGAGAATATATATATATATATATATATATATATACAAAGGAAGATCCCATAAAACCACTGAATCAGCATTCTTTTTTGAAAAAGTATCTTATGACTGTTACAGACAGTGATTTTAAATTGGTAGAACTTCTAGGAGATACAATGGATTAAAAGATGATAAAAGAAAAAAGTACCAAAACACTCTATGAGAAAAGAAGAAAAGAAAGGAAAGAAAAGAAAAGAAAAGGAAAAGGAAAAGGAAAAAAGAAAGAAAAGAAAAGGAAAAAGAAATAAAGAAGAAAAGAAAAGGATGAAAGAAAGAAATTTTAAAAAAGAAGAAAAGAAAAGGAAGAAAGAAATTTAAAAAAAGAAAAAAAGGAAGAAAGAAATAAAAAAGAAGAAAAGAAAAGGAAGAAAGAAATGAAAAAGAAGAAAAGGAAAGAAAAGGAAGAAAAAAAGAAAAAAGAAGAAAAGAAAAGAAAAGGAAGAAAAAAATTTTAAAAAAGAATAAAAGAAAAGAAAAGGAAGAAAAACATAAAAATGATGAAAAGAAAAGAAAAGGAAGAAAGAAAGAAATAAAAAAGAAGAAAAGAAAAGAAAAGGAAGAAAGAAATAAAAAGAAGAAAAGAAAAGAAAAGGAAGAAAGAAATAAAAAAGAAAAGAAAAGGAAGAAAGAAATAAAAAAGAAGAAAAGAAAAGGAAGAAAGAAATAAAGAAGAAAAGAAAAGGAAGAAAGAAATATAGAAGAATAAAAGAAAAAAGGAATAAAAAATAAAAAAGAAGAAAAGAAAAGGAAGAAAGAAATAAAAAAGAAGAAAAGAAGGAAAAGGAATAAAGAAATAAAAAGAAGAAAAAAATAAAGGAATAAAAAATAAAAAAGAAGAAAAGAAAATGAATAAAGAAATTAAAAATGAAAATAAATGAAAAGGAAGAAAGAAATAAAGAAGAATAAAAGAAAAGAAAAGGAATAAAGAAATAAAAAAAGAAAAAAAGAGAAGGAATGAAAAATAAAAAAGAAGAAAAGAAAAGAAAAGGAAGAAAGAAAGAAATGAAGAAGAAGAAAAGAAAATAAACAATAAAGTTTTTCCTTTTCCTTGACTTTCCATTATATAAATTCACCATTTTTTGATGATTTTATTTTTTCATTGTCTTTACATATCTATCTATCAATCTATCTATCTATCTGCAGATATATATGTGTATGAATATATATGTTGATATATATACCTATATATATATATTTGATTAAACAATATAGACATCCTTTGTCTACTCATCTACTGATTTTTGTATCTATCCTTTCGAGTCGCCACAATCGATTTAATTGTATCCGGTGGGAATTGGTTAATAAACCTCCCATAATTAATTGGTTCCCTAGTACTTTCAGCCTGATTTTGGACCATTATCAGAGGTGAGTAAATTGCAAAACCAATGTGACTTTTGTATGCACATTACCAATTCATATGTATTGACTGTTTATATATATATATATATATATGCATGTGTGTGTGTGTGTGTGGATATATATATGTGGATATATATATATTTGGATATTTTTATAAATATATAGATGTGTGTGTGGATATATATATATATATATATATTCTCATAGAATTACCATGACAAAAAAATCCGGCAAACACATACATGCGGCATACAGAGCACTGAACAGCTGTTTCGACCTTATTAGGTCTCATCAGCAGTGCACACAGTGATCTCCACCTCTGGAGATCAAACCAACAACCACATTATGCAGAAGCCGAAACTTTACCACTGGGCCATCGGTTCATGCTACATATAAGCGAAGCCAAATTAACAAGTCATGGTAAATTGCACGACCACTTTGACCTAATGTGTCTTGAAGGGTACTTATTCCTCTTACAGAGGACACGGCCACCTCCTGGGCTACGTCTTATATATATATATATATATATATATATATCAGTAATATCCAGTCAGTGTCTGAAGATAGTGCATGTGGATTATTTGTGTATAGAATATATGAGGAATATCATATAAATCTATGTGATTGCATGATGTATGGCTATTGTTACGTCTCTTTTTCCTTCCAGGTTTATATAAAAAAAACTCACATTTGTTGTTTTGCAACCTCAAGTCTCACATGTATGTAAAAAGTCATCTGACAAGACAGAGAGTGTAATAATTTTCTCCAGCAAAATGAATATATAATGACAATTTAACCAGGTTTGAGTTTCTTTCTAATAGAACTATATATATATATATGTATATATATATATATATACTATAATAGTGTTAGTTGTCACTAAATCACTTTGTTGGCTTGTGGCGAACCAAGTGTGATATGATTTGGAGAGTGCTCAATATATAGGATAGAACTATTACATCATCACCATGTCATGCCACTAGCACGGATATCCCTGACCTTCTCTCGCCACTTCTCCCTATCATTCATTGCCTCTGGCAGGTCTTCAGGGCTACATCCCGTATCCTCACATAGCTGCTGGATGTATGTTCAAGCTGGTCATCCTGCTTTTGCTCAGCCATATGTGGGGGTCCATGGGAGTACATCACTTATGAGCTCGTCCCTGCTTCTGCAGCAGTATCCTGCATGTCTGCTTCATCTAACTTTGATAGTTTTCATGATGGGAGGCAGGTGGCTGTATAGTTGGTGCCTTGTGGGGTGTTGCCGCCAGGACTTGTTCAATATTGCTCACAATATTCTTGTGTTATTGTCGTCTAGCTTCTTCTCCAGCCATTTTGTTAGCATCCAAGTAGTGCATCCATACAGCAGTATCAACACGACCGCTGCCTGGAAGAAACTGTGTTCCATTTTATCGGTCAGGTTTGATTTCCATATGATCGATAGCTTATCAATAGCTGTCCATGCCTTCATTAGCCGCATGTCTATGTCTTTTTTGGTTGATGAGACACTGCTTCCTAAGTAGGTGTATTTGTCGACCAATAATAAATAAATATATATTAGATTTATATATTTAATGTCATGGAAGTTTGTCTCTCTATATATATATTTACACTGTATTTAACAGTGTGTATTACACAATATAAATATGATTTTTATTTATTTATTTTTTCTTAAGCAGTACCCCCATGAATAAAAGGCATGAGCTACGACTGAATGAGACTAATGTTGTACAGATGAATAATCTGTCAGTGTTGTATAGATTTTTACATTACCTTATAATTAAACTTTTACTGTTGTGTAGGTAAATAATTTATCTTATTTGATATAATGCTGATCATTTGGTGCAAATATGATAGGATGTTCGGCTTTTCTTGTTTCACTTTCATATCAACAAAGACAATGGTTAGTGAGGTGAGAGAAAGGTTGTAATTTCTATGCTCTAATAGAGCGTCAAGTTTAATAAATCACTGATTTACATAAGAATTTGAGAAGTATCAGAGGGTATACAAAATGTTTAATGGTAAAGTGAAATTTACTTTGATTGGTTTGGTTTGGTTTCTTTGTTTAATGGCATATCAACTCTTTGTAGTTTATTTAATGCCAAAGCCATTCTCCAAGAAGAACAGTAGTGGTACTATTTAACCCATAGCTGGGAGGATAAGGAGGTTCATACCTTTTCCAAGGGTATTTGTCCGAAAGTGAACGTATTAGCGCGACTGGAATACGAACTCGCTTACTACAATTCCGCAGTCCATTGCTTTAACCATTACACCATGAGGACACCCCCAAATTTACTTTGAGCTGGCCCAACTATATTTTATTATAATTGTTATATTTACTCCTTTTTGAGTTTTTTACACCAGTGTTAGTCAAGGGTTTCTCACTGGAGTTTGAGCGACGGCAAGTCTCCTCAAGTTTCCAGGACTCTTCTCAGTATCCTGGCTAATCTTAATAAAAGTGTAGTTTGAATGGTCTCCACTCATCCTCTTATTTCCAAGTCCTCTAGTCCTTGTATCAATCCTTAGATGACTGTATCGAGTGCACCAATTACTATTGGTATCACTGTCACTTTCATGTTCTAGTTTTAAAAAAACCTCGAACTCTAATTTCATCACAGTTTTGAAAAAGAATGCTTTAAATGGAAATGGACAGTAAAAAGACTTTTTCACTTTTTTTTGTTTCCTTTAAAAAAGATTTTACAAATCAAATCAGATATAATTCAGAAGATATAACATCACATATTTAAATAACCTGATGATGGTTTAATGTATAAACTGAAATGTTTAACACTGTAAAATAATTCAACTATAAATAAATTAATCTACTGAATACCTGTTTTTTTTTCATATTCATACATTTACACACACACACACACACACACGTGTGTGTGTGTGTGAGTATGCAACATATTAGTTCCTAATACATAAAAAAAGATAAATTAACTTATTTTATGTTAAGAATCAATTTTGTAATAATTGCAAGGGAAAGATGGTGCTGGCAATCAACAGCAATGAAAGAGTCAGAGACTTCACAAAAATCAATGATATTAAAAATGGGACCGCAACTTTATCATTGTACATTATTTTGATCAAGATTCTGTTTGGGTGAGTTCACTGTTTTGATTGGGAAAAAAAATCTTTTTTTCTGAACTAATTCTTAGTACTTTCAATATCTACAGAAATATGTAAGATTCTAGTTTACAATCCAACATCCATTGTAAAGTGAATCCTCACTTTATGTCTGTCTGAAAAAATGAGGGTGTAAAATTTTCATTCCTTTTTCTCTCAGTGCTCTTTTTTTTTTAACTTATGTATTTTTTATCCCTACTTTTTCAAATAACCTTAATTTTTGAGAATAAAAAGTTTTAGATGAAATCTGAAATAATGTTATTCAAGATAAGAAAAATTGAATAAAAATATATCAATTATTTATTTTTAGTTTAAACTCAAACTTAACTTCAATCCTAACTGTATGGGACTTTAACATACAAACGGATCACCTAATCCTGGCCAGAAGACCAGACTTAATAATAATCAACAAAAAAAAAAGAGAACTTGCAAAATAGTCGACTTTGCTGTCCCGGCTAACCACAGAATAAAACTGAAAGAATGCGAAAAGAAGGATAAGTACTACGACCTTGCTAGGGAATTGAAAAAACTGTGGAACATGCAGGTGTCAATTATACCAATTGTAATTGGTGCATTTGGAACAGTAACTAAAGGATTACAAAAGGGACTAGAGGACTTGGAAGTTGGCGGACGAGTGGAGACCATCCAAACGACAGCATTGTTGAGAACAGCCAAAATACAAAGAAGAGTCCTGGAGACTTGAGGAGACTTGCTGTCACTCAGACTCCAGTGAAAAACCATCGGCTAACGCTGATGTGAAAAGCTCTAATGAGTGAATAATAATAATAATAATAATAATAATAATAATAATAATAATAATAATAATAATATTTTGGCTCAGTAACTAAAGGATTATTAAAGGGCTTGGAGGACTTGGAAGTTGGCAGACGAGTGGAAACCATCCAAACGACAGCATTATTGAAAACGGCCAGAATACTGAGAAGAGTCCTGGAGACTTGAGGAGATTTGCTGTCGCTCAAATTCCAATGAAAAACCATCAGCTAACGCTGATGTGAAAAACTCTAAAGAAGTAAATAATAATAATAATAATTCCACTTAAAACTGGAGAAAAAGAAGCATGGAGGGTCCTGGAAACCTGAAGAGACTTGCTGTCACTCAGACTTCAGCAAAGACAAATAACTAGTACTGATGAGAAAACTCAAAAAAAAAGAGTAAAAAAATAATAATAATAATGATGTTAATAATAATAATGATAATAATAATATGTGTCTTTACCATCTACACAGAACAAAAAACTAATTGACAAGATATTATGATAAAAAAAAACAATGATAAAACGTTTTATGATTCAAATATTTGTATCAGTTGATTGTAACGCACATGTCAAGGTCTTCCAAAAGCATTCTAAATCTAAAAATCTAAAAATAGAAATCATCAAAATCAGGCAATCAAAGGCAGTAGTAATGCCAGTGATGATTGGAGCATTTGGCCATATTAAAATAAAATAGATATAAAGGAACAGACAAACACACAGAAAGTCATTGCTAAACAAAATTCAAAGAACAGAGTCAACTAGTACCGCTCCTAAAGTATGTTATCAAACTTATGATAAAATCATGTGGAAAGAAGCAAATCAAGAATGAGCCTGTTCAATTCTTGGATGGGCAAACACCTAAAAAAATGGCTGATATTGTATGTATTTATCCAAATCCTTTACCTTGGACAGGATGTGACACAAGATCAATTTTCAAGCAGGATTAAACAGATTTGAATTCAGGGTTTTCCTTCTGCAAGATCAGTTGCCATACCAATCTGCTCTTCAACCATAGCTTGAAGGAGAATAGTTGGATGCATACCTTTCCCAAAAGTATTAGTGCTCTATGAAATGTAAAGAGCTTTATGTAGGATTTGAACTCAGGTTGCCATGACTATTTCCAATGATGATAACCACTGCACCAATAACGCCTCTATTGGTAAGCAACTTTAGATTGATGTCCAAGACAAAGTAAAGCTTAGTAAATAATAACCATTTCAGTGTCAATTCTTAAGTCTTAGCACAATTTCTTGCCTAAGGTTTCTGGTTGAGTAGGTTGAATTATCTTCTCAGTATAAGTATCTACCAACCCCTCCCCCATGAGCAGGATGTGACACAAGGTCACTCTTTTTAGCATAGTTTAACAGGTTTCCTTCTCTTTGACTGGTTGCCTGACCAAGGCTACAGAAACCAGTCTGCCCTACTATTTACCTCAAGCTGGAGGGATTCATACTTTTCCCAAGGATATTAGTGCTCTGTGAAATGCTATCGGCTTTATCCAGGATTTGAATTCATCTCATTATGTCCGTTTCCTATGAAAATAACTATTACACCTCAGGCAACTCTTCTTGGTATAAGCCTTAAACAACTTCCTACCTTAAATAAATAACTATCAAGGAAAAATGAATCTTCTGATTACTAAAAAAAAAAGCCAAAAATCGCCTGACTCATGTGTGCCATTTGGTACCATGGTTCCTGAAAGGAAAAGGGACATCTTGTGAATGTTGGATATGTTTATTTGAAGCTTTGATCTTTCTAGATTTAGTACTGAACTGGATTGTGTAATCTTTATAGACTTGAGACCTGATACTATACCTGTCATTTATAAGTTAACTCGAAATAAACCCTTTACACAAGTTTATTTTCAATATTACCACTTAATCTGTCACACCTTCCAAAAGTGACCTGTTTAGAAATGAAAATAAAATAGAAGTCTTGTAGTAGTAGTTGTAGTTGTTTGGTTGGTTTGGTTTTGATTTCTTTGTTTAATGGTATATCAACTCTTTGTAGGTTATTTAATGCCAAAGCCATTCTCCAAGAAGAACAGTAGTGGTACTATTTAACCCATAGCTGGGAGGATAAGTGGGTTCGTACCTTTCCCAAGGGTATTTGTCCGAAAGTGAACGTATTAGTGCGACTGGAGTTCGAACTCGCTTACTACAATTTTGCAGTCCATCGCTTTAACCATTACACCACGAGACACCCCCCGTAGTAGTAGTAGAAGTAGTAGTAGTAGTAGTCTCATAGAGATATAAAGGTGTTATTAAATGAAAGTACTAAAAACAAAAGTAATTTTTCTTTTTTTTTTCTAACTGAAAGCAGTGAACTTACCTGTACTGAATGTCGACCCTTATTTTAATTTTATTCATTTTTTTATAAAGAAAATCCATGGATTTTTTAATCATTTTTTTTTTTTTTTATGGAGGAGGGAGGTATTTGTCTTTTTTTTTCTTTGAAGTATACAGCGACTGATTCTAAAAAGCAAAAGAATAGAATTATTTTCTAGCAACTTAATTTTTTTCTTTTTTTTCCCCCAAAATACTTAATTAACAAAAAGACAATTACTTACTATTGAAATCACAGCACCATCACTGAATTATTGAAACTATGACGCTACACTGCACAGGAGATCTACTGATTTCAAAAATTACTGAATCAAATCCAGTCTCATAAATCCTTTAGAAAATCCAGAAACTTCCTAATTCAAAGAGAATGAGTTGGATAAATTAATAGATAATGAACAAATAAAGACAGATAGATAATAAACAGACTGAAATAGATAGATAGATAGATAGATAGATAGATAGATATGAACAGACTGAAATAGATAGATAGATAGATAGATAGATATGAACAAACTGAAATAGATAGATAGATAGATAGATAGATAGATAAATAGATATGAACAGACTGAAATAGATAGATAGATAGATAGATAGATAGATATGAACAGACTGAAATAGATAGATAGATAGATATGAACAAACTGAAATAGATAGATAGATAGATAGATAGATAGATAAAAAAAGAATAAGAATAGAAAGTAAATTAAATAAAAGCAGATCAATGCTAATATGTTGGAATTCCACTGGATATCTCTAGACTTGACATTGACTTAGTAAAGCTTATATATATATATATATATATATATATATATATATATATATATATATATATATATATATATATATATATATGTATATATTTATCTTTTTTTTATTTTTATTTTTTTCTGGCCACATGTATCAACCCTTATCTTATTTTTATCTATTTCTCTGAAGAAAATCTGTTATTTTTAAGGGTTTTTTGCTGGTGGGGGTTGGGGGAGGCTATTTAACTTTTCATTAAAATCTGCAATGACTGATACTAAAAAGCTAAGAAAAAGAATTATTTTCTTGGCAACTTAAATTTTTTCACAAAATTTTCCATTTTTACATCTATATCTTTCTTAGATCAATATCATTATCATTATTATCGTTGTTATTATTATTATTTACTCTTTTAGAGTTTTTCACCTCAGCATTAGCTGATGGTTTTTCACTGGAGTTTGAGTGACAGCAAGTCTCCTCAAGTCTCCAGGACTCTTCTCAGTATTATTATTATTATTATTATTTCACTCCTTGTAAGTTTTTCACACCAGATTTAATTGGGGATCTTTTACTGGAGTTTCAAGTGACAGCAAGTCTCCCCATCTCTCCAAAACAATTCTGAGTATTCTAGTCAATGATGATTATTATTATTATTATTATTATTATTATTTACTCGATATTGATCTTTCTTGTTTTTTCTTTCCTTATTATTGTCTTGATTAATGCATTTTGAGATTTTACAAAATTGATATGGAACCAAAAAAGAAAAATATTAATTATGTATTTTTTAAATTTTACCTTTATTCTCAATTTTTTATTTTTGTTTTTGTTGATCTTGATTTTTGCATAAATAAATTATATATATATATATATATATATATATATAGTTTTTCTTAAAGAGTATATATATATATATATATATATATATATATATATTGACACCAAATTCTTTCTTCTTTAGAAAATGAATCTTAAAGTAAATTTTTTCTTTGGTAAAGATCTGTTTGTTTTTTTCTTTTCTTTTTTTATTGTTTTTGTTCATTTGTTTTTTGTTTTTTGGTTTTTTTGGGTTTTTTTTTCAATTGCTTATATAATTAAATAAAATTTATAGAATAATTTATTTTGAAGCTTATTTTTAAAAATAATTGAATATATAAATAAATAAAATCATGTTATGAAACGTTAACTTATGAAAATAATGTAATTATTTGTCCTTATTTGGGAAAAACTTTCCTGTAGGTAAATTTTTTTTTTCTCTCTCAATTTTGCCTTTTATGTAAAAATTAGTTTGTCTCTTTGTTTATATATATTCTTTCTTTCTTTCTTTCTTTCTTTCTTTCACTCTTATTGCCTCTTTCTTTCTTTTTTTCTTTCTTTCTTTCACTCTTATGGCCTCTTTCTTCCTTTCTTTCCATTTTTTTATTATACTTCCTCCCCTTTTTCACTCTTATCCTATCTTTCTTTCTTTCTTTCTTTCTTTAACTCTTATTGCCTCTTTCTTTCTTTCTCTCTTTCTTTCTTTCACTCTTATTGCCGCTTTCTTTCTTTCCATTTTTAATTATACTTCCTCCCCCTTTTTGACTCTTATCCCATCTTTCTTTCTTTCTTTCTTTCTTTCTTTCTCTTATTCTTTTTTCTTTATTTATTTCTTTCATTCTATCCATTTTTACTTATATTTTCGCTCCTTTTTTTCCACTGGTTCTTTCTTTCTTTCTTTTTTATTTCATTCCCTATTTCACTCTTATTCTCTCTTTCTTTCTTTCTACTTTTTTCCACCTGTTCTTTCTTTCTTTCTTTCTTTCTTTCTCCTCTTTTATTTTCTGCATTTTTAACTTTTCTCTCACTTATTATGCATGCTTCCTTCTTTTTCAGCCTTTTTCCTATAAAAACTCTCTCTCTCTATCTCTATCTATCTTTCTTTCTTTCTCTCTCTTTTTCTCTTATTCTAATCCTCCCTGCCTTTTCTCTCTCTCTCTCTCTCTCTCTTCACTATTATTTAATTTTTAGCTTCCTTTTTTTTCTTTCCATTCACACCTCACTCTTTTTCTTTACACTCTCTCTACTTGCTTTCTATCACTCATTTTCTTCTTTCATTCACCTTCATTCCTTTCTTCTCATTTCATTCCTCACTGTCTCTCAGTTTTGTTTTATTTTTCCCTTTCTTTCATTCTTCGTACTCTACAACTCTTTCTTTCTCTTTTTCTCTCCCTTTAACTCACACATCAACTCTTCCTTTCTTTTCTTTCTTTTTTTTTCATTCCCTTTAATTGGTTAAAAAAATCTGTCTGCCCTAATTTTTCTGAAACATTTTTCAATTTTCACTTAAGTATAATTTTTCTTTCATTTTTCTTTTGTTTTCTTAACAACTCCTTCTCCTTCCTTCTTTTCTCTTTCTCTTTCTCTCTCTCTCTCTCTAACTTACTTTCACTTTCATTTTCACTTTCATGGCACAGCTATCGATGCTGCTGACACGGAATCACATTCTTGGCGTGTCCTTAATGAATGCCACTGTGCCACAGCTGATCTCTGTGACTGCATCATTCGTGTCCAATGCGTGATCTCATGTGGGCCCGAAGCCATCTTACCAAGGACAATACGACCAACAAAATCATCCCGGCTCTTTGTATTGTAATCCCATACAGATATGACGAGGCTTGCCTTCTCCAGTTGCCGGGCTGACAAGTTGAAACTGATAGACTCATTAAACACTGGGTCAATGGTGTTCTTTTTGCAGGATGTTTTTTTAGTCTTCATTATTTTCTCATTAACAATGAGGGATACTTTGACAAACGGATCTAAAAAAATATGAAAAGAGAAAAAAAAAAAACTTGTGAAAAAGGATAAAATAAATAGAATTGATAATAATGTAAATAATTTAAAATTTATATCATACTCAAGCAAAACCAGAGGCAAAAATGAGCTTAATCTCTTTTTACAAGCTGTCAAAAAAATATGTATTCAAGCAACCACTCCATCATATGCAGGATATGACACAAGATCAGTTTTTTAGCTGAGTTACTGCTGGTTTAAATTCAGGGTTTTGACTAGTTGCTGTACAAAGTCTAAAGAGCCAAGTTTACCCTACTATTTCTCCTATAACCAGGAAAAGAAGAGATAGATAGCCTAAATGCTGTTTTGAACAAATCCTGGATGCAGCACTCCACAAAACAGCACCTGTATGGCCACTTATCTCTCCTTAGAGAAACCATCCAAGTAAGATAAACAAGACATACTGGACACTGCAGATGAAGTAAGAACAAACTCATAAGTGATGTTTTCTGATGGATTCCAACACATGGACACACTAGTGTTGACTGACCGGCAAAAGCTTACATTTATCAGCTCTGTGCTGACACTCGGTGCTGTCCAGAGGACTTAGCTAGAGCAATGGCTAATAGCGCAATATTGCTCCCAGCATGCCTTGATCATGAAAATGAAGATGACAACTGTTATCATTTCAGAGTTTCCCTCCTGAATCAGTTGCTGTATCAAGACTAAAAAGTTGAGTCTGTCCTACAATTAACCAATAGTTAGGGAAAGAAGAGATGGACATTACCAAAGAGAACGAGACGAGGGTAGTGACTGAAAATAGGAAGAAGAATTAAGAACATTCAGACCACAGCATTGCTAGCATTCTTGGAAGAGTCCTGGAGATCTGAGAAGATTTGCTATCACTTCAGTCAAAACTATTAGCTATTACAAGTGTGAAAAACTATCCATCAATATAATAATAATAATAATAGGAATAGTAATAGTAATAAATTTCGGTCAGACGACCAGATCTTATAATAAACAACAAAAATAAAAAAAAAAAAACTTGTAAATTGTGGACTTTGATGTCCAAGCAGACCACAGAGTGAAATTAAAAGAATGTAAAAAGAGAGATAAGTACCTCGACCTTTGCTAGGGAATTAAAAAAGCTGTGGAACATGAAAGTGACGATTATACCAATTGTGATTGGTGCTCTTGGTACAGTCACCAAAGGATTAGTACAAGGACTGGAGGACTTGGAAATAACTGGACGAGTGGAGACCATCCAAACTACAGCTTTATTAAGATTGGTCAGAATACTGAGAAGAGTCCTGGAGACTTGAGGAGACTTGGTGTCATTCAAACTCAGTGAGAAACCATCAGATAATGCTGGTGTGAAAAATTCTCAAAAGAGAACAAATAATAATAAAACTGATTACAGCCACCAGAAACAATACTAACAACATGAGGACTAACAGAACTGTAAAACGTTACACCCTCACCCCCACCACTTTATCTCAGTCTTCTAACCATGTCACTTCTTACGCCGGCCGGTGATCAACAAGTGGCTGAGGGGGTAACGCACATTTCTTTACCTACACAAGAATACGATCGAGGGAACGGAGAAAATAGAAGGACAACGAACAAACACGAACAAAGCTTGGGGTTAACCAAGAGCAGAGGAAGGTATGCAACACTACATGCATGTGCAGACTATCGCTAGCGTGGGTTACTAGCGAAAATTCCTCAATGCTACTGGAATCAGACTCATCTTGACTCACTCTCACTGGACCCTATCCCATGCTGCCTCGCCTCTCTGCTCCGGTGTCTGGTGTTGACAGCCCCTGTCCGTGGATCCACGCCAACCTCTGCTGTTCGCCTCTCTGCTGTCCAGCCGCCAACTGCCTCTCTGCTGTCCAGCCGCCAACTGCCCTCTGCTCGGTCGCGCCGTCAACTGCCTCGTCCGGGTCCCCCGTCAACTGCCTCTCTCGCGTCCCCTTCCCACTTCCGGATACGGCGAGATTTCATGTCCAAGACTCCTTTGTCTGGTTTCGCGCCAAAACAGACTCGTCTGCCTTGGCGGCCCACCCACATAGTGCTACAGAACGACAGTAACCAGAAAACAAAAATAGGAAGTAAAACAACTCGGTGGACGTTTTATATGACTAATAAACGACATCTCACACGAGAAAACATGGACGTGGCTAAGAAAGGGAAAACTTAAAAGAAAAACTGAATCTCTCCTGATAGCAGCACAAAACAATGCTATATGAACCAATCATATCAAAGCCAGAATAGATGAGACCCAACAAAACAGAAAATGTAGGTTATGTGGTAATAGAGACGAAACGATCAATCACATAATAAACGAATGCAGCAAATTGGCACAGAAAGAGTATAAGACTAGATATGACTGGGTGGGCAAAGTGATCCACTGGGAATTATGCAAGAAATTTGAATTTGACCATACGAAAATGGTATATGCACAACCCTAGTCTGTCCTGGAGAATGACGCACACAAACTCCTCAGGGATTTTGACATAAAAATGGATCACTTAGTCTCCGCCAGACGACCAGACCTTAATAATCAACAAAAAAAGAGAACTTGCAGAATTGTGAACTTTGTTGTCCCGGCGGATCACTAAGTAAAATTGAAAGAAAGTGAAAAGTAGAATAAGTACCTGGACCTTGCTAGGGAATTGAAAAAGCTGGGGAACATGAAAATGACGGTGATAGCAATTGTAATTGGTGCACTTGGTATAATCACCAAAGGGTTGATACAAGGACTGGGGGACTTGGAAATAAGAGCACGAGTGGTGAATATCCAAACTACTACATTATTGTGATCGACCAAAATACTGAGAAGAGTCCTGGAGATTTGAGGAGATTTGCTATTACTCAAACTTCAGTGAAAGGCAATCAGCTAACGCTGATGTGAAAAACTCTCAAGGAATAATAATAATAATAATAATAATCATAATAATAATAATAATAATAATAATCTAGAGAGTCATTAGATTTTAAATGAAATAAGTTTAAAGTTCTTTAATAACAGAAATACTTTTGATATACTCTAATAATTTTGAGTCTGTTTTTCGTTTGTTTGTTGTTTTTTTTTTTGTTTTTTGTTGTTTTTTGGTTGGTTGGTTGGTTTGTAACATAGCCAGATGTGGTTATATAAAATATACGGATATGTGAAACGTTCACATGCATAGGAATCCGAAAAACACTCAAAACACTGACGACTCTCTTTGTTCAGGTACGAAACTTTTATTACCTTCTTGACTTTGAGGTTTTCAATACGACGAGAGAGAGACACACAATTTTTACTATGCTGACTGTTCCGTCTGACCCAACAACGCGTGGCGCATATCGTAGACCCCACTGGACTGACTTCGCCCAGGTCCAAGAAATCAACTCGCTTCGTCCAGCTTCAAATCTCAACTAACTGGGGTTTTTTTCAAAAATCACCCAAAATCCTCAGACCATCGCTTCCGGGCATGACGTCATTCACATCCCCAGTTCTATTTCCTATCCGGGGTTTTGAATATGACATCTGTGATTGTCACATCCTCCCCACGCGAGCGTGAACACCTACACTCAATGTGTGCCCCTACCCGTGCACTAAGCCGAATAGTTCTAAGCCTAACTAAACCGAAAGATAAGATATAACCAACGAAAAATGATTATATAAAAAAAAATCCTTCTGCAATTATATAACAGGGTGGTTGGTTGGTTTTACAGTATATCAATCTTTCTTGGTTATTTCTTTTAATCAATTTATTTATTGTATTTTTCTGACTACTCACCAAGCTGGAGCAAAAGAATATAAATTCGTGAGTGGCTATCACAAAAAAATAATTGATACCCTCTTGCATTTCCTCTGTTGGGGCGCCTCAGGAGCCAAGTAATAAACTTAACCTTGCGAAGCAGGTAGTACCAGGGAGAAGGATCCCTGAGAACCTTTCTTATTCATTAAATATCGAGATACAGTAAACGATTAGTTCAATTTATTGTTGTTGTTGTTATGTGACATATGCATAACATATATTAGTCATTTCACGCGTAGCTGTAACCACAACAAGCACCATCACCCCGTGTCAGGGTGGGCCTAAGAGTTTAAAGGGTGACACTACATTCCCCAGAACCCCATAGAGAATTTTCGGTTTCAGTTTATCCATATTTACCAACCCCTTTTCTCGGGCAGGATATGACACAAGGTCAATTTTTAAGCGAAGTTTAACAGGTTTGAATTCAGAGTTTTTCCTAGACAAGTTGCCTCACCAAGGCTGAACAACCTAGTCTGCCTTACTATTTACCCATAGAGGGAGAATAATTTGATTCATACCTTTCCCAAGGTGCTATGTGAAATGCAATCAGTCTCGTCTAGGATTTGAACTCGTGTCACTGTGTCCATTTCTTACGACGATAACCATTACACCACGGGCACCTTTAAGTTTATTGGGGTCTTTGTGTTTATTCATTGAAATATTTCCAATTTTTAAGCTTACACACACACACACACACACATATATATATATATATATATATATATATATATATATATATAACCCGAGGAAAATAGTCTAAGGATTAGACTAAAAGGTAACAATCCAAGGAGAATAGGAATATCAAATTGAGTGCTCAATGTCAACGGCTATCGAATATATAATTGATTTCAGATTAAAAGTTTGTGTATGCTAAACTGAATTGTTTGAAATAGAACTGATTATTTGTATAAAATTGGATTTGGCATTAAATAACCTACAAACGTTGTTATGCCATAGAACCCAACCATACAACAAACCAACCAACCATCAGATTAAAAATATACCAAAATCATGTGTAGAGCAATTTTTTTAATTAAACGAAAAAGAATTCAATATACAACTGTATTTCTTCCATCTGATGAAATCATTTGATATGATTGAATTTTTTTAAAAACTAGTTTCAAATATGTAGACAAAAATTTTAAAATATTTTTTCAATTAAACGAAAAAGGATGAAATTTATAACCGTATTTCTTCCATCTGATGAAGTCATTTAATATGACTGAAACAAATTTATAATAAAATTACAAAATTGGATTCTTTTTCATTTAATTATATATATATATATATATATATATATATATATATATATATATATTGGTATTAACTCACTGTTTTAATATACATCATGTCATTCATTTTGCCCTTTCGAAGAATTATTTTCATTTGAACAACTTCGGATTATTTTGTTTTCACGAGGCAAAAGAAAAAGGTATTCCTTACCCGATCCGCCAACGAGGTCAGTCTGCAGTAATTGTTTGGCTTTGATGATGTCTACATTCAGTCGACCAGCACTGGGTAAATAATTTAAAGATAGCAAAATCTCGCCAAGATCTTGCCTCTCCTAATGAATAAAACACAAAAAGAGAAAAAAGAGAAAATTTTAAAAGAAAAATTTTTTATAATATATTATTGCTGCAAATAGTCAACATCTTTTTACTAATTTTTTTTAAATGAAAGAGTTTTGTCATACAATTGTAAAAAGAAAACGTACCCTTTCGGACAACCCACGTACAGACCAAGGCCCTCATTTTATACATAGATAAGTATTCATTTACCCAAACCCTCCTCCACAGGCAGGATATGACACAAGGTCGATTTTCAAGACATAGAATCAATCATTCTTTTGAATTAATCTCACATTTACGGTAGGTTGATTATGTTTACGGCATATCAAACCCTTGAAGGTTATTTAATGCCAAATCAGGACTTGTAAACGAATAGTTTGTTAGTAACAACGTTTAAGCAAGCCAGAGCTCATTTGTTTATGCAGAATTAAATGGTTTCAAGTATTGTTATCTAACACAAATAGTTCTATTTGCACACAGTTAAATGGTTTCAAGTATTGCAATGTAATATTGATAATTCAATATAGCAATCATTTGTTTGCTCACATTAAAATGGTTTCAGGTATAGAAAATGATTAAACTGATTAAAATGATTGACCTATATATGGGGCCCTAACAGTGGACCTGGGAGTAATGCCAATAAAGAGATACTCTGCATTTTCCAAAGCTTCAGAATTGGAGCCTCACCAAAGATGCAGTCAGCGTATTTTACAGCTCCAGCCGACTGAGCTGTTTACATTTACTTTAATATTCAGAAAGTATTGCATATAAAAAAAAAGAAAAGCAAAGCCAATTAAATATCTTTTACATTTTGAAAGTGCAATGTAAGTATTTGCCCAACGCATACGCCACTACCAGAATGTGACACAAGTGTACAGCTGATTTACATCCAGAGTTTTCCTACTTCTAAAGCAGTTGTCGTGCCCAGGGTAAAGAGGCCAGTTTGCCCTATTATTTACCCATGCCTGTATGGAGGAAAACATGGAATTTTTGTTTTTCCAAGTGACATTAGATTCAAACACAAACAGATTCGTCCAGGATTGAACTCAAGTCTCTGATTCCATTTCGTAAACCAAGCACACATATGTAAAAGAAGAAACGTATTAGTTCAGAAGGCAAATTGATCCATGCATACCTGACATTTTATTTGTATATATTCACTCCAATGCAGTTACATTTAAATTAGATCAACTAGGAGTATTCAAAACGAAAAGTGTTCGATATCAAGCAACGTAGCAATTAAATCCCTGCCAATACAAACCCCTAAAATTGCTATTCAGTTGAACTCAAAGTTCTTGACTAGTAGCCAACCATAGAGAATCCATTCTTCTTTGACATTTGACTGAAAACTGGATAGAGAAGTAATGAATTCATACTTTCACCAAAGATTTTTTTCTCTTTTTTTTTGTTAGAACAACGACACTTAAATGTATTGTAGAAATTTACTAAGTTTCTTTTTTGTTTAGATGTGACACAAGGCCTTATGAATGGAGCACCCAATGAGACTCAAATTCTCTCGTGAAGATTTGCCTGTCTAGTTTGTTAACCATTACACCACCCGATGTGCCCTGTATATATTTACCAACCCATCCACACAAGCAGGATACGACACAAGGTCAATTTTTAAGCAGAGTTTGAATTCAGAGATTTCCATCTCCTAGACTGGTTACCAAACTGAGGCTAAAGAACCAAGTCCGCTCTACTATTTCCCCATAAGAGGGAGAATAATTGGATTCATACCTTTCCCATAAAACATTTGTGCCATGCCATGTGAAATGCAATCAACCTCGTCCAGAATTTGAACTCAGTTTATTGTGTCCATTTCCAACGACGATAACCATTACACCATGAGCACGCCCATTGCGTGTATATATATATATATATATTAACTTAAATCGCGAGTCGGAATTCTCCTACTAAAGTTTCACCTCAACGGATCATCAAGGAGTTTAGCACCGACCAACGACAAAGGAGAAAACACCATTTTTATATTCACCAAAAATCTACTCAGCTTAAAATTTACATAACGAAAGAAAATTAAAAATCAAAAATTTTTTCTAAATTTAAAAAATAAAAGATAATAAAATGATAAAATGAACAAAAACCCTACTTTTAATATCTAGTTTATTAGTAAAAAAAAAAACAAAAAAAACCCTCAGGTATAAATACGTAGAAACCTATCTCTAATTATAGAGTAGCCACCCCCTTTTGTGTTTACAACTCTTTAAAACCTCCGACCTTTGGTTTAACATATCCCTAGTTTTACAAGAAGCTATAGCTAACTTCTCCTCATTGCAAAGCAAGCAGTCCTTGTCGCCAGCCCTATATTTACGGCATTTCTTTATCACTTCCCATTTTAGTATTGGATCTATTCCTTTTTTATCTTTTACCTCCCACACATAACAAGATAACGTGGTACTATGCCTATACTTCTCTTGGGAGAAACTCGTTCTATGGTTATAGTACCTAGTCTTAAATTCCCCTTGCGTCGACCCAAAATATACCTTTTTATTTCTATCATTACCCGAATCACTATACACTTCCACTTTATACACCACACAATCCTGTTTACATTTACCTTCCAGTGGGCACTTAACCTTATCCCTACAATTACATTTAGCAATCGCCTTATTTTTCTCTTTGTTAAGTTTAGCTATATTACTCTTGTTTATTATGCCATTGATGTTAGGCATACAACTAAAGCTTAATTTAATACAATTTTTATTAAATATCTTATGTAGCGGGTTCTCACTGGGGAAATTTCTTTTTAAAAACTTAAAGAATTCTTTCCCTAAATTATTGACTACCTCCATGTTATACAGGGTGTTAAACCATAGGATTTTTCTTGGTCTATTTCTTCTTTTTTTGCGTATTACTTCTCTCTCTATCTCTATATTCCAATTTGATGCCATATCCGCCATTCTTCAATGCCTCCTCATACTCCTGCTTACTCCGTTCAAAGATTTCCTTATTAGAGGAGTTATTTGATAACCTATACTCTATTCCCTTAGGGATATGTTTAAATACCTAGTTTGGGGGGTTGGATCCCCTGTCCACATAACGCAGGTCCTGGTTCCTTTTTCTAAATGGGGATACAGTTCCATTGTATAGGTTTAAAGTAACATCAAGATAATCGGCAATTTTTAGGTCTCTTTGTATATTTAACTTAAATCCAAATTCGCCAAACAGCCTATGCAATCTTTTTCTAATACCATCACATTTTTTCGGCGTGCTTTTATCCACGATAAATATATATATATATATATATATATATATATATATATATATATATATGTGTGTGTGTGTGTGTGTGTGTGTGTGTGTGTATTCAACTATCTGCGTCGGTCTTCCGGTCTTGGTCTGTTCATACATAGCTGTTTTGTAACCCATCATTCTGTTTGGTCTTCCGCCACTCATCCATCGGATAAACACCGCAAGTCTACGGATGCAGGCAACGATCTATTTCTAGTTAATGAGAAGGTGGTGCCATTAATTTAGAACGTAGGCTAAACCATATGTTTTGGAGACATATCTGATGGATTTTAGGTTAAATCAATGTGTAGGTGATTCCTGTGTCTTGAAAAAATGGTGTCCATATAACTAGCTATGAGTCTCAGTAATAATAATGATATAACATTCGGTCAAATACTTAAAATTGGTTTTATTTCGTTTCGTTTCGTTTCGTTTCATTTCATCTGGTTTATCTGTCTAACGGCATTTCAACTCCTTATCGGTTATTTACTGCTGAATTTTCATACAAGTAATTAACATACAGTAACCGGGCCATTGGCCGAATGAGCAGAGTGTTCGCTAATGGTCTGGGAGACGGGGGTTCAATCCCAGATCGAGTCATACCAAAGACTCAAAAATGGTACTTGATGCCGCCTTGCTTAACACTAGGCATTATAAGGTAAGGATCAAGGGTAAAGCGGAGCAATCCAAGGAATAAAGTACCGGCCTCCCCCACACCTCGATGTTGTAGCTATTGAAAAGAAAGCCTTCGGATCACCCTCGACGAAAGTCGCTAACTTTACTAAATACGGTGCCAAATATTCCTATGTAATAATAATAATTTCAAGTAGCTATTCCGCTTCAATAATGATAATGATAATATACACTAATGCAAAAATAGATAAGACGCAACAAAATAGCAAATGTAGGTAATGTGCTGAGAGAGACGAAACGATCAATCACATAATAAGCAAATGCAGCAAATCAGCGCAAAAAGAGTATAAGACTAGAGACGACTGTGTGGGGAATTGTGCAAGAATTGTGCAAGAAGTTAAACCATACAATTGTGCAAGAAGTTAAACCATACAAACAAATAGTATACGCACAATCCAGAATTCGTCCTGGAGAATGAGACGTACAATCTTCCCTGGGATATTGAGATACAAATGGATCATCTAATCTCGGCCAGACGACTAGACATAATGATAGTCAACAAAAAAAAGAGAGAACCTGCCAAATAACGAACTTTGTCGTTCCGGCAGACTACAAAGTAAAATTGAAAGAAAGTGAAAAGAGAGATAAGAACCTAGACCTTGCTAGAGAACTGAAAAAACTATGGAACATGAAAGTGACGGTGAAACTAATTGTAATCGGTGCGCTCGGAACAATCACCAAAGGATTGGTACAGGGACTTGAAGACTTGGAAATAACAGGACGAGTGGAGACCATCCAATCTTCAGTATTGTTGAGATCGGCCAGAATACTGAGAAGAGTCCTGGAGACTTCAGGAAACTTCAGACTTCAGAGGAAGACCATCTGCTAACGCTGGCGAGAAAAACTCTCAAAGGATTATGGTAAAGTTGGCGACCATAGTCGAAGGTGACCAAAAGGCTCCCTTTTCGATAGCTACTACACCAAGGAGTTGGGAAGGGCGCTACTCCTTTCCCTAGATTGTGCCACTTTACCCTTGACCCCTACCTTATATTGCTGAGTGTTAATCAAGGAGGCATCAAGTACCATTTTTTGAGTCTTTGGTATGACTCGACCTGGGAATGAAGCCAGGTCTCCCGGGCCATTGGCGAACAATCTAACCATCATGCCAATGTCTGGTAGAAATAATGATAATAATGATAAAAAAGAGAATCCGTCCAGGAGAATAGGGTTCACTCAATTCTCTGGGATTTTGAGACCCAGAAAGATCGCCTAATCATGGCCAGAAGACGACACCTAGTGATAATAAATAAATAAATAAATAAATAAATAAATAAGAAAAAAAGAGAGAGAACTTGCTACTATTCTTCTATAAGGATGGCTTTGGCATTAATTAATCCATGGAGGTTGATATACCATTAAACAACATCAAAAAACCTAATTCATACACAAATTCAAGTAACTATCCTTATTCACCAATAATCCTCATTCATTTTCTGTCTGAATTTAATTCAAGAGACAATTTTTTTTAATGAACAAACTACTGTAAAAACAAAACAATGATACATATTTTGTATCGTTAGCCAACCTTTGGCAGCCCAGTCGGCTGGGACTGTAGAATACACCGACTGTATCTCTGCAGAGGAGTAAGACGCTCTACCTCCACTCCAACGACTGTTCTGGATATGACACAAATCAATTTGATGGTAAGGTTCCAATCTTGGAGCTCTGATGAGTATGGAATACCCCTTCATTGTCATTACTCTGACTTGGAGTGGTAGCACCTGATAGGGTTAGGGTTAGAAATAGAACTGTTTGACATTTAAACTGAGTGCAAGCAAATGACTTATGCTAAATTGAATTGTTAGAAATAGAACCTTTTATCCATTTAACTGTGTGTAAACAAATAAGTGATGTTTAATTGAATTGTTAGTGATACGTAGCAACAGTTGGAACTATTTAACTGTGCAAACGAATGACTAATGTTGAATTGAATTATTAATATTAGATAGCAATAAGTGAAACCATTTAACTGTAAAGAAACAAAAGCAATACTAGTGTGCAAACAAATTAGTTCTAACTCGTTTAGAAATGAAATTACCGACAGACCATTCACCTACAAATCATATCTGTGTATCTATTTAAATGTGTACAGACAAATGACTGATATTAAATTGTTAGTGCTTCATAGCAATACTTGAAACTATTTAACTTTGTGCAAACAAATGATTCATAGTAAGTAGAATTATTCGTGACAGATTGAAATGCTTGAAACCATTTCATTGTTTGCTGGAAAAATAAGTTCAGGCTAGTTTTAAAAGGTTATCAAATAAATGTATTTACAAATCATATATATTTGATATATATGTATAAACAGGATTTGGTATTGAATAACCTACAAAGGTTGATATGCCATAAAACTGAACTAAACCAAACCAACCTTTGGTATTTTAGTGCACTTTTACCCTGTTTATGGTGCTTCAAAGCGTCATGAATAGCAACACAGATTTCAAATAACAGTATGAAGCATCTTTTCACGTTGAAATGTCATTTTGCCGCCATTGACAGCAAAGTAGGAACAAAGACTTGTGTCATCCGAGATTTTCTAACAAGATCCTATACTTCTTTTTCTTTTTTCTTTTTTTTTAATTACGGTATTCTATTCTCTGACGACTCCACTTAACGTTTGCCCAGTCGGCTGGGTCTGTAGAATACACCGACTGCGCCTCTGTAGATATGACACTAAATAATCTGATGGTGAGGTTCCTGTGATGCTAGAGCTTTGAGGAATGCAGAGCACCCCTTCATTGCCATTACTCCCAGGTTCACTCTGGCCCGGAATGGTAGCACCCGATAGGGCCCTATCTATGGGTTAAATAGAACTACATACTTATGCTAAATTGAATTGTTTTAATTAGAACTGTTTGACTAAACTGAATAGCTCGAAATAGAAATGTTTTTGACAATTAAACTGTACTTACATTTAAACTATATAGTTATACTAAACTGAATTGTTTGAAAAAGAACTGTTTCTGACATTGAAACCGTACTAACACTAAACTGAATTGTTTAATATAGAACTGTTTTGACATTTAACTGTGTGTAAACAAAATCTGTACTTATACTAAACTGAATAGGCTGAATTAGAATTGTTTGACTAAACTGAATAGTTTGAAATAGAAATGTTTTTTGACAATTAAACTGTGTACTCATGCTAAACTGAATTGTTTGAAATAGAACTATTTGCATAAAAATGGATTTGGCATCAAATAACCTACAAAGGTTGATATGCCATAAAACCCAAACAACCAAACCAACCATCTAAAGAAGACCACAAAACTACTCATACAAGAAAATGAAATAACAACCTTCAAATTAAATTCATAGCAACAAACACTAAGTATGTTTCAACCTGTTTATGGGGTTTAGACTATGCTGGTCGTATCCCCTGCAAAGGGATAAGGCCCCTCCAAAAAAGGAATGTATTAGGTAAAACACTAAACTACAGATGATGGTGAGGCTCCAGTTCTGGAGGTCTGAGGAATGTGGAATACTCCTTCATTGCTATTACTCCCAGGTCCTCTGTCTATGAGTCAAATAGATCCATTTGAAAATTATTTGTATTAGATTGGAATACTTGCAACCATATAACTGTAAATTATTTGGTTTGTTTCTTTGTTTAGGGGCCTATCAATTTTCGTGGGTTATTCAATTCCAAAGCCATCCTCGTAGAAGATCAGGAGTCGTACTATTTAACCCATAGTTGGGAAGACAAGGGAGTACGTATTTTTCCCAAAGATATTTGTCAAAAAATGTGATTGGAGTTCGAACTCGCAAACTATGATGTTGCAATTCAGCATGTTGACCACTACACCACTGTGACTCAGTAAAACACCTTCATTGAGAATAGTTACTTAAAGCTACTAACTGTTGATCAAGGATTATCATTTATAGTTGTCACTTGAAACTACATAATTGTATACAAACAAATTATTATGATTAAATAAAAATAAATACTTGAAACGATGAATTCTGTATAAAATTTGGCGACCTTAGTCGAGGGTGACTCGAAGGCTCCTTTTCAATAGCTACTACATCGAGGTGTAGGGGAGGGCACTACTCCATTCCTTGGATTGTTCCACTTTACTCTTGATCCTTACCTTATAATGCTGAATGTTAAGCAAGGCGGAATCAAGTACCATTTTTTTAGTCTTTGGTAGGACCTGGGATTGAACCCCGGTCTCCCGGACCATTAGCGAACACTCTACTCATTAGGCCAATGGCCCATTAAAATTCTGAATAAATTATTAATATTAAATAGGAATACTTGATACCATATAACTGTGGAAACGAATTATTATTATTATTATTATTATTATTATTTGAGATTTTTCCCACAAGCGTGAGCTGATGGTTTTTCCCTGGAGTTTGAGTAACAGCAAGTCTCCTCAAGTCGCCAGGACTCTTCTTAGTATTCCTGCCGCTCTTAATAATGCTGTAATTTGGATGGTCTCTACGCGTCCCTTTATTTCCAAGCCTTCCAGTCTTTTTACCAATCCCTTGGTGACTGTACCAAGAGCACCAATTACAATTGGTATGAATGTCACTTTCATGTTCCATAGTTTTTCTAGTTCTCTAGCAAGGTCTAGATATTTATTTCTCTTTTCCCTTTCTTTTAATTTTACATTGAGGTCTATCGGGACGGCAAAGTCCGCTATTCGACAGGTTCTCTTTATTATTATTATTATTATTATTATTATTATTATTATTATTATTCATGTCGTGCGGCTAGCACGGATATCCCTGACCCTCTCTCTCCACGTCTCCCAATCATTCATCGCCTCCGGCTGGTCTTCAGGGTTACATCCCGTATCATCAAATAGCTGCTGCATGAATGTTCGAGCTGGTCGTCCTGCTTTTGATTGGCCATATGCGGGGGTCCACAGGAGTACATCACTTACAATCTCGTCCTTGCTTCTCCAGCAGTGTCCGGCATGTCTGGTTCGTCTAGCTTGTATAGTTTTCGTAATAGGTGGTAGGTGACCGTATAGTTGGCGCCTTACGGGGTGTTGCTGCCAGGACTTGTTCAATATTGCTCGCAACTTTCTTGTGTAATTGCTGTCTAGCTTCTTCTCCAACCGTTTAGTCAGCGTCCAAGTAGTGCATCCATATAGCAGTATCGAAACGACCGCAGCCTGGAAGAAACTGCGTTTCATTTTATCGGTCAGGTTTGATTTCCATATGATTATTACTATTATTAAATAGGAATAGTTACTTGAAACTATATCACTGTGTATAGATCATTGGTATTAGGAAAACTTGAAACAATACAGTCCAATCGGCTGGGGATGTAGAAGACGCCGACTGCTAAGCCCCCCCCAACGAATGTCCTGGATATAACATTAAACAATCAGATGGTTTTGTTCCAGTAATGCTGGAGCTTTGGGAAATGCGGAGCACCCCTTAATTGCCATCGCTTCCAAGTCAACTCTGACTTGTTGTAGTTGCACCTGAAAAGGTCCCATCTATTGGTCAAATAGAACTGTTTGGCATTTAAACTCTGTGCAAACAAATGACTTATGCCCAATTGAATTGCTTGAAATAGAATTGATCATTTATCTGTGTTTAAGCAAATGATAGGTGTTTAATTGAATTGTTAGTGATAGTGATAGATAGCAATACTTGGAACCATTTAACTTTGTTGAGTTATGTTAAATTGAATTGTTTGATCCTGTAGCTGTGTGTATCTCCAAAATGTGTTTACAAATCATATATTTAATATATATGGAAAAAAAAGGTTTTAGCATCAGATAACCAACAATGGTTGATATACCAGAAAACTAAACCAAACCAAACCAATTGAAACCATATGACTATGTACAAATTTTTGTCCTCATCTTGGTAGTTTTTGTGTTGTTGTTTTTTTCTTTCACTACCTTTCGGCCAAATTTCACTTCTGACCTTCTTCGGGTGATTTTACCGCGACCTCAGATAAGAATGCTGAGTCTTGTAACCGTATCCCCAGTAATTACTGCCTTCCATAGTTGTTGTCTATCGCACCAATTAATTCTGAGATTATGTTCAATTGTATTTTTTTTAATTGCTCTCTTATTTGTTTGCATTCAAAGTATTACTCTCTATACACATAATTTGCATACAGTTAAATGATTTTAAGCATTCTTATCTAATAATAATTCTCTTTTATAATAATCTTTTGTTTGCAGAGAGTTGTATGGTTTAATATATTCCTATCCGATACTAATAATGTAGAGACAGATAAACGATAATCCTGGACGCAGCACTCCACAAAACAGCTACTGCATGGCACTTGCCTCTCATCTCAGAAACCATCCAAGTAAGAAAAACAAGACATGTTGGGTACTTATGTAAAAAAACACATAAGCAATATGAATACACCAGCAATATTCTACTATGAATGCACCAGTGCTGGCCGACCAGCAAAGACTTACATTCTTTAGCTCTGCACGGACACCAGATGCAGTCTAGAGGACCGGCAAGAAGCGATAAATGATAGTGGTGGATGGAGAGAAAAAATGTCTACAGACTCTGCACTATCACCATATAATGATGATATAGTTTTAAGTGACTAATAATGATAATCCTTAGTAAACAACGATAGCGTCAAGTGACAATCAACACAAATAATTTACACAACTATTGAGTTTCACGTATCTAATACAAATAATTCTAAAAAAATGCATTTGGCCAATGGATGGAACCCTAACAGGTACTACCACTCCGGGTCAGAGTAAACTAGGGAATAATGGTAATGAAGGAGTACGTTACACTCCCTAGAACTATAGCCTCCCCAATGGTTGTAAGTTAATGTCATACCCAGTTCATTTCTTTGAGGAGTCTTAGACCTCTACAAGGGATACGGTCGACGTATTGTAAGTATTCTATTATTCCCTGGTCCACTCTGACGCGAAGTGATAATACCAGTTAAGGTCCAATCAATGGATCAAATAATTTCGAAAATTATTTGAAAACATATAACGTAAATTATTTGGATTAGATCGGAATATTTGAAATCATATAAACTAAATTATTAGGATTAGATCGGAATATTTGAAACCATATAAACAGAATTATTAGGATTAGATCGGAATATTTGAAACCATATAAACAGAATTATTAGGATTAGATCGGAATATTTGAAACCATATAAACTAAATTATTAGGATTAGATCGGAATATTTGAAACTATATAAACTAAATTATTAAGATTAGATCGGAATATTTGAAACCATATAAACTAAATTATTAGGATTAGATCGGAATATTTGAAATCTTATATCAGTGCACAAATCTATAATTTTAGACAAGAAATGCTTGAAATTATTAAGCTGAAAACAAAGAAATTATTATTTTACTTCTTGTGAGATTTTCACTTAAGCGTGAACCAATAGTCTTTCATTGGAGTGAGAGTAAGTCTCCTCAAGACTCTCCTCAGTATTCGGTCCGATCTCAACAATGATGTGGTTTGGACGGTCTAAATGCATCCACAATTTTACTCATATGTCGGGGAGAGGTCGAAAAGTCGGGTATGGCTGACCATATAAGGAAAGAAAAGAGACACCATCTGCCCAGGTGGGATGAAGTGAAAATAATTGATAGGGAAGAACACTGGAAAATAAGAGGTTTTAAAGGAAGCAATACATATGCTGGGCTACAATTAACTGTTGTGTGGACCAAGTATAGAGAAAAATACGATTTGGGGACCATTAATCAAAAAGGCTCGATGAAAAAAAATGCGATATGAGCAAGGGTAAAAATAGTGGAGAGGGGTATCTCATGGATTGATGGAGACATTAGGTTATAAGTCTCAAAAATTCACTCTGAATTGCCCGGCAAGGACACATAGCACTGTGGATAAGACGTTTGGTTTGAAAGAGCTTCTGGCTGAAATCATCTGTAGGTTTCTGGATCAATCCTAGCCTCAGGTAAGAATATGAAGGAATACTTTCCATAGCTTAACACTTGTGCTCGATCATAGTTAACAGAATTGGAATAGTCTACCCCAGTGGATTAAATGAATACTTTTGTTCTAAGTTCTGCGTAGATTCCCTAGTTCGGCATGAAATACCTGAAGAGGGTCGAAGAACATATCAGCTGAAACATTTTGTATATAACAATGAAGATAAGGTCAATAGTACAAATATTCTAAGTGGTGATATATCATTATGTCGTTGTTTTGTGCTGCAAGTAGAAGAGATTCAATATCTCTCTTTAGTTTTTCCATACCGTCGCTATGTCCAAGTCTTCTCGCGTGAGACTTCGTCATTTTGTCGCTTGAAATATCCACTCAATTGTTTTTCTTTCCATTTCTGTTTCCTAGTTTTTATTGTTGTTCTGTTAATCCTTATTATATTTGCCCAACCCCTACGTTCGAACAGGATATGACACAAGGTCAATTTTTTAAGCGGAGTTTAACAGGTTTGAATTCAGAGTTTTCCTTCTCCTAGACTAGTTGCTTCACCAAGGCTGAAGAAACTAGTCTACTCTACTATTTACCAATAGCTGGAAGGAGAATAATTGGATTCATACCTTTCCCAAGGGTATTAGTGCTATGTGAAATGCAATCAGTCTCGTCCAGGATTTGAACTCGTGTCGACGTGTCCATTTCCTATGACGATAACCATTACACCACGGGCACCTTAACACCTCTTCTGTTAATCCTTATGTTGTCATTGCTGTTACTGACCGCTGTAATTAATCTTTCTCGTCTATTTTTAAGGCAGTCTTCGAAATATTAAATAAGAATAGTTTCTTGAAACCATATAGTTGCTTGAAAAAAAGATCAACTTCGGTACTGAGTAACCCAAGGGTTGCCATGCCGTAAAATCAACCAACACAACCCGAGTTCAAATCCTGAACGAAGCTTTTTGCATTACACTTAGCGCTAATACCTCTGCGAAAGGTATGAATCTATCTGTTCTCCCTCCAGCTACGGGTAGATAGTAGGGCAGACAAGGCTCTTTAATTTTGGTATGGCAACCGATGTAAGAGAAGGAAATCTCTGCTGTTGAGCTGGAGAGAAAAGATCTCTGCCAGACTATTTCTGCCCAAGACATTATATCAGTAGTACCTTCACGACTGAACTAGGCAGCGGGACTAGTGAAATAAAGAAGATTAGGATCATTAAGATTTCAAATCCAATATGTGAACCATTGGATTAAACCGTAAAACTTCCCTAAACAGTTTATTCATTTATTTATTAGTTCATAAACAATTAAATTAGTCATAAGTCGCGTGTAGACAATCTATGATACAGTAGGTCACTTATAGAATCAACATGCCTCTAAAGCTGGGAAAATACTAAACGGTAAATAGTCATTCTTGACGCTTCATTGACTAAGAACGACAGCAAAGATTGAATTGTATATTAATTAATAATGCGTGAAAAGGTGAGACACTAAGCAGCTAGTGGACATCGGACAGTGATTGTAAGATTGTTGGCAAAGACTGACCGTTTTACAAACCAGATGACCGACATAATTGCCAATACCCAGAGAAGAGGAAAAAGAAAAAGCAATTCATAAAACCGAATTTTTAAAATACAAAGATACACTATACAAACTGATTGATTTTAATGGCATTTCAACCCGTCCGCGCTTTTTTCATGCTAAGAAGTTAAGGAATTGTATTCATTGTACGTCTATATTTACATTTTCGTATACTTGTTTCTTTAGAGGTTTTTTTTTTTTGCGGAGGATACAGTTATATAATATTAAGTATTCCAATCTGATACAAACAATTTGCACACAGTTGTATGGTTTCAAGTATTTTTATCTAATACTGGTTTCAGGTAATGATTCATATTCAATAATAGTCATTTGTTTGCCCATAGTTATATGGTTTCAAGTAACTAATAATAATAAGTTAGTTAGCGACTTTAGTCGAAGGTGACCCGAAGGCTTCCTTTTCAATAGCTACTACACCGAGGAGAAGGGAAGGGCGCTACTTCATTCCCTGGATTGGTCCACACTACCCTTGATCCTTATATTATAGTGCTGAGTGTTAAGCAAGGCAGCATCAAGTACCAATTTTTGAGTCTTTAGTATGACTCGACCTGGGATTGAATCCCGGTCTCCCGGTCCATTGGCGAACACTCTATTCATTATACCAATGGCCCGGTGACTAATAATAATAATCCTTAGTAAATAGCTATAACATCAAGTAATTATTCTTAATACAAATAATCTACTGTTATATGATATCAAGTATGCCTATCTAATACAATCTGCATACAGTTGTATAGTTTCAAGTATTCCTATCTAATACTAATAATTTATACACAATTTTATTTCCCCTTGTCGGTGGGGCTTGAATCCCTCTTCAAAAGAGGTGTCCTAGAAATGAATCTCAACTGCACTTAATTGTGAGGTTTCAATTCTGGAGCTCTGGATAGTGTGTGATACATCAGCATTTCCATTACTCCCAGATCCACTCTGATCCAAACTGGGAGTACTTGTTAGGGTTCCATCAATTGATCAAATGGATCTGTTTAAACAAATCATTCGTATTTAATATGACATTGTGCCAAAAAATAGTAGAAACAATTAAATAAAAACGTAATCATGAATATAAAATAAACGCGATACCCTAACCTAGAGGCATAATAAACCTCTAGACAATTTGACATGCCGTTAAAATCAATAAAACAATCAACAATTTAATGGTTTCAATTAACTCTTTCTATTTAATAATAATCATTTGTTTGGACACAGTTATATGGTTTCAAGTAAAGAAGAAGAAGAAGAAGAAGAAGAAGAAGAAGAAGAAGAAGAAGAAGAAGAAGAAGAAGAAGAAGAAGAAGAAGAAGAAGAACTTAAGCAAATGGACCAAAGAACAAGGAAACTAATGATTATGCATAAGGCATTACATCCCAGAGACGACGTTAACAGACTATATGTATCAAGAAAGGAGAGAGGAAGAGGACTTGCCAGCATTGAAGACAGAGTCGACGCATCGATAAAACGACTCGAGGACTACATAGAAAAACGCGATACTGACAACGCAGTGATCAACAAAATGACAATAACTATAAAACAAAAATGGGAAAAACAACACTTTGGGCGCTTTAAACGACTAATAAACATCTCGCACAAGAAAACCTAGACCTGGCTAAGAAAAGGAAACTTTACAGAGAAACAGAATGTCTCCTAATTGCAGCACAAACAATGCCATAAGAACCAATCAAATCAAAGCGAGAATGGATAAGACGCAACAAAATAGCAAAGGTAGATTATGTGGTGATAGAGACGAAACCATCAATCACATAATAAGCAAATGCAGCAAATTAGCACAGAAGGAGTAAAAGACTAGACATGAATGGGTAGGCAAGGTGATCTACGAGGAGATGTTCAAGAAATTTAAATTTGATCATACGAACAAATGGTATATTCACAAGCCAGCGGTAGTCCTGGAGAATGACACACACAAACTCCTATGGAACTTTAACACACAGATGGATCACCAAATCTCAGCCGAAAGACCAGATTTTATAATAATCAACAAAAAAAGAGAGAATTTTAAAAAATTGCGGACTTTGCTGTCCTGGTTGACCACAGAATAAAACTGAAAGAATCTGAAAAGAAGGGTAAGTATCTCTACCTTCTTAAGGAATTGGAAAAAAAACTATGAAACATGAATGTGACAATTATACCAATCGTCATTGGTGCTTTTGGTACTGTAACTAAAGGATTACTAAAGGGACTGAAGGACTTGGAAATAAGAGGAAGAGTGGAGACCATCCAAACTACAGCATTGTTGAGAACGACCAGAATACTGAGAAGAGTCCTCGAGACTTGAGGAGACTTACTGTCACTCAAACTCCAGTGAAAGACTATCAGCTAACGCTGATGTGAAAAACTCTAATGAGTAAATAGTAATAATAATAATAATAATAATAATAATAATAAAAGAGAATCTGCCAAATAGTGGACTTTGCCGTTCCGGCTGAAAGGTATTTGTGGATATTTATTTAATCTGGATCTATTTTACACAAGAACACTACCATAGATAAAAATATTGCAAAACTTCTTCCTCACCCGAGCAAAATAATACGCTCGAGCGGAAAGAGTATGTAGTAGATAATCTGGAAGAAGCACGAAGAGCATAAAAATAAAAAGATTGAACAACTTACTTTGGAACTCGGTGAGAGTGGCTTCCACATGTGTCCTCCTTTGATTAGTTTGACTGAATTTAGTGCTAAGTGGAATTGCCCAATAACACAGTGCCTGGAATATTTATCAAAGTCTTTTACAAGAATCTCCAAGATTCGCATTTGGACCTCTTTGTATGGAATCTCAAACATGAAATATTCGTTCCATGTAGGATTCTGCGTCTTTCGCTGTACAGAGGACTGCTGTGAATTTTTCTGGTCCGGGAGGAGAGAGATCTTACAATAAGGGTTCGAGTGAGCCATGTCTTGGCGTTCTTTATCAAGGCAGTAAGGTGTCGGTAGGTCCTTGGCCTCAATGACTTTCACCATCAAGATTTTCGCCGATACGTCGTACTGGAGTCCAAAGTGAATCTGGCCCAGCTGATACTTGGATAATTTCTGTTCGTCTGTGAGACCGACATTTTTATTGACCTCATACAATTCCCGCTGGAAATTCTTGACGCTGATTTCCGCCTCGCTCGGCAGGCGTCGCTTTTGTCTCGGCTGGACGCTCTCACGGTTCGCCGCCCAGAATTCTATTGGCTTCATGTCAATTATTGGGGTGACACCCGAACGACGGAACTCGTTCAGGGCCGTCCCCGTCGACGACGTAGAGTCGGTTCGGGAGTGGGTCTCGGACGAGTCGATTCGTTCTCTCGAAGAAACACTGTCGGTATGACTACTCGTCGAATCAAGGCGGGAACTTTGAAATGAATGCTGGATATCGCTCTTTGAGATTTTTTTGTCTTGGAACCAACAGCAGTCGCAGCAATTTTTAAGACCTTCTCTACAACATAGTAGTTCCCATAATTTCTGTAAAAGTCTCTGAGACTGAAAAATACAACCAGAAATATATGCAGTTATAATCAGGAAACTTAATTATCCTGCCATGGAATAGGCTTGGCAGACTTACGGTAATACATAAACACATAAACAAACAAATGAATAAACCAAGCAGTCACGGCTAATTTGAAACACAAACCTCTCAAGGTTAACATATATAACTTCCAAATGAAAAACTCTTTAGTTAAGTACCTTCCTTACAAATGTATAAAGGTCAGTTGAAAACACTTGGATAGCAGAGAATAATTTTCTGTCAAGAAATACATATGCTAAGTCACCAGTGCCTTTTTAGTTGCTTCTCTTATTGTATATCGATTCCTTTTTTAAAAAATTTAACTTTTTATTCCCCCAAAATTTTTGTACTGACTATGATTTAAGGTCAAAATAAGTTCGGTGTAAAAAAAAAAAGTAATATAACAAAAAATATTTTTATCTTTACCTTATTGTTCCTCTTTATATATATATATATATATATATATATATATATATATATATATGTTCCACCTTAACCACCGTAACAGTCGCATCACCCTTGTTTGTTGACTGATGAGCACAGAGTATCGCTCGTGTTTTCACACGTTGTATGATAATAGATAGATAGACAGATAGGTAGAAAGAGAAAGCCCAGTCGGCTGGGGCTGTAGAATACACAGACTGCACCTCTGCCGAGGGGTAAGACCCCTCCCCAACGAGTGTCCTAGATATGACACTAAACAATCTGATGGTGAGGTTCTAGTAATGCTGTAGTTTTGGGGAATGAGGAGCAACCCTTCATTACCATTGCTCTCTAGTTCAACTCAGACCCGGAGTGGTAGCATATGATAGGGTCCTATCTATGGGACAAATAGAACGAAACTGCGTACTTATGCTAAACTGAATTGTTTGAAATGGAACTGTTTTGATATTTAAACTGCGTACTTATGCTAAACCTAATTGTTTGAAATAGGACAGTTTTTGTATGCTAAACTGAATTGTTTGAAATAGAACTGTTTTTGATATTGAAACTGTAATCACGCTAAACTAAAATGTTTGAAATAGAACTATTTTGACATTTAATTGTGTGTAAACAAAAATTATTCTTATGCTAAACTGAGTTGTTTAAATTAGAACTGTTTAACTAATCTGAATAACTTGAAAAAGAAAGTTTTTTGACAATTAAACTGTGTACTTATGCTAAACTAATTTGTTTGAAATAAAACGGTTTATTTGAATAAAATTGAATTTGGCAATAAATAACATACAAAGGTTGATATGCCATATAACAGAAACACACACACACACACACATACGCACATATATATATATATATAGAGAGAGAGAAATTGATAACAAGGTAATCCAAGTAGAAAGAGGGATTTTGTGGGAATCAAAGTCGTTTCGTTTCTAATGAATCATCATCAGGACAGTGTGGGACGATATTAGTGATGTTAAATCAACGATGGTTGTTTAAAAATACAAAATACAAAAACTTGGGGAAAATTTGTATATCAAGAAAGAGTTGGCCTTTAATTAGTGAATCAGCGTTTGTATTTTTAAATCAAGTCATTTGACTTATTAGGAATATTGTATAGAATTTATGTTCTGTTTCGAGGAAGATTTCGAATCAAAAAGAAGAAAAAGAAAGAGAAAAATAAAAAAGAAAGTCTAAAATTATATATGTGGAATATATTAACAAAAGATGGAATATATTGTAGCTATTTAAAATGGATTTGCTCAAGTGCGGAGAAATATTATAAAAGCCCGGGCGAGTTATTTACGGAATTACAAAGTGAAATAGCACCGGCCTCGAAAATTCGTCTTAGCCTTTTATTGTGAATGTAAATGAACATCTTTGATGAATTGAAATCGAAGTCATGATTAGAGTAAAAAATGTGTTGAAGAAGTGGATGGTGTAGGTTACCAATTCTAATGTCTCTTTTGTAGAACACAAAAGCAACGTGAAGGTTCCTAGACGTTTCACCAATATATTCTAATTTACAATTCTTACCAGGGATATAATAAACACCAGCGTCTGAAACTATGCTGCGATGAATGTACATCCTACTTACCTATCCAAAAGATCTTGATTTACATAGTATCACTGACAGATAAACAATGTAGAATCTTCTATAAAGTTCCCATATAGACTTAAATCCAACAACACTTAACCTTTTCTGGAAATCTAACATAGGAATATTAACAAACTACAAATTGTCGGATTACACTCTATTACCTATTTTCATATATATATATATATATATATATATATATATATATATATATATACGAGGGTTGGCTGAAAAGCTCATAGACTAATCAAGATAAATTCATGGAATGTGACCAAATGAGATTTATTTTTCAGCATAGTCCCATTTCTTTCATCGGTGTTGTAGTGCTTTGATCCCATTGGTAAAAAAAAGTCATCAACAGCAGATATGAAGTCATCATATGAACTTTTCAATCTACCTACCTTAGCCCTGGATTCATACCTTTCCCAAGGGTATTAGTGCTATGTGAAATGCAATCAGTCTCGTCCAGGATTTGAACTCGTGTCGCCGTGTCAATTTCCTACGACGATAACCATTACACCACGGACAACTCCAAACATTAGTTACAAGTTCGTCCTTACTTCACCAGCAGGGTCCACCATATCTTGATCGTCTTACTTTGATGGTTTGTGAGATGGGATGTAAGTGACCGTACAGCTGCTGCTTCGTGGGATATTGCTTCCAAGATTTGTTCAAAACAGTACGTGGAATTTTTCTAAATAAAACAATAAACTTAGAAATTTCTAAACAAGAAGAGGTATGCTATAATACCGTAAATCTCAGTATATAAGTTGACATTTTAAGCTTGAAAAATCTTTACAAAGCTAGAAGTCGACTTATACGGTAAAAACTTTACCACCAAGTGGTTAACCTGTGATAATGGTTTAGCTTTTAACTCTACTGTGTAAGTTGACCTTGAGCTTATCCCAGTCTGTTCATATCTATCTATCTATCTATCTATCTCGATCTGTTTATATCTATTGCAGGCAGTTTATCTTTCTCTCTCTCTCTCTCTCTGTATCTATCTATCTATCTATCTATCTATCTATCTATCTCGATTTGTTTATTTCTATTACAGGCTGTTCATATCTATCTTTCTATCTATCTCTCTATCTCAGTCTGTTTATATCTATTGATCTATCTGTCTATCTGTGGCAATCTGTTCGTATGTATCAAATTCTGTTCATATCTATCTATCTATCTATCTATCAAAAAAAGATGGTAATAAAATAATTGTTTGATTCCTTTTCTTATCTTATCTTCTTTTTTCCCTATTTATGACCCTAACATTTTTTATTCAAACAATCGTTTTTTCCAATAACTCAGAATGTTTTTTGCTATATAAAACGCCGACAGACCAAACTACCGTCCATAAGAATTCCTCCAATCAGATGCCGTTATTCAATGAGTATTCAAATCATTTCAACCGAATTAATCCCCCAGCGCTTTTTATGTCCTCAATACACCACATTTATGCTTGATTTGAACACATGCGTGATCTGGTAGAAAAAAAATGCATTTCCTCAAATAAGAAACATCTGGGTCACAAACTCATAATGATAATCATCATCACCAAACAAATTGTACCACTTCATTAAAACATCATCATCATCATCATCATCATCATCAAATCGTGCGGATAACACAGAGTTCATTCTCTCTCTCTCTCTCTCTCTCTCCATTCGTTCCCATCGTCCATCGCTTCTAGTTGGTTCTCTAGACTGCATCCAGACTGCATTTCGCTTACAAGTTTGTCTTTACTTGGATGGCTTGTGAGATGGGAGGTTAGTGGCCGTACATCTGCTGCTTTGTGGGGTATTGCTTACTTTATCAGCAGTACCCAGCAAAACTTGTTTGTTGTCTTACTAGGAGGGTTTGTAAGATGGGATGTTAGTGGCCGTACATCTGCTGCTTTGTGGGGTATTGCTTACTTTATCAGCAGTACCCAGCAAAACTTGTTTGTTGTCTTACTAGGAGGGTTTGTAAGATGGGATGTTAGTGGCCGTACATCTGCTGCTTTGTGGGGTATTGCTTACTTTATCAGCAGTACCCAGCAAAACTTGTTTGTTGTCTTACTAGGAGGGTTTGTAAGATGGGATGTTAGTGGCCGTACATCTGCTGCTTTGTGGGGTATTGCTTACTTTATCAGCAGTACCCAGCAAAACCTGTTTGTTGTCTTACTAGAAGGGTTTGTAAGATGGGATGTTAGTGGCCGTACATCTGCTGCTTTGTGGGGTATTGCTTACTTTATCAGCAGTACCCAGCAAAACTTGTTTGCTGTCTTACTAGGAGGGTTTGTAAGATGGGAGGTTAGTGGCCGTACATCTGCTGCTTTGTGGGGTATTGCTTACTTTATCAGCAGTACCCAGCAAAACTTATTTGTTGTCTTACTAGGAGTGTTTGTAAGATGGGAGATAAAATTTGTGCCAAACACCACGTAGCATTCTTGTGTAGTTCCTGTCTAGCTTTTCCTGCGTGCTTTTCAGGTGATGAATCCATGAACTACGTTATGTAAATGTTCAACTGATTATTAAGTTCATTTCGTAATCTAATTAGTGTTCACCGATGGCCCGGTGAATCATATATACCAAAAACTCAAAAATGGTACTTGATGCTTCTTTGCCTAAAACTCAGCATTATAAGGTATGGATCAAGGGTAAGTAGACAAATCCAAGGAAAGAATAGCGTCCTCCCATCGAGAGAAAAAAAAATACAGATTTATATGATTTGAATTTCGTCGAAAAAGAGGAATGATTCGAAATCTCTCGATAAACTAACGGAACGTGGATTCTGTACACTGTTTCTAATATCAGGTGACGTATTTTAAAGAAACGAACGCTGATTCATTGATCAAACGGCCAATTTTTCTTGTCATAAACAGCCAACTTTTCTTGTTATACAACTGTTCCAAATCTTTATATATTTTTACAATTTTTATACATCCATCTATACTTAAAATCCCTGATAAAACCCCTCACTCCCGAAACGCTATAGTATCGACTAATTTTGTTTCTCTATAAATCCCCACTTTCTATTTGGACTACTTGTTGTCAATTTTTCTTCACAAATTGTCGGATTACTATCCATTATTTTCTTCCATATATATATATATATATATATAAGTAAAACTCTTAACCGAAAATAAAATTGCATCATCTGTGTAAACAAAAAACTTTTTAATTTTAGATTTTAAACCTACTCTGCAATCGTTGCTTGGAGGTGTGTGTAGTGTAACGGTTATCGTCGTAAAAAATGAAATTCGAGTTCTAATCCTGGACGAGGCCGTTTGTGTTTCACTTTGTGCTAATGTCATTTGGAAAGACATTGATCTATCAGTGTTGTATATTGACCTTTGACCCGGCCAAACATGCCATTCCAAAGTGATGCACCGGAAGGAAGTGACACATTCCGATGGCAGTTATGGGAAGAAATCGCGTAGGCAGGCTTGGCTGACAATATGGGACAAGGTAAAATTCCATGGTACAGTCGTAGACTGATGCACCGGAAGAGAGTGACCTGTGAACTGCATGACAGTTATTTCCGTTTGATGACGAACAAACATGCCATTCCAAAGATAGTGAGTGGGCGATTGAACTATTATATAACTCGGTGAAGACAGGAAGTCAGTTAGTTTGGAGACCCATTGGTGACAAGATGCGGTAGAGAAAGCCAGCATCCTGCAGAGAGGCCCCCCAGGCCTCCGGTTGAGCAGCCCTGGAGAACGAGAAAGACACAACGCTGATGGCCATAAGAGTGGGGGTCAATATATTGCAGTTCTGTTCGGTCTCCAACTCCCTCTCACACACAAACCTTGCAAATAAAGTGAGAGGTACATATTTTTCTAAAAGACTAAGTCGCTCGTCTTCATTGCGTCAAAATGTATTCTGCATGTATATGTGTATATATGCATGTGAGTATACAACATCAGTTCAACTTTGCCCTCCACAGAACTATGGATAAATATCTGGGGTCATTTCACGCGAAGAAGTTAGGGAATCGTATAAATTGTATATTTATACTTACAGTTTTTATCTAGTCCCCAAAGTTTTTTGTTTTTTGTTTTTTTGTTTTTTGTTTTTTTTTTTTTGTTTTTTTTTTTTGTTTTTTTTTTGGCCCATTAAATCAAATACTCCTATCTAATACAACGGCTCAGTTGGCTAGGGCTGTAGAATACACCGACTGCATCTCTGCCGAGGGGTAAGACCCCACCCCCTTAAGCAAATATCCAAGATATGATATTAAACAATCTGATGATGAGGTTCCAGTAATGCTTGAGATTTGGTTGACCCATAGATGCGACCCCAACAAATACTACCACTCTCGAACCGAGTGGACTTGGGAGTAATAGCAATGAAGGAATAATTCACCCTCCCAGATCTCCAGAACTGGAGCCTCTCCATCAGATGCACTTTAGTGTCATACCCATGACAGAGCTTTTTTTGGAGGGGGGTATTACTCCTCTATAGGGTATGGAGCCAGCATATTCTCAGCCTCGCAGAGAGGAAATATAAACGTTTCTAAAATTTGATAATATTTCCGTTTGATTAGGACTTTTGCATTTGTCCTATTGTGCTTCTGTGTGCAATTACTATATATCGATTTATCCATATATATATATATATATATATATATATATATATATATATATATATATATATATAAGATAATTAGATTTATTCAACCACTTTGCGATCAGTTCCCCCTCAATTAGCCCAGAATCATTTTATTTTTTTTTCCTTCTTTTCCTCTGATTGAATTTTTTATGACTGCTAAGATTAATTTTTCCCTATACTGCGTCCGCTCAAGGACAAAGCGAATATTTTTAAAGTTCATTAACCTTAACTAAATACATTGATGACAACAACAACAACAACAACAACAATAATAATAATAATAATAATTATTATTATTATTATTATTATTATTATTATTATTATTATTATTATTATTATTATTATTATCAACAAAAAAAAGAGAACTTGCAAAATTGTCGACTTTGCTATCCCGGCTGACCACAGAATAAAACTGAAAGAATCTGAAAAGAAGGATAATTACTCGACCTTGCTAGGGAATTGAAAAAACTATAGAACATGCCGGTGACAATTATACCAATTGTAATTGGTGCATTTGAAACTGTAAATAAAGGATTACGAAAGGGACTGGAGGATTTGGAAGTTGGCAGACGAATGGAGACCATCCAAACTACTACATCATTGAGAACGGCCAGAATACTGAAAAGAGTCCTGGAGACTTGATGAGACTTGCTGTTACTCAAACTCCAGTAAAAGACCATCAGCTAACGCTGATGTGAAAAACTCTAATGATTAAATAATAATAATAATAATAATAATAATAATAATAATAATAATAATAATAATAATAATAATAACAATGTCCCGACTGACCACAGATTAAAATTAAAAGAAAGCAAAAAGAAGGATAAGTACCTAGACTTTGCTTGGTAATCGAAAAAACCGTGGAACATGAAAGTGACGGTGTTACCAACTGTAATTGGTGCTCTTTGAACAGTCACTGAAGTATTGATACAGGGACTGGAGGACTAGGAAATAAGAGGATGAGTGGAGACTATCCATACTACAGCATTATTGTGATCGGCCAGAATACAGAGAAGAGTCCTGGAGACTTGAGTACACTTGCTGTCACTCAAACTCCAGCGAGAAATCATCAGCAAACGCAGGTGTAAAAAACTCGTAAAGGAGTTGTTTAGAAGAAGAAGAAGAAGAAGAAGAAGAAGAAGAAGAAGAAGAAGAAGAAGAAGAAGAAGAAGAAGTTGCCTATTCGATAGACTGACAATGAAAGGGATCCATATCGCACATAATAGTTTTTTTCAAATAAAGTAAGGAAGTCGAACAAGAGAAAGTTGCGTACAGTTTATCCGGTCTTCGAAAACAGATAGATAGATAGATAGATAGATTAGTTGGTTTTATAGCATGTCAATCTTTGTTGGATTATTTCATACCGAAATGAGTCTTTTACTCAGGTCTTAAATTGCTTAAAAGGATAGATAGATAGATAGATAGATAGATAGATAGATAGATAGATCTGTCAAAGAAAGATTACTAAGATTGTCTTCGATTTGAGTCAGCCAATGCGTATCGATTCAAGTTAAACAAAAAAAAAGAGATTCAAACATCCCTTTCTGTTTACGGAGTGTTCTTAAAAACATACGATGATTTGATCAGCCAAGAACCGTCTAAAAATTCCAATTAGGTATTATTTATAGCTTTTAAATATTAGGTATTATTTATAGCTTTTTTTCATAACCTTCGTGACAAGGTTATCTCGTTTTGAAAGTAGGTTTCTTTGTTCATTATTGGGAAATGAAGAGTCAATCTATTATTATGATTTTCTATACTTTTGCTATTCTTTACTTTTGCTATGTGAGGTGTACTCACTTTTGTTATACATTATTTATATATATATATATATATATATATATATGTGTGTGTGTGTGTGTGTGTGTGTGTGTGTGTGTGTGTGTGTGTGTGTGTGTGTAAAAAAGTTTTTTGGGTTCAAAGAGAAAAAAAGTAAATATTACAAAATTGATAGTTCTAATAAAAGTTTTGCATTTTTTTAAAGAATTACTTCGTTCTTATATACGAGTATGTTTTCAGCTTGTGGCTTTCGTCAGAGAACATTTAGTAATTTACTAGGCTTTTTGCGTAGATGTAGCACAAAGTCATATTAATGGGGCACCCAATGAGACTCGAACTCACTCGTGTAGATTTACTCACCCCATTCATATGACCTTGTGCCACATCTAAGAAAAAAACCTAATAAACCACCAAATGTTCTCTGACGAAAGCAACAAAACGAAAGCATACACATATGTAAGACCGAAATAAATAATTCTTTAAAAAAATATAAATCCCTTTGTGAACTTATTCATTTTAATATATATATATATATATATATATATATATATATATATATATATATTAAATGAAACGAAAAAATGAGGAAGTTTTTAACATTATTTTTCCGTTAGAGGTATTCAGTTTCAAAACCGTGTGATGTAATTAGTATTCGAAATTTATTTCACAAACGTAAAAAAAGAGTTTTTAAAACCAAAAAGTTAAAAAATTAAGAATTAAATTAGATGATATTCAGAAGATACAATATTGCATATTTGAATACCCTGATGAAGATTTAATTAAAAAAAAAACGAAATGTTTAATTTCGGAAATATTCAAACTATAAAAAAGTATCCTCTGAATACCTTGTTTTTTTTTCAATTTTGTACAATATATATATATATATATATATATATATATATATATATATATATATCAATTCAATTAGAGCTGCGAATATACCTCTTCCTGTTGCTACCTGAGGAGACTGCTGTTCCACGGTGTCTATAGACGAGCTGCCACTGATTTTTATTTGACAACTGATTCTCCGTTAAGCCAGAAAGAACCTTCCTTTGAAAGGCACTGGTAATACTTTACCAATAAAATTACATGGTAAAAGAATAACCAGACATATTCATTGTAAAAGTACGGAAAGTAATTTACACAAAAATGTGGAGTAAATAATTTGTTTCAGGAAAAAATATTTAGAAAATTTACTTTTTTTCTGAAAATTAGGAACATGCTGAGAGATTTATCATATTCATTTACAAAAGTCTTGACAGGTTCAATGTTAACATTACTCTCTTAAAGGGGAAGAGGCAATCGTAGCGTGGCGGTTTTTGTCGTAGGAAATGGACACTACGAACTAGATTCAAGTCCTGGACGAGGTTGATTGAACCCTGGCATGGAAACCAGTATAATTGAAGGAAATCATACACACACACACACACACATATATATATATCATCATCATCATCATCATGTCGCGCTGGTAGCACGGATATCCCTGACCCTCTCTCGCCACTCTTCCCTATCGTTCATCGCCCTAGGCAGGTCCTCAGGACAGCATCCCGTATCCTCACATAGCTGCTGAATGTATGTTCGTGCTGGTCGTCCTGCTTTTGCACGGCCATGTGTGGGGGTCCATAAGAGTACATCTCTTATGAGTTCGTCCCTGCTTCTCCAGCAGTGTCCTGCATGTCTGGTTCGTCTAACTTGAATAGTTTTCGTGATAGGAGGCAGGTGGCCGTACAGTTGGTGTCTTGTGGGGTGTTGTCGCCAGGACTTGTTCAAGATTGCACGCAGCATTCTTGTGTAATTGCCGTCTAGCTTCTTCTCCAGCCGTTTTGTTAGCGTCCATGTAGTGCATCCGTATAGTAGTATCGATGTGACCGCTGCCTGGAAGAAACTGCGTTTCATTAAATATATATATATATATATATATATATATATATTAGTAAGTGTTAGCGACCGTAGTCAAAGGTGACCCGAATATATATATATATATATATATATCAACAATAAGAACAACAAATTGTGTATACCAACATGTGTATGACAAGAAATCTGATGATCGTGGTGACATATGAAACAGTATAACGAAGCAAATACCATGATTATATATATATATATATATATATAGTGGGTGCCTGTATTGCTATGGAAAATTTTTCTCAAATGCTGAACTTCAGAAAAACCCTTCATTCTGAGGAAGTCTTTCTAAAGTAAAGACGAAATATCATTTATAAACCCGTTGTTAGTGTTTGATTTATCCACTTTTCCATTTATTTTTGGTTGGTTGGTTGGGTTTTATTGCATATCAACCTCTGTAGGTTATTCAACGCCAAATCAATTTTTATGCAAATTGTCAGTTCTATTTCAAATAATTCAGTTTGGCATGAGTGCACAGTTTAATTGTCAAAAACATTTCTATTTCAAGCTATTTTGTTTAGTCAATAATTCTAATTCAGCCTATTCAGTTTAGTATAAGTACAGATTTTGTTTACACACAGTTAAATGTCAAAACAGTTCTATATTAAACCATTCAGTTTAGTGTAAGTAGAGTTTCAATGTCAAAAACAGTTCCATTTCAAACAATTCAGTTTAACATAAGTACGCAATTTAAATGTAAATACACAGTTTATTTGTCAAAACATTTCTATTTCAAACGATTCAGTTTTGTCAAATAGTTCTAATTCAAACAATTCAGTTTTTGCATAAGTATGCAGTTAGTTCTATTCAACCCATAGATAGGGCCCTATCAGGTGCTACCATTCCGGGCCAAAATGGACCTGGGAGCAATGGCAATGTAGGGGTATTCCGCATTCCCCAAAGTTCCAGCATTACTGGAACCTCGCCATCAAATTGTTTAGTGTCATATCCAGGACACCCTATGCAGAGAAGCAGTCGGTGTATTCTACAGCCCCAGCCGACTGGGCAACATTTATTTTTCTCTGTCACATGCACACACACACACACACACACACACACATATATATATATGTGTGTGTGTGTGTGTGTGTGTGTGTGTGTGTGTAGTTTGTTATATCTTTGTATAAAGTCTGCTCAGTATCATTGAGCGTGTATATTTAAGTTTGGATAATGCAGACAAAGAATCAACGAGGTTTTGTAAAGATCTAACGAAAACAACTTAAATTACAACACTAGTGTTTTTGTTTTTTTAATTGTCGCTCAATGGATTGCTTCACTTATCAAATATTATTACCAACCAATCTGTTCAAATTTGCCAGCAGGTGTCCCAGTTCCGTAGTGCTAGACTGTGATATCATAGTAAGCGAGTTCGAACTCCAGTCGAGCTATTACGTTCACTTTAGGATTAATGCCCTTGAGAAAGGTATGAATACGCCTATCCTCCCAGTAATAGTTTAAGAATAGTACCCTTATTTATATCTAATGCCATACTATTAAATACCCCATAAAGATTAATATGCCATTAAAAAAGGAAAGAAAACAAACCAAATTTGCCGTCGTTTCGGCAAGGCCTAGAATACGCTGATTGCATCTCTAGTTCAGTGGGAGGACCCCCACTTTCCAATGGTGTCTTGGGTACTACACGAAACTACATCCGGTGGGTGAGTCATTTCTTCGTTGCCTTTACTCCCTAGTCCCCTTTGACATGTGTGGGTCAAATAGATCTCTTTCAGAAAATGAAGGGTTTACCGGTTTAAAATGACTGAAAGGATAGTACCCGTGATGTAGTGGTTAACGTGCTGGACTGCAACGTCGTAATAAGCGAGTTCGATCACAAGTCACGCTATTAAATTCACTTTCGGACAAATACCATTGAAAAAGGCAGGAATCTCTCACCCCTGACCCAACTGTGGGTTAAATAGAATCACTGTTATTCTACTGCTAGGATTGCTTTGGAATTAAATAACCCATGATGGTTGATATGCAATTAAACAAAAAACAACAATAGAATAGCTGAAGATATATTTTTGTAATGTATATAATTGGGGACCACAGTTATTGAAATAAAATTGGCTTATTGGCCTGTTTTCGGAACTTAGAATACACCGAATGCATCCCCTTCGGGGAGGTAAACTTCACTCCCCAAAGGAGTATCCCCGGTACACCACTAAACTGCATTCAGTTCTGGAACTCTTGTTGCATATTCAACCTTGACAGAGCCGGATATTCCAGCAGTGTAAACAAAGGGATTACAGAATGCACCTGTGTAAGCAAGCAGAAGCAGCTTGTGTGACAGAGCCGGAAGAACACTGCGTAGGCGTTATAAAATTATATATATATACACTGGTACCCACAAGGTAACGGTCAGTCTGAGTCTTGCAGCCAAAAGAGATTCAGTCAGTCACGAAGAGCAGCTGCCGGCCGCCGACCAGTGAATGCAGCAGTCCACAGCAGTAACAGTTAGTCAGTCAGTCTGCAGTCTTGACTATTGGAGCCCCAGAATGGCCACAGGGGTCAAGTGGCCTCCAGGCGAAGACCATTTAAAAACGCCTCGTCAAAGGAGAAAAGACGTACTGCTCTGAGTGTAGCACAGCGTTTTTAAGTGCTAAGTCAAGTTATGAGTTTGGCACAACGCTGCTAAGAAGAAGATAAGGTTCAATATAGTTGCGTCCCAGTCCTTCAAATCCTCCGTATGTCTTCGAGTCCCTATGTTTGTCTGTCTGTCTCTCTGTCTCTCACTCACACATACAGTCAACTCCAAACCCTCACGAGAGTAATAAAGATATATATATATATATATATATATATATATATATATATATATATATATAACCAAGTGTCAGTGTCATTTCATCATTCATCACGGCTATATAACACTCAGAGGAATACAGAGTCAACTCTTCCTAGCCATTATTCCCAGATTCACTTTTAATCAAAGTGGCAGTACCTGTTAGATCCCCATCTAATGCTCAAATGTATCGGTTCGAAAATTATTTGTATATGTCAAGCGGCTCTCGCAGTGAAACATATCTTGATTGAGTGCACACACCTTGCTCCCTGTAGGACGTAAATTATGTAAAAGAAATAATATAAAGAAACTATTTGAAAAGGTTAAAATTGACAAAATAATCTCATATTCCACAGTAGTATATATATATATATATATAGATAGATAGATAGATAGATAGATAGATAAGATGCATCAACAAAACCATTTACAAAAAAAGTCTAGTTGGCAGGGACTGGAGAAAACACCGACTGCATCTCTGCAGAGGGTAAAACTTCCCCATCCGTCTATAAAATATAATTATCAACTAACTTTTGTCTCGTACTCTAATAATTTCTTCATTAACAACGTACTGTCCGGGAGACCTGGGTTCAATCCCAGGTCGAGTCATACTAAAGACTTTATAAATGGTACTTGATACCTCCTTGCTTAACACTCAGCAATATAAGGTACGTATCAATGGTAAAGTGGAGCAATACTGAGAAAGGAGTAGCGCCCTCCCCTACTCCTCGGTGTAGTAGCTATTGAAAAAGGAGCCTTCTGGTCTCCCTCGTCTGCGGTCGCCAACTTTACTTTTTTTTTACTTATTGTATAAGATATGTAAGCGTATCTGGCGTAACGGTTATCGTCATAGGAAAATGGAATCTGCAATCCGAATTCAAATCCTGGGGGTGGTTGATTGCATTCCACTTTGTGCTAATGAACTTGAAAAAGGCATGAAACTATTTGTATTAACCCATCTCTCAGCTATGGGTAATTTGAATCCAAAATTTTCCTTCTAGACTGGTTCCTTTACTAAGGCTACAGATTCAGTCTGCCCTACTATATACCCAGAGCTATTTCCCTTATAGATTGTATTTCAGTTCGCACAAATAAATTTGAGAAAGGCATGAAACTCACTGTTCTCCACCTTACCGCCTCAGCAATGGGTAAATATATATAGTCTAGACAGAATTTTTTTTGGATTTAAACAAACTTTACTCCGCTTGAAAATTGACCTTGTACTAGGCGGAGGAGTTAGGTAAATACATACACTATGCAAGGGACCTTTTTGTCTTTCTTTTTAAGTCCTTCCTTAGTTTTGACATAAAGGCATTAATATGGGACACTTAATGAGGATCGAACTCACTACCGATGGTTAGCCTGACAAGCCCGCTACCTACAAGCAGGCAGCAGTACTTTCATTTAATGATGAGCAAATTTTTACATCGCACCTCATAAGGTTTCAAATTCTATGGTTTAGATTGTCACAATGTGTAAACATTAAGCTGTCAGGAAAATAAATTTAGGTAAATTAAATTCAACTCAAACCAAACACTTTAAACGGAGCTAAAAGTAAAATAATAAAATAAAAAAGAATCAACAGATAAAAAAGAAAGAAATATAAGCAAATTCCATAGTCATTATATACTTTTTTCTTTCTCTCTCTCTCTCTCTCTCTCTCTCTCACACACACACACACACACACACACAGGGAATCGATTTTTGAATTCAAAACCCACACACTTCAAAGTAAATGACTAATGTGTGTCATCACTGTCACCGTTAGATTTCATCGTCAACTGCTGATTCACTTATTTTATCAAAAAGAAAAAAGCAGAGTGCCATGATACCAGAAGCCATAATGGTTCCAGCTTTGGGAATACCTGACACCGGGAGAACAAAAAAAAAAAACAAGAAACAAACAAAAAAAAAAATGAAATCCAGAGATAAATAGGTAAAAATCCTCAAATAAAAAAAAAGGTGAAAAGAGTTCTAAAAAGTTTAGAATGTGTTTCGTAAAAAGAATCAAAACGAATCAATACGAGACTAGGCTGGACTAGGTGTGAATGGTGTTCCACTGGGAATTGTGCGAGCGATTAAAATTTGACCTTGCTGATTACTCACCTTGTGAAAAGCTGATTCACTCATGTTGACTGAGAAGAAAAAAGTGCGCTATGATACCAGAAAGTCTTCTCTAGGCCGCGATGGTTCCTGCTTTAGGAATATTTGACACCGGGTAGAAAAAAGAATGGACAAAAAAAGGAAAGAATATGGAATCCGGAGATGAATAGGTAAAAAACCTACAAAAAATAAAGAAAATATGAACCGACTTTTAGAAGTTCTTAGAGTTTGTTTCGTTAAGAAAATTCTTTTTGATAAACGTCGTTTTAAGATGAAAACGTTCCTGAGGAATCTTTTTTTCTACAATTGTTTTTTTTTTAATCTTTTTTTTTTTTTTTCAATTCTTTTTAATTTCTTCTTGGTAGTGTTTTTAGTTTTTGAATTCCAATAGATTAGAAGCAACAATGAATCTGGGTTTTAAGAGAGCGCAGAGTGTTTTATGTAAAACCCACGCCAAAAAAAAAAAAAAAAATGTCAAAATTATTATATACTGTAAAAAAATGAATATTCTTTTTGACCGGGAAGTTTTTTTTTTTTTTTTTTAAAAAACCAAGATGATAAGTGGCCGAGTGGGCGGTCGGCCAAACGAACAGATAAATACGACAGAAGTGTGAACACTATGTCAATGCAATTCCTCACACCTGTCGCAGATTGTGAGCGTCTGTGTCGTGGGGTTGGCACACGCGGGAAAAAAAACAATGGCAGCAGAGGTTGCGACGGCCGTAAAATCAGTGTCGATTAAGGCGAAGGTTCTCACTCGATGGAGTTGCTGCTCTGATCAACATGGCGGGTAGAAAATGGCGATTCTAGAAAAAAAAAAAAGAAAGAAAATAAGTTTAGAACTTTAAAACAAAAAAAAAGCAAGCGATTATTATCTATCAATCAATTTATCTTTTCTTATTTTTTTCCTCTGATATGAGGAACGATTGATTGATTGATTCATTGATTTCAACGGCATGTCAACCCGTCTCAGGTTATTTTATGCTTAGAAGTTAGGGAATTACGTATATTGTATCTTGATAATTACATTTTTTTGTGTCGTTCTTTGTACATGGTTATATACGAAATATTCCTAAAACAAATGATTTTATGCAGAAATTGGGAAGATGGTTAGAATGTTCGCCAATGGCGCGGAAGACCTGGGTTCAATCCTATGTCGAGTCATACCAAAGACTCAAGAAATGGTACTTGATGCCTCCTTACTTAACACTCTGCATTATAAGGTACAAATCAGTAGTAAAGTGGAGCAATTCAGGGGATGGAGTAGCGCCCCCCCTACACTTTGGTATAGTAGCTATCGAAAAGGGAGCCTTCGGGTCGCCCTCGAGTACGGTTGCCAACTTTACTTACTTATATGGTTTCAAGTAATTATTTCTATTTAATTATAGTCATATATTTATACTTGGAACTCATAAGAGATGTACTATGGATCCCCACACATGGCCGCGCAAAAGCAGGACGACCAGCTCGAACGTACATTCAGCAGCTATGTTGTCCTGAAGACCTACCTAGGGCGATGAACGATAGGGAGAAGTGGCGAGAGAGGGTCAGGGATATCCGTGCTACCAGCGCGATATGATGATGATGATGATATGGCTTCAAGTAATTAATAATAAGCTTTAGTAAACAATTATAATAAAGTTGGCGACAGTAGTCGAGGTTGACCCGAAGGCTCCCTTTTCAATAGCTACTACACCGAGGTGTATGGAAGGGCGCTACTCCTTTCCTTGGATTGTTCCACTTTACCCTTGATCTATACCTTATAATGCTGAGTGTTAAGCAAGGAGGCATCAACTACCATTTTTGAGTCTTTGGTATGACTCGACCTGGGATTAAACCCCAGTCTCCCGGGCTATCGGCGAACACTCTAACCGCTAAGCTTCAAGTGGCTGTTCTTAAAACAAATGATTTACAGTTATATGACATCAAGTATTCCTGTCTACTATAAATAACGTGAACAAAGTTGTATGGCTTCAATTGTTCTTATCTAATACTCATTGTATGGTTTCAAGTCATTTCTATAAAATAATAATCATTTGTATGCACACAGTCATATGGTTTCAAGTAACTAATAAAAATCCTTAGTAAACAATGATAGCTTCAAGTAACTATTCTTAAAACAAATGATTTACAGTTATATGGCATCAAGTATTCCTACTGAATACAAATGATTTTCAAACAGATCTATTTGACCCATGGATGGGAACCCTAACAGGTATTACTACTCCGTATATGAACGAAATTTGCTTATAAAAACAAAAGAAAAATACGTTTAGAGCCTTTGTGAAAAAGCCAGCGATTAATTCACTCACACACACACACACACACACTCTCTCTCTTTCTCTCTCTCTCTCTCTCTCTCTCTCATCTAATTTATTCATTATGATATATATGTTACGTATATTGTACCTTAATACGCCAAAAAAGGTCAAAGTTATTATGTTCTGTAAAAAAATTAATATTCTATTTGCCCGGGAAGATTTTTTTTTTAAACCAAGATGATAAGTGGGCGAGTGGGCGGTCGGCCAAACGGTCGGCCAAACGAACAGACAAATATCTTATATATATATATATATATATATATATATATATATATATATATATATAAGTGTGTGTGTGTGTGTGTTCTCTTTTCAGCTATGGATAAATAGTAGGGCAGATTGTGTTCTTTAGTCTTCGTTATGCAATCACCCGTGACAGAAGGATAAGGTAAACACATACATTCATACAAATATGTGGATATGCTGTAGTATTATGGTTATTATCGTGGGATATGGACACGGCGACACGAGTTCAAATCCTCGACGACACTGTTTACATTTTACATAACACTAATACTCTTGGGAAAGGCATGAATCCAATCATTCTCCCTCCAACTATGGGTAAATAGTAGGGCAAACTGGATTTTCTAGCTTTGCTTAGTCAATCGGTCAAGGAAAAGGAAAACTGACTCCAAACCTGTTAAACTGACCTTGTACCACATCCTACTCGTGCGGGGGAGTTGGTAAATACATACATACATATGTGTGTGTGTGTTTACCCGACCCCTTCGCCATGGACGATTGCATGTCTGCATTTAGACAGAATTTCTGATCTTTGGTTTAGTAGAGTGTTTTGTGATGGGTACGTGATAATAGCTAGTTTTTCGTGGAGGCAAAGAAGGCATGTTCTTGATGTATTGTTGTAGGCGGGTGCTAGTTTTAGTATTTCCCAGGTGACGGTGGGTGAGATATTCATGTCTTTTAGGCGCCATATGTATGAGGATAAAGAGGTGTTAGATGAGTAATTTCTGTTGGTGAAGGAAGGTTTGTGGTTATATATTCTTTGTTTTATGGTACCCTTCGTTGCACAGCAGCAGTCTATGCCATATCTATGCGTGTGTTGGCATCGCTTTCAGTTGATGAGATATCGCTACCGAGATATATGAACTAGTCATATTTAATATGTTGAAAGTCTTTCCGAACACAACGAATATCTTGAATAAATTATGCAATTTACATTATTCTAAGTTAAATATGTATGCTCTATCGATGATATTGAGCACTCTTCATTTATAAGTATAACAAATATTGTTAATATATGTATTGAATTTTTTATATACACTACACCACACACACACACATAGATAGATAGATCGATATGAAATATGAAAAAAATGGTTTTCAGAGGACGATTTGATTTATAGTTTGATTTATTAGCAAAAAATGTACATTTATTTTCTACGTACACCGTTTCGGTTTTTAAAATGTGAAAATATTAAACCACCAACAGAGAAGTATTTACTGAAATTTACTGCTGTTTTAGTTTCTAGAAAAATCGTGACTTTTGTAACTCTAAGTATATACATATATATATATATATATGTGTGTGTGTGTGTATGTGGAGGGGTGTAGAGGGTGTACGCTATAATCTCTTTGAAGATATGTATGTATGTATGTATGTATGTATGTATGTATGTATGTATGTATGGTGCAGCTGCACTAATCCTTTGACAAACATATTTCCATTTTCATCTAGACTATTAAAAAACCAAAAATATTTTTTTCTTTTAAAAGTCACGACTTTACTTTTTTCCGTTTTTTCTTCTTTTCTTTTCTTTTTATTTTCTCTTTTTTTTCCTCCAATAAATACTCTGAATCGAAATGGTTGTATCTGTTAGAGTCCCATCTATGAGTCAAATATAATTGTTCAGCCTTTTACTTGGGATTATAATTAATCATTTAAAACCATACAGCCGTGTGGAAGTTCTTCATATTAGATATGAATACTTGAAAAACAAATTTACGAACGTTAAATAGCAATACTATCGTTTGTGTGTAAACAAATGAGCTCTGGCTCCGTTTAAAAAAAAAGTTACCTAAAAACTATTTGTTTACATCATATATATATATATATGTGTGTGTGTGTGTGTGTGTGTGTGTGTGTGTGTGTGTGTGTGTGTGTGTGCTAAAATCCCTGTGACAATATGTATGTATGTATTTTTTCTTTTCTTTTTTTCTTTTTTGTTTGTTTTTGTGTTTTTTCTTTTCTTTTCACAATAAGCTGCAATTTCATTCCTTAGTTTCTTTTTTACTTTTCTTTTCTTTGTTCTTTTCAGCTCTTTTTGTTTTTATTTTTGCTTTTTCATTTTGTTTTTCTCGTTTTCATTCAAAACCCATCTTTTAATATCTTGTTTGTATTTTTCGCGTTATTAACGCCCCCCCATCTACTTGACTCTTTTTCTGGTATTTGTCGTACGTCCCACCAACCGACACAAGGCTTTTTTAAGGTGGGTTCGGTGCATGGTCGAAACCCACACACGCCCGGTGGTTCCAAAAATGCCTTGAGCTCTATCGGTATACCCCTAAAAAGGGCACCTCAGGCGCCAGGTATTAAACTCAACCCTTCCGGAGAGAGTTAGAGTCTGGTGGGGGGGTGATCCCCTGAGGCTCAAGGGTGTCGGAGTCAGATGCGAGACAAGAATGCAGGGCCTCCTCGGCATCCGCGTCAGGCAGCTTTAACCAACTGTCACCAAGCCAAAACACATCCGACCTGATCTGCGTACCAGAGAACACGGGCAGCCGAAATACGTCCCAGCCCAGTGACCCAGCGGACACAGCCAACACGGAGAAAGAAATCGAACTAGCGGACGCAGTGCAATGCTACACTACACTCTGAAACCTTGATCCAAGCAAACCCACCTCGCTCTCTTTGTCTCCTTTTCATTTTCTCCTTGTCACTTGTTGACATGGTTGCCACTCTGTCGACTGGGGGTGTAAAGTACGCTGACTGCACCTTGGTAGACACCTCACTCCAATGACTGTCCTTGGTATGACGCTAAACTGCATTTGATGGTGAAACTCACAGTCCAGGAGCTTTGGAAAATATGGAATACTCCTCCATTGCCATTACTCCCAGATCCACTCTGATCAAGATTGGTAGTACCTGAGTGTTCGCCAATGGCCTGTGAGACTGGTATTCAATCCCAGGTCGAGTCATACCAAAGACTCAAAAAATGGTACTTGATGCCACCTTGCTTAACACTCAGCATTATAAGGGACGGATCAAGGGTAAAGTAGAGCAATCCAGGGGAAAGAGTATCGCCCTCTCCTACACCTCGGTGTAGTAGCTAATGGAAAGGGAGCCATCGGGTCGCCCCCGACCACAGTCGCCAACTTTACTTACCTTTCGTACCTGTTAGGGTCCTGTCAATGGATCAAATAGAACTGTTCAATCATTTACTAAGTTATTTGAAACCATACGACTGTGCGTAGATTATTTATATTACATAAGAATACTTGATAAATCGAGTTACTCATGTTAAAAAGTATTACTTGAAACCATTTAACTGTGTGCAAACAAATAAACTCTGGCTCGTTTAAAAATTGTAATCAACAAAGTAGTCATCAACAAATCTTGTAAATTTGATATATATGCATGAACAGGATTTGTCAAAAAATAACCCACAAGGGTTGATATGCCATAAAACACCAATCATCCAACCAACAACATGATTGATACTGGGTTTTTTGGGGGGGGGTATTTTGGTATAGGGATTAATTTTCAAGTAAGTTGGCGACCGTAGTCGAGGGTGACTCGAAGACTCCCTTTTCAATTAATCAAATTGTTAGTTATACATAGCAATACTTAGAACCGTTTAACTAATTGCAAAAGAATTAGCTTAGGTTCATTTAAAAATGTTATCAACAAAATACGTTGACAAATCATATATATCTAGTATATATGTATAAAGTAAAGTTGGTGACCATAGTCGAGGGCTACCTGAAAACTCCCTTTTCAATAGCTACTACACCAAGGTGTAGGGGAGGGTGCTACTCCTTTTCCTGGATTGCTCCACTTTACCCTTGAAACGTATCATATATTGCTGAGGGTTAAGCAAGGAGGTATCAAGTAACATTTTAAAAGTTTTTAGTATGACGCGACCTAGGATTGAACCCAGGTCTCCCGGACCACTGGTGAACACTTTACCCACTTGACCAATGAGCACTTTTTTGATATTTTCAAAACCTTAATTGTTTCGCTTCTTCCACAGATGTCAATTCATAAATTCAAGTCCCAGTGTTCAATCCTTCCAGGTTCCACCTGCATCTATTGTCTAAAACAGGGAATGCCAAGAGGAATGGTAAATTTTTATTTCTACTTTACTATATAAATGTGTGTGAATTATTAGTATTAGATAAGAATACTTTAAACCATACAACTGTGCAAATTATTAGTATTAGATAAGAATACTTGAAATCATCTGACTATACAAACAAATGATTATCATTATTAAATTTTTAAAAATGGTTTTAGAAAAATATTATAACAATAGAACGTTGAAAACAAAAATAGTTATGACTAATCAAGCATTTACAATTGAATCACATTTCGGTATTAAATAACCCATAAGGAGTAGATGTGCCGTTAAAAAAATAAATCAAACCAAACCATCAATATGCGCACTTTCAAAACGCTACCCCCGATTTTTCAAGAAATTTACCAAAATTAATCGGATTTTGGTTAAATGATGGTTTATATAAATAACGGTAAAATAACGATTAAAAAACGGTATATATAAATTTTTGTTAAATAACGGTATATATGAATTTCGATTAAATTACCGTACATATAAACAACGGTAAAATGAACGGTAAAATGACCAGTCAAATAGCGGTATATATAAATAACGGTAAAATGAACGGTAAAATAACGGTTAAATAACGGTATATATAGATTTCGTTTAAATAACGGTATATATAAATAACGGTAAGATGAACGGTCAAATGAACAGTCAAATAGCGGTATATATAAATAACGGTAAAATGAACGGTAAAATAACGGTTAAATAACGGTATATATATACCACCCTCTTCGCCCCGTCCTCGGTCACAGCTCTGATTATACCAAGTATGGTATCTCTTTGCCACAACCTTGTCCACCTCCCTCCAATCTCTCTGCTACAGCGTGGGAAAAAACAGATCAAAAGTTCCTTCCAGGAAAGTGACCATGCACTGCCCAGCCCCACGTTGTGATTCTTTAAAAGTAAGGCCGACGGCCACGTCTGAAAGGAAGACAGTTTACTGGCAGCTGAAGACTGGACTCCGAAGGGTACATATATTGCAGAACAAAAAAAAAATAATAACTCCGATTTCTGCAGTAGATAATAAAAGGGTTTATAAAACTTCAAAGTTACAGATGGCGACAAAAATCTGCGGGTGTGACGTATAATGGTCTAAGGCGGCGGCTTGACGAGGGTTAAGTTTTCTTAACGACAGTTTATCCCAGCGGTGGACTGGCGATATCTGAGTTGGCAGCGCAAAGCACAATTCCAATCTGTTGGTCTCTGTCTGGGCTTCATCTGCTTCGTCTGGAACCGAACTGCTTCGCTCTCTGCCACCAACTGCTGAGTTCGAAAATCAGCCTGTTTATATAATTATTGCCAATATTCTGGGGTAGGTTCTGACTGAGGCAGGGGTGATCTCCCTAACGTCATTTTCAACTCATTAGACATCCTTCATATCTTTGTTTCAATTTTCGTCATCAGAAAGGGTCCAACCCTCTTTTCACTACTTCCACAGAGTCGTTCCTCTCACTACCCTCATAGTGAGGACTACAGGAGGATAGCTTTCCTCCTACCAACATAGTCTCTCTCATTTTACGGCTCATGACGTCAGAAAGGGTCCAACCCCTTTTTGCCCAAATATGCTGGACTGTCACCTTTGATGGAACTGGTTTCAATTCTACGTGGGCGAAAAGGCTAGCCTATCCTTGGGCTAATTAATAATTCCCTTTCAGCACTGATAAGTAATTCTGGATAATTTTCTCAACCCTTAGCTGAGGTATTTCCCCAAATGCCAGATGGCCTTCCTTATCTTAACAAAGACTTCTTTGTTTGGTCCGAGTCCCACCTTTTAACTGGAGTGCAAGTCACACCGTATCTGAATCTTTGTGCTGTCAAATCCTTAAAAATTAACTTTTTCCAGGCTCGAAAATTATCTTAATATCGTTACCCTTTTCACTTTTTAATAACAATATTTTTCTTTCTCGATTTCTGCCTGAGTTCTGTAAACAAATTAATCTTCCGTACCTGTCAACTTCTTTCCAGTTCCCATTTTGGCTTTTGTCAAAAAAAAATTCGGTCACAGCATTTTCGATTCTTTTTCCCAGAATTTCAACTCTACACTTCTTGGCAATTATATTTGGCTATTCAACTTTTTGGTTAACCCCTCACGTACCGCCACAGACGAATATTGTCACATATATAGATTTCAGTTAAATAACGGTATATATAAAAAAAAAAAAAAAAACGGTAACAGAAACGGTAAAATAACGGTTAAATGACTGTATAAAAGGGGAGTTGAACACATTCAAGTATTTGGAGTTGACATTTGCGAAAAGATGTTGAGAAATGTATATAGGGAAATATATATAGAAAAAAATATCGTAACAGTGGATTCTATGCCAACCATAGGTACTTATAGGGGTGGCTGAGGGTCTTCACCTTCTCTTATTCATTGCTGATTAAACAGAAAGCAGAATGAGGCATGATACGACGGATTTAGTTTTTCTTTTAATATGCTATTCCAGTACCTCCTCACGGCACCGTTCCTGTGTTGTAAAGTCAGCTGAGTTGCAACATCTAGGATTCTCCAATCAGCTTTTTGGACAGACGTTAAATAACGAACTTAAGCGTTGTATTTGTTACTTAATAGATCTAATCTTATCTTCATCTCTCTCTCTCTCTCTCTCTCTCTCTCTCTCTCTCTCTCTCTCTCTCTCGGTTTATCTGTCCCTCTCTCTTTCTCTCAAAAGTTTCTTTTCCAGTAAAACCGTTAAACTCTTGAACGTTGTCATTTTAACACCTATCTCAATTTGCTCTCTCTCTCTCTCTCTCTCTCTCTCTCTCTCTCTCTCTCTCTGCTGTATGTATGTATGCATGTATCTCTCTCTCTCTGCTGTATGTATGTATGTATGTATGACTCTCTCTCTCTCTCTCTCTCTCTCTCTCTCTCTCTCTCTCTCTCTCTCTGCTGTATGTATGTATGCATGTATATCTCTCTCTCTCTGCTGTATGTATGTATGTATCTCTCTCTCTCTGCTGTATGTATGTCTCTTCTCTCTCTCTTTCTCTCTCTCTCTCTCTCTCTCTCTCTCTCTCTCTCTCTCTCTCATTCTACATATATATCCTCCAAAGAAGAAAGAAAACTGGTTAATAAGTTTAATAGTATATATACAACCATATATTGATACGATTTTAAAGGTTTTTTTCCTAAATTAAAATTTGAAAAATCAGAATGAACCGAAATTCAGAGCAATTTGCAATGTATAGGGTGTCTTAATAGACATGGGACCCATGTGACTGCTAATAACTCTACTTATAATAATGTTGTGTTCTTTTTTTCTTTCAGATTTGAAAATAGTATTCTATAACTATTAATCCTTGATCACAATGCCTTAGACAAGAGAGGAAAATATTTTGAATCACTACTTATTTGGAGACAAAATTATTTAAAACTGTCTCGAAATTAATATGATAATGATTTATTACTGAGATCAGAAACTAAAAAAAAATAATAAAAGATTGCATGTCCTGGAAGCTGATATAATAACAATTAAAAAAAAAACATTGATTTGATGTCTCTAGCTCAAAGGATGCATTTTTTTACCGGAAGTGTTTCAACTTGCGCTTGTCTCAGTAATAAATCATTATTATATTAATGAGTTGTATCTATTTTGAGACACCCTGAATTTCTAAAAGAATATATATATATATATATATATATATATATATATATATATATATATATATATATATATATATATATATATATATTTCTTTAAGAAAAAAAAACGAAACCAATCACAAAGGATTATAAATTTATTTCCATCCTGTTACGCATTTTTGAAATTTCCAAAAACACGAAAAAAAATTAACAGGACTTCTTCAGATCTTTTTGATAAAAAAAACTAGAATAGACACATAAGAGTGGGAGGGTATAGAAGAGTGGGAGGGGATAGAAGAGGGGTGAAGAGTTACCTCTTCATTAAGCCCACTTCCGTTTTAAATTTAAATTTCAGTTAGCAATATAGCAAATTTTTTTTTTTTTTTTAATTAATATTATTATATATATATTATTATAATATTAATCTTAAAATTACATTTAGACTTAAATTACAGATATTTTTAATTAGATTTAAATTTTAAATAATAATCTCACGTAAAGATGCAGTAATAGATATATTAAAACAAAAACAAATATTTAATTTACTTAAAAATTTTAAAATTTCGAAAATATTTAGAAGGCATTAATCAGTTACACTTTTTATGCGTAGTACATATGCATTATATATTTTTTTCACAATTTTCTATCTAACAATTTATTTATTTATTCTCAAAATTAACTCTAATTCTCAAAATAACTTTATGCTTTTTTAAAAAAAATTTTTGAGCTCTTTACCAGGAAAATTTAAATATTCATTCATGAATAATTTCTTGTCCTGATGGAATTACTCCTAACCCCGGTTTAACTGGACTAAGTATACTATATATATATATATATATATATATATATATATATATATATATATATATATATATATATATATATAAGTATCATCTTGTATAAAGGGTAAAATTTTAAACGAGTAAAACGAAAGTTGACAGAAATTTAGTAATTGCTACATCATATAAACCTTTAATAAATATCATATAAATGCAAGTATTACACTCATTTTATGGTTTTGTTTTTTGGCATATCAACCTTTGTAGGTTATTTAATGCTAAAGCCAGGGGGTGTCGTGGTGGTGTAATGGTTAAAGCGATGGACTGCGAGTTCGTACTCCAGTCGTGCTATTACGTTCACTTTCGGGCAAATACCCTTATCCTCCCAGCTATGAGTTAAATAGTACCACTACTGTTCTTCTAGGAGAGTGGCTTTGGCATTAAATAACCTACAAAGGTTGATATGCCATTAAACAAAGAAACCAAACCAAACCAAATGCTAAAGCCATCCTCTTAAAAAAAAACAGTGACTGAGTGTAGGATAAAGGGGGTCATACCTTGAACGCAATAGCGCGAATGGAGTACGAACTCGCTTACTACGATTCCGCATTCCAGCGCTTTAACCATTACACCACGATGACACAGCCCATATCGCTTGATCTTATACTATACAAATCATATAACATTGAATATAAATCAAGTGTTTCTACAATAAAGATTCATTCAACAGCTCATAATTACATGAAACTGCTATTTTGAACAGATCGGGGAAGTAGCGCTCTACAAAACAGCAGCTGTACAGCCACTTGCCTCCCATCTTATAAACCATCCTAATAAGACCAGCAAGATATATTAGGCACTGCTGGAGAAACAGTAACGAATGCATATGTGACGTTCTTCAATAGATTTCTCCACATAGACACGCTAGTGTTTGCCGACAAGTAAAGACTTAGATATATGTGGTGCCTTCAATAAGTTTCCAGACTTTTTTGTACAGGTATTTAAAAGTCGTAGACACTTGAAAATTCAGTATGTTATTGCTATACATCTTATGAGAAGACTGACCAATTTTTATGATTTTAGGTTCAAATGAACAGCTACAGCAGCAATTGGAATATACCCTACTAAATCCTGATTGTCACAGCTGATGAATTTCAAAAATGCAATCTGGACGTGAGGACACTTTAGAAGAACGATATGCAATAAAATTGTTTTAAACTTGGAAAAAATGCCACAGAAACGTATGGAATTCTTCACACTACTTTTCGACCATCTTGCATGAGTCGAGCATCAGTTTTTGAGTGGTATAAAACATTCAAGGAAGGCAGGGAGTCTGTGAGGGATGATGAGAGGTGTGGGAGGAGTAAGGAAGTCAATACACCAGGGTTGTTTGGCCAAAGGGTTAGGGTTACTATGTTGAGGTTTTAAGGGAGTTCAGGAAGAGATTCCTAGGGAAGAGGCCAGCACTCTTCAAATCGGGTCAGTGGCATTTCCACCAGCACAATGCACCAGTCCACAACTCCATCCTTGTCACAAACTATTTGACCAAGATGGGCATCAAGACAGTTCCTCACCGTCCCTATAGTCCAGACCTTGGTCCCTGTGACGTTTGGTTATTCTTTAAGCTCAGGGGCTGTCATTATGAGACAATTAAGGAGATGAAAGAGGCTGTGACGAAGGTCATTGATACGCTCACACAAGAGGACTTCCATGGGGCCTTCCAGAAGTTGCTGGAACGGTACAACAAGAGCATTGCAGCCGGAGGAGATTACTTCGAAGGGGACTCGAGTTTCATGTGTGTACTATCAATAAAAGTGCCCATACGAAAAAAAAGTCTGGAAACTTATTTAATGATCCTCGTATCAGTTCTTTGCGGATGCTGGACGCAGTCTAGAGGACCTACCACGAGAGATAGGCGATAGGGACGGGTGGCGAAAGAAAGTCAAGGGAATCCATGTTATCAGCACTACTTGATGATGATCATGATGATCATCATCATCAACATGATTATAAACCTGAAAATTGCCTGATTTTTGTTCTTTTAAACATACACTCGCAGACTTACATCTAATTGATTTCCTTAACCCAGATGCCGCCCTTTCCGGTGGGGCTATACAATACACCGACTGAACCTCGCCCAAGGAGTGTCCCGAACTGACACTAAACTACATCTGATGGCGTAGAGTACTCCTTTATTACAATTATTCCCTGATAGTACTTCTTAGAGACCCCATTTACGGATCAAATAGAACTATTCTATCGTTAACTATACTTAAAACCATTTAACTATGTGCAAACAATTGATTAATATTAAATATAATTATTACTGTGGGATGACAACACTTGAAATCATTTAACTGAATGCAAAGAAAACTATTAATGTTAGCAATACTTAAAACCAATTAACTGTGTGCAAACGATTGATTAATACTAATTATAATTATTTGTATTACATAGCAATACTTGAAACCAATTAACTGTGTGCTAACAATTGATTGATGCTAATTATAATTACTAATGTTGGATAACAATACTTGAAACCATTTAACAGTTTGCAAAGAATACTATTAGTGTTACCAATACTTTAAACCATTTAACAGTGCGCAAATAAATGGCCATTGAATTGAATTATTTGAATTACATAGCAATACTTGAAACCACTTGACTATGTGCAAAGAAATGAGCTCTGACTTGTTAACAAATGTTACCGCTAAATTATTCCTTTTAGCCACACTGAAGAGTTGTGATTCAACGAAACAGTCTGTCTGTGGATGACTATATATATATATATATATATATATATATATATATATATTGCACTAATATATATATATATATATATATATTAGTGCAATTAGAAGGAAACTCAAACCTGGTTTTGCTGTCATAATAAATTTATTTCGTCGAAGAATATTATACTCTCCGTCTCATCAGATGACATTTTACATGTTAGACTTGAGGTTGCGGAACAGCAAATGTGGAATTACAGTTCATATGTATACGATGAAAAAAAAAGTTTAAATTCTCAGGCGAGAGCAGAAGGGGTCAAAACAATAGATGTTAGAAACATAAAGAAATAGGAACAGGGCGTCTCTGGAGGTCAACCCATACCAAATTGAACACATGTCAGGAATCCCATCTGCTGTGGGATTTTCTAAACAATCTAAGCTCGTGAATTAAATGACTATCCCCATATATGTATGCTCATATATTCTATACAAGAATAATCCACACCCACTGTCTTCGGACGCTGACTGGATATTACAAGTATATATATATGTGTGTGTGTGTGTATGTGTGTGTGTGTGAACAGGATTTTGCATTAAAAACCTACAACCATAAAATACAATCAAACCAAACAATCAACCCTGATGTAGGTTCGTACCCGTTTCGTTGCATTTGCAACTAGAGCTCTTACGATACTGTACAGTACCTATCGCACGAAATTTATTAATCACACGCCATATGGTCGGAAGCATATCTCGGCGTAATGACTAAAGTGATGGACTGTGGCCTCGGAGTTAGAGAATCCGAACTCCAGTTGTGATATTACGTTCACTTTCAGACTAATATCCTTGGAAAAGGTATAAACCCCCTTATCTCCCCATAGCTGGAGGAATAAGGAGACATACCATTCTCAAGTATTTATAGTATCCAAGTTGTTCTTTTAAAACGATGATTTTGGAATCAAATAATCCACGAAGTATGATATGCCATTAAAACAAAGAAATCTTAAAAATACCACTAGTTTTTCTACAATGATGACTTTGGGATTAAATAACCCACGAAGGTTGATATACCATTAAAGAAACCTTAAAAGTACCACTACTGGTTTTCTATAAGGTTGACTTTAGTATTAAATAATCCAAGAAGGTTGATATGCCATTAAACAAAGAAACTAAACCAAGCCATTTTGTCATCTTATTGGAAAATGGAGAAATGTCATCTTTCACATGCTTTGTTGCTCTTTTTCTTTTTCTTTTTTTTTTTTTTTTTTTTTGTTTACAAAATAAATCTCTGCAATTAACACTACGTTCGTCCTTGAAAAATGATATAGCTGACAGAACAAAAAGAAATGGAGGCACAAATGAAGCTAGCGCAATAATTTGATCATTTCAAGTAATAAATAGTGTTATTTACGATTAGGTTAATAATACAGCCGGAAATTTATGCGGGCGTAAATTCCACCTTCTTATCCTTAGGGTTGCGTCCTTCAAGTAACAGCCTGCATGTATTTATTCAAGCTCTCCCCACCCACCAGGATGTGACAAGGTCGAAACGCCCTCTACAGTGTGGGCGTGTACACTGGTACTCAGATTGCTGTGTAAGCGTATATGCGTTTGCGTGTGAGAGTGTTAGTGTACAGATGTGCGCTTCTTTACAATAATGTGTGTGTGTGTGTGTGTGCGTGTGTGCGTCTCTCTCTCTCTCTCTCTCTCTATATATATATATATATATATATATTTGAAAAATTAGCTCTGTAGATTTTATTGAGCACTTGACCGGGATTACTTAAGTTTAATATTCTGTATTTAAATATTTAAATTATCAAATTGTTCCCAACCCTGGATTTATTGGATTAAGTACGATCTTATATATATATATATATATATATATATATATATATATATATATATTATTATTATTATTATTATATAATAGCTCTATCACAGATATTGAGCACCTTCCAAATCATATCGCATTTGGTTCACCACAAACCCACGAAGTGAAATCGTGACAACCAACACTGTTATATATATATATATATATATATATATATTCTGATAGATAGATAGATAGATTCTTATATATATATATATATATATATATGTGTGTGTGTGTGTGTGTGTGTGTATGTATGTGTGTGTGTGTGTGTGAGTGTGGTTAGGCAGCTGTCGTTCATTTAAGCATATTTGATTAAATAGTAAAGGCACATTTTGTCTGTACAATTTAATTAAGATCCTTTCGAGTTTCCTGATAAGTGTCTTGTAGAGAGGGAAGTGTTATAAGAAATAATTAGGTTGGATGTTTTGAATTTGTTGTAATATATGATAAGTCTTTTTTGGTAGGGTCGGTAGGGAGAACCTTTTGGGGGATATGGTCTTTTAATATATCTTCATCTATCTTATAATTACTATGAAATTGGTTTTTGTAGTAAAGGTTTATTGATTGTTTATGGTTTAGGTTATTGTCTATGTTTTGTTGTTCAGGTTTATTAATGAATTGTTTAATTTCGGTATCAACAATGTAGTTGGGAAACCCATTATTGATTAGGGTTTGTTTAATATTTTTTAAATATTCATATATATATATATATATATATATACAAATCTCTCTCTCTCTCTCTCTCTCTCTCTCTCTCTCTCTCTCTCTCTCTTTCTCTCTCTATCTGCAGGTCTTAGCGTTTGTGTGTATATGCACAGATGGACAACCGCTTTACACGTATGTGTGCACGTGCAGGTGTGCACAAAGTTACAGGAAGATATTTACTAAGCGCGAATCAAATCTAGCTCAAGGACACAATATTGAAATATAAATGGAAATAAATATGAATTGGAAAGATCAAATCCTGGAAAAAGCTGTTTGTATTTCACATAGTGCTAAGATCCTTTGAAAAGATATGAATCCAACTATTCTCCGTCCAGTCATGGGTAAATAGTAGGGCAGACTGCGCTCTTTAACTTTGTTAAAGGCAACAGGTCTTAGGGAAAGAAAACTCTTGATTTAAGCCTGCTAAATTCCGTTTAAAAACTGACCTTGTGTCTCACCCTTTCTCGTGTGGAGGGATTGGTTTTATATAAAGTAAAAAGTTGGCGACCGTAGTCGAAGGCGATTAGAAGTCTCCCTTTTCATTAGCTACAACACCGAGGTGTACGGGAGGGCGCTGCTCCTTTCCCAGGATTGGTCCACTTTATATATATATAAAGAGAGAGAGAGAGAAACAGACAAACAGACAGACTGAGACGCATACCCCCATGTTGTGTGTGATTATATTGGTTTATAATTTCTATAAGAAAGCTGTGTGAGTTTTATCAAACTCTAATAAAATAGTGCAATTTGCAATGAAGCTTTTTCATAGCCTTAAAAAATACATCACCTTTCGTGAACGCATGCCAGCGATTCAACAGAGTCGAAAGGAAATCTTCATGGCATAACATAGGGTGTCTCATTACATGGGACCCATGTTACTGTGTTATTTTTTTCTTTCAGATTTGAAAATAGTATACTATAACAACTATTAATCCTTGATCACAATGCCTTTGCGCTACTACATATTTGGAGACAAAATCATTCAAAAGTGTTTCGAAATAGATGCAACCCATTAATCTAATAATGATTTATTACTGAGATCAGAAACTAAAAAAAAACATTGCATGTCCTGGAAGCTAATATGATAAAAATTTAAAAAAAACATTGATTTGACATCTCTAGCTAAAAGGATGCATTTTTACAGGACGTGTTCCAATAGACCGCCATTGTGCTGGTCTCAGTAATAAATTATTATTATATTAATGGGTTGCATCTATTTTGAGACACCTTGTATTTAATGTGCCGAGCTGTGACGTCATAGTCAGCGAGTTCGAACTCCGGTCGCGGTATTACATTTACTTTCAACGAATAACCTTGGAAAAGGCTTGAACCCCCTTATTAATTCCAGTTATAGATTAAATAACATCACTATTGTTTTTCTACAATGATGGTTTTGGCATTTAATAACCCACGTGCCATTACATAGTATTAAGTATTCCTACCAAGTAACTGTTCTAAGTGGGGAGGTCTCCGTGTCGCAGTGACTAACATGGTGGACTGCAACATCGTTGTAATCATTTTTTCAACAGTTGGGATCTTGACAGTGGACCTGGAAGTAATGGCAATAAAGGGGTATTCGTATTCCCTAGATCTTCGGAACTGAAGCCTCACCATCCGATGCAGTTTAGTGTCATACCCAGAATACTTGTCTTTTTGTGAGGGAATCTTACCCCTCTTCAGGGGATACAGCCAGCGTATTTTATGCCCCACCAACAGAACGCCTAATACCGGGGATATAATTACAGTACAAGTGCGTGTGAAAGAGAGAAAGAAAAAATTCACATATATATATATAGAAAGACAGACAGAGAGAGAAAGAGAGAGAGAGAGAGAAAGTGTGAGAGAGAAAGAAAGATCATAGAATTTGATCTTTATTCTGACTGCTTTTCCGTTAAATTATGCTTTCTACAAAATACGTAAACGAATCAATGTGAAAAAAAAACAAGGTTTTTAAATAGAACGATAAAGTTCGTGTCATTGACAACACGTGTACAAGTAATACGTCGCTTTCAAAGCTTACATTAACCTCGTTCCATTAACACTCTCTTCTGTCGTACCAGTGTGCACAATCACGCCTGCATAGATTTCTCACTCGGCAATCCTAACGATCGAGTAGATCTGACCCAGTAGTTAAAGTACCAAAATGACGGGAGGGGAAGACGTCTAAGTCTGATGCCAGCTTATTAAAATAAGATTTGGTTTGGTTCCTTTGTTTAATGGCTATATCAACCTTCGAGAGTAATTTTACGCCAAAGTCATCCTTGTAGAAGAACATTAAGGGTGCTATTTAACCCATACTTGGGAAGAATAAGGAGGTTTATCATATTTACCCAACCCCTCCGCTCGGGCAGGATATGACACAAGGTCAATTTTTAAGCGGAGTTTAACAGGTTTGAATTCAGAGTTGTCCTTCTCCTAGGCTAGTTGCCTCACCAAGGCAGAAGAACCTAGTCTGTCCTACTATTTATCCATAGCTGGAGGGAGAATAATTGGATTCATACCTTTCCCAAGGGTATTAGTGCTATGTGAAATGCAATCAGCCTCGTCCAGGATTTGAACTCGTTTCGCCGTGTCCATTTCCTTTTATACAAAAGTGTAAGTCCGAAAGTGAATGTAATAGCGGAACTGGGGTTTGAACTCGGTTACTCTAAAGCCACAGTCCAGCACGTTAGCCAGCAGGGAAATATCTCAGCAAGATTTAAAAAACAAAAAAAAACACAAGTTTAACAGATTAAAATTCAGAATTTTCTTTCCACTATACCGGTTGCCATACCAAGGTTAAAAAGCCCATGCTGCCCTACTATTTACCCATAGCTAGAGAAAGAACAGTTGGATGCTTACCTTTCCCAAGAGTATTAGCGCAATGTAAAAAAAATATACCTCGTCCAGGACTCGAGCCACTGTGCCTATTTGCAATGCCAATAGTCATTATACCACGGACAACTTCGTCTAAATTGTATATATATATCAAACACCCTTCACTTTTAAACCTTTCCTCAAAAAATGCAGAGATTTAGCTTTCATTGGTCAACGTTTTTTCAACGCAAACAATATGAAGGCTCTATTTGAAAATGTCGACGTGGATGAAATTTCGTCCTTAATGAAAAGAATAAAATTATATAAAAAGTTATAAGTGTTAACCTGATGAATACTATAAATAGTAATAAATAGAGAACTATTTCAGAGAATTTTGATAAATCGTTGAAACAAAATAATATAAAATAAACAAACTCATAAACAGCTACAAAAAATGAAAATACAAACGTATATATGTGTGGGGGGTGTAAACGGGATAAAATAGCCCTAAACAAGCTAGCCTAGTCTGCTGGGGCTGTGAAAGGAATAAGACTACCCTAAAAAGTGTCCTGGATATGACCTTAAACAATCTGATGGTGAGGCTCCAGTAATGTTGGAGCTTTGGAGAATGCGGAGTACCGCTTCATTGCCAACACTCCCAGTTCCACCCTTGCCGGGAGTGGTAGCACGTAATAGAGTCTTATCTATGGATCAAATAGAACTGTTTAACATTTAAACTGTGTACTCATACTAAACTGAATTGTTTGGAATGGAACTGTTTTTACATTTAACTGTGTGTAATTGAGTTGTTAGCGATACATAGCAATACTTGAAAATATTAAACTGTGTGCAAGCAAATGATTCGTAGTAAATAGAATTGTTCGTATTGGATGGAAATATGTGAAACCATTTAACTATATGAATAAAATGAGCTCAGGCTCGCTTTAAAATGTTATCTACAAAATGTGTATATATATTATATATTTAATATATATGTATAAAAATAATTTGGCATTAAAAAGACTTTAATGGTTGATATGCTATAAAAGCAAACAAAAAAAACTAAACAATCTGATTGTGAGGCTCCAGTTTTGCAGTTTAGGGGAGTATGGAGCACCCCTTGATTGCCATTATTCCCAGGTCCACTCAGACCGAGAATGGTAGTACCTGCGAGATCCTATCTATAGATCAAATAGAACTGTTTGCAAACAAAAGACTTATGTTAAATTGAATTGTTAGAAATAGAACTGATCATTTAATTGTGTGTAAATAATTTTTTGATGTTTAATTGAATTGTTAGATAACAATAAATCAAACCATTTAACTGTGTAGAAACAATAGCAATACAAGTGCGCAAACAAATTAGTTCTAACTCATTTAAAAAGGAAATTATCCACAGACAATTCACTTAAAAATCATATAAGTAAAGTTGTCTCCCTTTAGTCGAGGGCGACCAGAAGGCTCCCTTTTCAATAGCTGCTACATCAAGGTGTAGGGGAGGGCACCACTCCTTTCCTTGGATTGCTCCACTTTACCTTGCCCAGTCGGCAGGAGCTGTAGAATACACTGACTGCACCTCTGCAGAGGGGTAAGACCCCCCCCCAATGAGTGTCCTGATATGATACTAAACAATCTGATGGTGAGGTTCCAGCAGTGCTGGAGCTTTGAGGAATGCGGAGTAACCCCTTTATTGCCATCGCTCCCATGTCCACTCTGGCCCGGAGTGGTAGCACCTGATAAGGGTCCCATCTATGGGTTAAATAGAACTAACAGCATACTTATGCTAAACTGAACTGAGTAAACTGAATAGCTTGAAATAGAAATGTTTTTGAAAATTAAACCGTACATACATTTAAACTGCGTGCTTATGGTTAACTGAATTATTTGAAATAGAACTGTTTTTTGACATTAAAACTGTATTTACACTTAACTGAATTGTTACATATAACTGTTGGAATAGTTTGAAATAGAAATATTTTTGACAATTAAACTGTGTACGTATGCTAAACTGAATTGTTTTAAATAGAACAGATTATTTACATAAAAATGGCTTTGGCGTTAAATAACCTACAAAGGTTGATATGCCATAAAACCCAACAAACCAAACCAAACCAATCCACTTTACCTTTGATCTGTACCTTATGATGCTGAGTGTTAAGCAAGATGGTATCAAGTACCATTTTTAAAGTCTTTGGTATGACGCGACCTGGGATTGATCCCAGATCTCCCGGACTATTGGCGAATACTCAACCCACTAGCCAAAGAGCCGGTAATATCTGTTTAAATGTATACAAACAAATGGCTGATGTTAAATTGTTACTGTTACATAGCAATACTTGAAACCATTTAACTATGTGCAAACAAATGGTTAATCATCATTATGTCATGCTGCTAGCACGGATTTCCTTGACTCTAGTCATTCGTCTCTATCATCCATCGCTTCCGGCTGGTCTTCTCGACTACATCCTCGGTCCGTACAGAGCTGTTGTAGATAAGTACTAGCTGGTCGTCCTACACTTGCGCGTCCATGTAAAGAGGTCCATTGGAGAACAGCACACATGAGTTCTTCCTTACTTCTCCAGCAGTGTCCCGCATAACTTGTTCGTCTTCTTTGGCTGGTTTTAGAGATAGGAAGTAGGTGGCCGTACAGCTACTGTTTTGTGGGGTGTTGCTTCCAAGATTTTTTCAATATAGCTCGTAGCATTCTTGTGCAATTCCTGTCTAGCTTTTTCTCTATCCGCTTAATCAGCGTCCACGTGGTGCATCCATATAGTAGAATTGACATGACCGCTGCTTAGAAAAAATGCGTTTTATTATATTGGATAAGTTTGACTTCCATATGATCGATAACCTAACGATAGCAGTCTATGCCTTCGCTTGTCGCATTTTGATGTTATTTTCAGTAGATGAGACGCTGCTTCCAGGGTACGTGAACTTGTCCACAAGTTTCAGAGAACTACCATTTCATGTGGAAATATCTCCTTTTTGATTAAAACGCATATACTCCATTTTGCCTGCATTCACATGGCGGCCAATGCTACCTGCTGCCTGCTCCAGACTCTGAAGCAGGGATTCGGCTTGGGTAGAGGCATTTGCCAGAAACGCTATGTCATCTACGTAGTCTGCGTCCGTAATAGTTTTTGCGGGGTATCGTCTGCTTCTGGCCTTTTTTGAGTTAAACCATTTTCTTTCATGATGTCTATCGACGTTCAAAGTACGTAATCTAGGCTGATTATGAACCGATATGAAAGATTACCATGACTCTCACTCAAACCAAATGATTAATAGTGAACAGAATTATTCGTATTAGATAGAAATACTTGAAACCATTTAACAGTACACAAAAAAATGACTTAATGTTATTAACAAAATATGTTATTAACAAAATATGTTTATAAATCACTTATATTCAATATATATGTATGAACTAAATTTGAAATAGAATAACTTACAATGGTTGATATGCTATAAAACCAAACAAAACCAAACAAGTCTTACTCATTCCTTGATACTCTGACTAGACATAGGCACTCCTTCAAACTCAAATAAGACTTATACACTGGCCTCTTTAATCTTTATAGAGTAACCTGTCTAGGAGAAGGAAAACTCTGAATTTAAACCAGCTGTATTCCGCTTAAAGATGGGCCTTGTGTCACATCCTAACCATGGAGGAGGGGTTAGGTAAATACATACATAGACAAACGTAAGGAGAATGTTGTCCAGATAAAATGCAAAGAATAGCGTGTTCACACGCACATACATATTGTTTGACACAAGTCAAGCCATATCTGATATAAGATCGCCATTTTGGAATGGACAAATTTTATTTTTATGATTAAACCTTTCATTCCTCCATTAACATAATTTTGTGTGTCAGTGTTTCATTACACTTCGTACATTCATTTTAATATATGTGTTAAAACCACCCACTCGAAACAAACATCTGACCATATGGATAAGAATATGATCCCCCTCATCTCAAGATTGTCCCAAACTTAATTTCTCATTTGTTTGTGAGAGAAAATAAGAAAGAGAGGAAGCATGTTTGTTGTCTGATATAATGTTCAATGTTCATGCATTAGTAAAATTGAAACAAGGTAAATAAAACAGAATTTCAAATGCGAATTTTCAAGACAAGCATGTTCTCACAGCCAGGAATATTGCCGGAATACAAACTAACCTTCCATTTATATTGATTTGGTCTGGCTTAAGTTTTAAGTTATTTTAATAAATATATATCTGTTCATCAGTGGACCGTTTTATAGATAGATAGATAGATAGATAGATAGATAGATATGAACAGACTGAGATAGATAGATAGATAGATAGATAGATAGATAGATAGATAGATAGATAGATCAAAAATCATATGAAGAAACAATATTATAATGTTATGAAATCAAAGTTTTAAAAAACAATATCACGATTGAAACTTTATTATGAAAATGTTATAAAAACGATGTTATAAAAACAATGTTATAACAGCGATATAACAATGCTATAACATTGTTATAAGAAACAATATTACAATAAGAATGTTATAAAAGACAATATTATAAAAACATTCTTATAAAATGTGTTATAAAACTATTTGATAATGATAATGTTATAAACTAATGACAATTTTATAAAAACTAAGTTATAAAAAACATTTATAGAAACAATGTTATAATAACAATCTTATAAAAACAAAATTATAAAAACAATGTTAGAAAAAAAACAATTACTCTAACAATGTCAAAATTTTTACGATAATTTTATAAAATTAATGTCATAAAAAACACTTATAAAAACAATGTTATAAAATTCAATGTTTTGATAATAGTGAAATAAAAAAAAATAATGTTATGGTAAAAATGTTATAAAACAATATTACTAAAATAATGTTCTGATAACAATATCATAAGAACATTGTTATAAAAGATAATATTACAATAACAATGTTTTAAAAACTGTATTGTTAAAAGTCTATAATAACAATGTTTTAATAATAATGTTATTAAAAAACAATGATATAACAACACTGTTATAAAAACAATGTAATAAAAAAATTGTTATAAAAAACAATGACAATATTATAGAGACAATATTATTATAAAAATGTTATGAAAGGAATAAATTTTGCAATTTTTTAACAGTACTAAATTGAAGCAGTTGGCGTTTCTGATGTTTCTAGCATTAACATTTGACTGTAACAACAACTAGCTATCCATCATAGGTAAAAAAAAAAAAAATAGATGAATAAATAAATAAAAAGACTTTATAACTGGACAGTACAATATCCTCCAGACTGGAAAATATCATTTACATCACATGAGTGCATATATATATATATATATATATATATATATAGAGAGAGAGAGAGAGAGAGAGAGAAAGCAAGAGAGAGAAAGTGAGAGGTATGAACGGACTGAGATAGATAGATTGATAGATAGATTATGAGTTTATTTTTAATGAGTTTGATTCTCACTGTATGCCCCATACGTCTGGCTTTGGTTTGGTTTCTTTGTTCTTATGGCATATCAACCTTTGTAGGTTATTTAATACCAATGCCTTTCTCATAGAAGAACAGTAGTGGTACTATTTAACCCATAGCTGGGATGATAAGGGGCTCATGCCTTTCCCAAGGGTATTTGTCCGAAAGTGGACGCAATAGCGCGACTGGAGTTCGAACTCGCTTACTACGATCCCGCAGTCCATTGCTTTAACCATTACACCACGAGGACACCCCAAGAGTCTGGTTTTGTGCAAAATTAAACTTACGGTTAAGGCACACTAAAAGTTCCAGTTCCCGGTAAATCACCGAGGTTAAGCAGTGACGAGCCAGCTCAGGGATTAGATGGGTGACCACTTAGTAACAGCAGGTTTTTGTAAGCAACTTTGACGCCTGTGTGCCAGGCTAAGCAAATGTTAGTAAATAGCAAGCTACGCTTAGTAAATGATAACTCGTATTCCCCTGGCATGCGCAAACATGGCGGTAGAAGTCTGACGAACAAAATAGAAAGTAAGCAAGACTATCTTTTCAAAAGATGCGGTTCGATTCAGTTTCTTTTTTAATGGCATATCAACATTTGTAGGTTATTAAATTCCAAAGCCATCCTTTTAGAAGATTAGTAGATGTCCAATTTAATCTATAATTTGTGAGATTAGTGGGTTCATACCTTTTCCAAGTTCGAAATTGAACGCAATGGCGCAATTCTGAACCTTTGGAGAATGTGGAGTACCCCTTTATTGAAATTACTCCCAGGTCCACTCTGACCCGGAGTGGTATTGCCTGTTAGGATACCGTGTATGGTTCAAATAGAAATATTAATCATTTACTCTTTCTTCTATGGTTTAAGTAGAAATATTTAATCATTTACTCTCTAGTTGGTTTGAATGGCAGAATCCATATGATGACAAATTCTTTTCTTCCTGTTCATTAAGGTTTGGTTTTATGGCCGAACATTGGGTGATCCGTGTCTATCACACATATACAGTGAATTCTTTGCGTCGGTCTCATTACAATAGATAATACTACGCAGTCATGCTTAGTCTTATTTGTCTAAATTTCTGGAATGAAACCTGATAATCTTTGTCCCTTAGAGTATAACGTTTATTATCTTCATAACGTTTCGGCCGATATGTCCTTCGGTGTTTCATGTCCAACTCAGTAGCCTACACAGAACTTCTGAATTTATTTAAACCACAGGGGAGGGTAGATTGTATATCATTCACAGAGAATTCTTTACGTTAAACCTGACCGAGTACAAGTGTTAAGCTATAACTAGTATTTTTATTATCCTACCTGTTGTGGGGATTGAACCTGAAAGCTACCGATGATTTCACTCAGAAGTACTTTCCAACCAAACGTCTTATCTACTGCACCATGTGTCCTGCTGGACAACCCGACGAGAATTTTGGGAACTCATAAACCTAATGTCTCAAGGAGGTGGCCGTGGTGTAATGGTTATCGTCGTAGGAAATGGACACGGCGACACAAGTTCAAATCCTGGACGAGACTGATTGCATTTCACATAGTACTAATACCTTTGGGAAAGGTATGAATCCAATTATTCTCCCTCCAGCTATGGGTAAATAGTAGGGCAGACTAGGTTCTTCAGCCTTGGTGAGGCAACTAGCCTAGGAGAAGGAAAACTCTGAATTCAAACCTGTTAAACTCCGCTTAAAAATTGACCCGAGCGGAAGGGTTGGGTAAATATCATAAACCTAATGTCTCCATCAGCCAATGAGATACTACTAACTACTATCTATGATTTTTCACCTTAGCTCATATCGCATCTTTTTCATCGAGCCTTTTTTATTAATGGTTCCCAAATCGTATTTGTCTCTATACTTGTTTTTTTTTTTCAACGGGTCACTGTAACCCAAGATATGCACTGCTTCTTTAAGACGTCTTATTCTTTTATGTTCTTCCCAATCAATTATATTAACTTTATCATACAAAAGCAGGTAGTTTCTCTTTCTTTCCATATATGGTCATCCATACCTGACTTTTTGGCTTCTCCCCGACATACCGCTTTTCGATGTTCCTCTTGCCTTACTTTTTGGTAAGATAACAAAAAAAGCTTCGGGGTGCCCTCGTAGTGTAATGGTTAAAGCGATGGACTGCCGAATCGTAGTAAGCGAGTTCGTACTCCAGTCGCGCTATTACGTTCACTTTCGAGCAAATACCCTTGGGAAAGTTATGAACCCCCTCATCCTCCCAGCTATGGGTTAAATAGTACCACTACTGTTCTTCTAGGAGAATAGCTTTGGCATTGAATAACCTACAAAGGTTGATATGCCATTAAACAAAGAAACAAAGAAAGAAAGCTTACGAATGCTTAACACTTGTAACCGGTCAGGATTAAAAGAATAAGAACAAACTACCCCCGTGGATTAAATAAAGGGTTCAGGTCGAAGTTCTTTGACGGTTCTTGAGTTCGACATGAAACACCTAAAGGATGCATCGGCCAAAACGTTGAGAGTATGACAATGAAGATGAAAACAATAGTCCGAATATTCTAAGTAATGAAAGATGCCTAGTCTTATATTCCTTTTTTCTAGTTTGTTTCATTCGGTTATAATACGATTAACCGTTTAATCTCTGTCATCACATGACCAACACTTTTTAATCTTTTATGCATTATCAGTTTTCGCCTTGATATCATAAGTTTGTTTTTTTTGGTATTAATTTGTGCTGCTATTAATGTACCATAGCCAGGTACGACTATGTGTGAAACGTACATTAGAATGTTCATATATATATATATATACATAGAACATAGGAATCTCGAAACACGAAAAACACTTACGACTTCTTAGTTCAGGTACGAAACTTTTTTATTACCTTTGAGTTTAAAGGTTCTTCGACATAAGGAAAGAGATACACATTCTTTCTATTCTGGCTTTTCCATCTACCCCACCACCACCACCCAACACGTGTGGCACCCGCCACAAAGGCCACTGGCCAGGCTTCGACAAGCAAGCGAAAGCCAACCGTCTTCTTCCGAGGCAGAACTCAGCTCAACTAACTGACTTTTTTAAAATCCCCCAAATCCTCCGCGCGCGCTTCCGGTGCATGACGTCATTCACATCCACTGGTCAACCTTTCTATCGGATTTTTATTTTGACATCTATGAACGACACATCCTCCCCGCGTGCGCGTTAACACCTGCACTCAAGTTTGCACCTAACTAACCTATGCACTGAGCCGAAAGGTCCTCAGCCTAACTAAACCCAAAGGCATAAAACGAAATCCCTCGGCCGTTATATTACATTAAAAGAGATTCAGTTTTCCTCTTTATGTTTCCCGCTTCTTAGCCATATCCAGGTCATATTGTACTCAATCTCGTAAATTTGTCGTTTGAATTTTATATTAGTTGTTTTTCTTCTATTTGTTTTCTAGATATTTTCTTGTTTCCCTATTTGTCTTTAAGTAATTTTTGTTGATTATTATTATTATGAGAGTTTTTTTGACACCAGCGTTAGCGGATGGTTTATCACTAAAGTTTGAGTGAAAGCAAGTTTCTTCAAGTCCCTAGGACTCTCCTTAATATCCTGGCCAACCTTAATGTTATGCTTTAGATGGTCTCCACTCACCCTCTTATATCCAAGTCCTCCAGTTATTATTATTTTTACTCCTTGAGTGTTTTTCACATCAGCGTTAACTAATGTGAAAACTGGATGGTCTTTCACTAGAGTCCAAGTGACAACAAGTCACCTCAAATCTCCAAGTCTCTCCTCATTATTCCGGTCAATCTTAATAATGCTGTAGTTTGGATGGTCTTCACTCTTTCTCTTATTTCCAAGTCCACTAGTTATTATTATTTTTACTCCTTGAGAGTTTTTCAAATCAGCTGTAACTGATGGTCTTTCACTGGAGTCCGAGTGACAACAAGTCACCTCAAGTCTTTTCTGTATTTTGTAGTTTGGATGGTCTCAACACATCCTCTAATTTCTAACTTTTCCAGCCCCCTTTCCAAGCTTCGGGTGTCATTTCGAGTGCACCAATTGCAATTGGTATCACCGTCAATTTCATGTTCCATAACTTTTTTTAGTTCTGTCGCAAGGCCCAAGTCTTGTTTCTCTTTTCGGTTTTTTTTTTTGTTTGTTTTTTGTTTGTTTGTTTATTTTTTATTTTCACTCTGTGGTCTGCAAAGTCCACTATTCAGCAGGTTTTCTTTTTCTTTTTTTTTTCTTTTTTTGCTTTTTGTTGTTGTTGCTGTTGTTAATTATCGCTTGGTCTGGTCTTCTGGCCAGTATAAGGTGATCCTTTTATATCTCAAAATTCAAGAGAATTTTGCGTGTCTTATTCTCCAGGACAGATTCCGGTTTGTACATATACAATCTGGTAGTATGGACAAATTTAAATTTCTTGCACAATTCCCAGTGGATCCCCTTCCTCACCCAGTCATATCTGGTCATGCACTCCTTTTGTGCTAGTTTGCTGCATTCACTTATGTGATGAATTGTTTCGTCTCTATCACCACAAAATATACACTTACTATTCTGTGGCGTTTTATTTATTTTCAGTTATTTAGTTTCAGTTGGTCCTTATGGCCTTGCTTTGAGCTGCAATTAGAATGAATTCAGTTTCTCTGTAAAAGTTTCCTTTTCTTAGCCATGTCCAGTTATTCTCATTATTATTATTATATTCTTTTGAGAGTTTTTCACACCAGCGTTTGAGTGAAATAATAACAATAATTTGGAATATGAAGGTTAGCCGGTTTGGTTTGATGACATATCAACCATTGTAGGTTATTTAATGCCAAATCCATTTTAATACATATAAACAGTTCTATTTCAAAAAATTTAGTTAAGCATAAGTAAACCGTTTAATTCTTTTTAACCTATAGATAGGACCCTATCAGGTGCTACTACTGCGGGCCAATGTGGAATTTGGAGCGATGGCAATATAGGGGCACTCCGCATTCCCCAAAGCTCCAGCGTTACTGGAGCCTCACCATCAGATTGTTTAATGTCATATCCAGGACGCTTGTTGGGGGAGTTTCACCCCTCGGTAGAGATGCAGTCGGTGTATTCTTCAGTCCTAGCCTACAGGACCAGAATATGAAGGTGACAGTAATACTAATCATAGTTGGAGCATTCGGAACGATCCCCAAGAGCCTGGAAAAGTGATGGGGAGAACCAAAAATTTCAGGAAGATTATAGAGACTGATGACAGCTGAGATCGGCTTGAATACTAAATATTTAGAAGAATCGTGGAGAGCTGAGGATACTTGCTTTCACTTGGACTCCAGTGATAAGGTTCCAGTTATTAATGGTGAGGGAAAAAACTCGCAAGTAGCTAAATAATACGCTTCGAATTTAAAACGTAAATCGTGACAGCTTCAGAAAATTGTTAATTACTGTAATTAACGTTCAAAATCACCGTTTCAACCTCTTATGAAGTAGCGTCTCATCAACCGAAAAAGACATCGACACACGACTGACGAAGGCATGGACAGCTATCGATAGGCTCTCGATCATATGGAAGTCAGACCTAACGGATAAAATGAAACGCAGTTTCTTCCAGGCAGCGGTTGTGTCGATACTACTATATGGATGCACCACATGGACGCTAACGAAGCGGCTGGAGAGGAAACTAGACGGAAATTACACAAGAATGTTGAGAGCAGTATTAAACAAGTCCTGGCGACAACACCCCACGAGACTTCAACTATACGGACACTTGCCCCCCATCACGAAAACTATACAAGTTAGACGAACCAGACACGCGGGACACTGCTGGAGAAGCAAGGACGAGCTCATCAGCGATGTACACCTGTGGACCCCCATTTATGGATGTGCAAAAGTAGGACGACCAGCACGAACTTACATACAGCAACGATGTGAGGACACAGGATGTAACCCTGAAGACCTGCCGGAGGCGATGAATGATAGGGAGAAATGGCGAGAGAGGGTCAGGGATATCCGCGCTGGCGGCGCGACATGATGATGATGATTTTATTAATTCATTTATTTATTTATTTATTTATCTATGAAGAAAATAGAAAAAACAAAGTGTAGTGAGGCAGACAAATTAATCTGTCTATTTAGTATAGGTTTAAGAGAGATGAGCCTATATAAATCTCTTACTAAGAATAACTGGTGAAGCTTGATTAGTCTCTAACCACTGCTAATCTTTCACATCCCAGCAATGGCGTCGCCGATAGGATACCAATTGTCTCTCGAGGATTCTGATTTTGTCGATACATGGCTACGATGTTTTGGTGCGAGTGCAAGAACTAAAAAGCTAAAAGACAACCAGGAAAAGGGAGGAGAAAATGAAATCACGGATTTCTTTTTGGCTACAGCTGGATGCGAGGCAATGATGAAAGTCTCCACCATGGCGTATCCCACAAACCTAGAAGACCTGACTTTTGAAAAAAAAATAAGTCAGATCATAAGAATGAATATGAGACCCAAGAAAAGGTCGGTCGTTGCAGAAAGAACAAAGTTCATGCCGATGAAACAAGAATTTGACGAACCAATCATAAAATATCTACACTGTCTACGAAATACGAGTAGATATTGCAAGTTTGAAAAACTTGGACAAAAAGAACAGACGATTGAAGAGGACTTCATTCAATTAAGGTTAATTTAATGTATATACAGTGCATCACACCGATATAAAAAATGGAATAACTATAAATAGGAAATATGCCTTTAAATAACTTCATTAACTTTATACAGCAATAAGAATTAATACAGAAATGCAACCATTATAAACGTCAACCCAGTGGACAAATATTCGCCGATATTTACATATTAAAAAAGATTTTAAAAATGTTCGTATTGTGGACGTGAATATGAAATAAAAAAGGAAAAATGCCCAGCATTTGGGAAAACTTGTACAAATTGCTTAAAAAAGAACCATTTTCAAGCAGTATGCTAATTCAAAAAGAAAAACGTTAAAAAAGTTGAATAAAACAAAAACAAGAATGTAGAAAAAATTGAACGAGAGAAAAAAGAAATTATACTAAAGGTTAAAATCAACAACTTCGATTTGGATATGCAAATGGATACCAGCAGTGAGCTAACCCTTATACCAAAAAGTTTCTGGAACGTATTGGAAAGCCAACTTTACGAAAGAGCAGTTTACAACTCCGCCAATTTGATGAGTCGGTCATAAAAAAAAATTTAGGGTACTTTAAAGGTTCCTTGGAGTTAGAAGATAAATTTGAAGTAATACCGATTATTGTCACAGCTTGTAAAAAGAACCACAGACTTCTCAGAAACGATTTGCTTAAAATAAATTCTACCAAACTAATTAATGATATAAGTAAAGTTAGCGACCATAGTCGAGGGTGACCCGAAGGCTACCTTTTCAATAGCTACTACACCAAGGTGTAGGGGAGGGCGCTACTCCATTCCCAGGATTGCTCCACTTTACCCTTGAACCGTACCTTATAATGCTGAGTGTTAAGCAAGGTGGTATCAAGTACCATTTTTAAAGTCTTTGGTATGACTCGACCTGGGATTGAACCCAGGTCTCCCGGGCCATTGGCGAACACTCTAACCGCTGGGCCAAAGAAAATTAATTGAACAGGGCCTTCTTGAACGTGTCCCCCGGGGGTAGGGTAGCTTGTGGGCATCACCCATTGTAGTTTTAAGAAATTCAGATGGAGACATACACATATGTGAAGATTATAAAATAGGCATAAATCACAAAGTTTGCTAGGATTCATATCCTATACCTAATGTTGAAGTTGCATAACCTGCACTGGTAGGAATGAGCGTTTTTACAAAAATGAAAACGGCATACCACCAAATACCAAGAAGTAACGACGATAACTACACCAATAGAGTTACTAAAACGGAAAAGGATGCCATATGGAATAAGAAAAGCTAGCGCCATATTTCAAATGGCCATCGAACAGATTTTAAGAGAAGATATAAAAGATATGGTTTGTTACCAAGACATAGGAGCTACAAATGAAAATGAACTAAAAAAAAACGACATAATTTTTAATAGATTAAGAAACACTGGAATGACAATAAATGAAAAAAATTGCGAAAACATTTGCCGTAAAATATAATTTTTAGGTAATTCTATTTCAAAAGATGGTATATCACCAGACCAAGCCTTGATAGAAAAAATACTAGAAATAGCTACACCTAGAAATAAAAAAAGAACTTGAATCTTTTTGGGGATTGGTGAATTTATACTGGCGATATGTATCAAAATTTACGGACCTGACTGAACCATTTGCGAATTTAAGAAAAAAGAATGTTGAATTTATCTGGGCAGAGGAACAACAAAAAGCTTTTGACAGATTAAAAGTAATTATAGTAAAGAAACCAGTAGTGATTTTTTTTATCCAAAAAAGGATATTACGTTAACCACTGAGGCAAGAGAACATTCAATATCTGGAATATTATCACAAGGACATCCGATAATGCATTTATCAAGAAGACTAACGAACACCGCATTTTATTATTTAAATATAGAAAAGGAAACATTGGCCATTGTGTGGACAACCACAAGAGCCCGACGATTTTTAACTGGAAAAAAATTTCTTTTGAGAAGTGATAATAGACTGTTAGAGTTTATATTCAATCCAAGAAAAGAATTACCCAAAGTCACGACATCGAGAACACTAAGATGGGAAATAAGATTAATGACATTTGAATTTGATATAGAATATGTCAAAAGAAATTCAATTCCACGCGTAGATGCACTATCAAGATTACGATTTTACAAGGAGTCAAAAGATAAAACTGAAGAATTTGAAGGTACATTTTTACATTGGGTAGAGACTGATGTTTTGTCTTTTGACAGAATGGCCGTGGAAACAAGACATAATCTAGTACTAAGTAGGATAACATCGAGAATAAGAAAAAAAACATATGGGGAAATTGTTCCAGGGCGGAGAGACCCTACAAAGAAATAAGACATAAATTAACGATAGAACATGGAGTGATTCGTTATGGGGATCTGATAATTCCCTTAGAAACATAAAGAAAATTGGTGATAAAAAGTGTACACAATGATATACGTTGTGGAGTTTGTGGAGTAGCGACTGCACAAAAAAAGGTTAAAATTCGAAGCATAGTGGCCGGGATAGTTACGAGATGTCGAAGAATATATAAAAAGATGCAAAAAATGTAAAGAATTAAGTAATTTTACATAGACTACTTTACATTCATGGACCAGAGAAGTGGAGCCATGGAGTCGTGTGCATATGGATCGTGCATAAATTACTCGAGCTGGGCTCTTTTTCAGGCTGGCCTGGAGTAATCCGTGAGCCAGACAAGAAAAGTTCTATGATAAAATAGATTCTAAGGGTCATATTTTCCAGAAATGGCATACTCTAGTATCCGACAATGCACCAGAATTTTGTGATGAAGATCTTAATTTATAGTTGGAAAAAATAGGGTGTAAACCGTATAAGACGCTACCATATCACCCTCAATTGAATGGGTTAGTGGAAATAATGGTGCAGACTATAATAACGGGACGGAAAGCATGTTCTCAGCAAAAAGAAAATATAGAAGTTTTTCAACCAAGGCTGCTTTTAAGCTATCGCACAATACCACTCGCTGGAAGACTAGAAAGCCCATCAGTTTTAATGGGAAGGCAAATTAGAGCTCCGCTAACGCTGTCATATTCCACTAATGAAAAAGTGTGGTAGAAAAAGAACAAAGAATCAAATCTAGAAAGGGCAGAATTTATCATGCAAAAAAATCCACGATATAGCTATGATAAATAAAGAAAAAGAGAATAGTATTTTAACCCATGCAGATCAAATAAGGCCCCAGGGTGAATATGAAGAGCAAAATGAGGAAGAAATCTCTACAACTCCTTCCTTAATGATTTATTGGAACAACCTTTACAAAATAAAACGTCAGAAGACGAAATAATACATGATCAGGTGGGCCAGAATGAGTTTGAAAACTCTGATGATGATCAAATAATGCAAGAAGACTACCTTGTTTACAGCTTAGTGCGGGACAGATCTAGATCTCCCAGAGAAAGAAATACGGGACGGAGACGAGGAGAGCAAAGTAATCCCGAAAATGAAAGAATCACTTGAAGTACAAGACCTACTAGGGGTATAAAACCTATACGTTTCAGGAAGATGTAGTGATACTGGCAATTAATCTGCCTAATTAGCATAAGCGTAAGAGAGAGCCTATATAAATCTCTCATTAAGAATAACTAGTGAAGCTTGATTAGCCCCTAACCAGTGTTAACCTTTCACATCACAACACAAAGTAATCCAAAAGTGATGAATTTATTATAATTGAAAGTCAACATTAAAACGTTTAGGTTTTAATAAACCTTCATTTATTTATTTATTTTGTAGGAAGCGTTATCAACCAATATTATCATTGATGATTTTGACTAGAAAAATTTCTTTCAGCTTTTTTTTTTTACTTGCTTTTTCATAGCAACTTATATTCTTTATTACTGTCGTCAATATCTGTTGTTACTCTCATGGGAGAAGCGATAAAAAGCAACTCAAAAAAAAAAAAGAAGCCTGATGATAGTGTTTAGAATACTTTGACTGTATTCCCTGTAGAGGAGTAAGACACCCACCACCAACAAAAGACAGCCCTGGGTAGGACACAAAACTGGGTTTGATTGGTGAGGCTCCAGTTCTGAAGATCTGAGAAGCGTGGATATGCTTTAATTGTCATTACTCCCATTTCCACTCTGACCTGGAGTGTAACTATCTGTTAGGGTCCCATCTATGGATCAAATAGATCTTTTTAAAAAAATCATCGCATTCGATAGTACCGTGTGCAAAAAACAACTCTTAGAAAAAACAAAAACTGTAAATATGCACATATAATGATTATGATCCCCTAACCTCTAGGCGTATGATAACCCTAAGATAGTTGACATGCCGTTAAAACAATCGATCAAGCAAGTAAGCAGTCACTGGGGATATCAGTCAACGTCAACGAAGAAAAATCAAAGATCAGAAATGCCGAAGAATTACTTCTCAGTGAGATTCTAACTCATACCCCTTCTTCTTTTAATTATTTATTTCCCGTTTTTATACGAATGTATTGTTTTAAAATATTGTTTGATTGCTAGACAAAGAAACTACGTCGATATCGAAGAGTTCATCTTTGACTGACCACAAGAACAGAAGGGTTTGATTTCAATATTATTTTGCTTTTAATAACTTGTAATAAACTAATACCACCAGCCCGACAGAACAACAGCTTTGCCATTTACATCAACAAGTATTTATGATTCAGCACTGATTTTTATTCCCGAAAAACATATTGGTTGACTCTCACGAGAAATCCCACTGAGAGTATCGCGAAACCTACTTTGAATGTTAGTAGTAAGCTTCCTCTCTTCGGAGACAAAAACCAGAGGACGTAACGATCGACAAAAACAAACAATACTTGACCATATGGTGGCCTCGAAAACCACAAAGTTCTATCATCTTACAGACATCTACAAAAATACACTCATGCACTCAGATATCAGTTACTATCCAGTCTGACCATCAAAAATATCTTCAAGGTAGTTAAGAAGAGGGAGGGGATCGAAAGAGAGTGAGAGAGAGAGAGCAAGAGATGTGTGTGTACGGCTGTGTGAACTTATATCATGGTCGCTGCTCAATTGGTAGTCAGGTAAGAGTTGGCGAAGAATGGCGATAGAGAGAGAGAGAGAGAGAGAGAGAGGCTGATTTAGGTTCTTTTTATGGCATATCAACCTTAGTGAGTTATTTAATGGCAAACATCCTTGTAGAAGAAAAGAAGTGGTGTTATCTAAGCTATAAATGGAGTAATAAAAGGAGTCATATCCTTTCTAAGGGTATCAATCTGAAACTTAATGTAATAGCACGATTGAAGTTCGAACCCGCTTACTACGAAGTGGTTATACAGACGTTAATCACTACGCCACGGCGACTCAAACTCTCCCTCGGATAGATAGATAGATAGATAGATAGATAGATAGATATGAAAACGCAAAAATAGATTTTAAAAAATCAGTTTTTCACATTATATTTCCTCTTACTTTTTGTCTGTCTACCTCTCATTTATAAAAGGAAAACAGGGATCTCATCGAGAGGGTGTTTGTAACAACGAGCAGAGGAAAGCTATGTTGCTGCAAGTCAGCCCAACAAAATATCCATATGGTTTTTTGTAAAAACAGAAAAAAATTGTCATTCCCTACCTTTATCTCCTGTAAGAAAAGAATATTTTATCATTTTTCAAGGATCGCCCGTTTTCATCTCTTTTTTCTTTTTCCTGCTTTTTTTGGTGGGATAAAGAGGACGGTCAGTTTTATGATGATCTCAGAGACATACTCTGCGCTGTGGAAGATGCAGCCAGATGTAGTCTGTGAGGGAGTCAAGAAGAGGGAGGGAGACTGAGAGAGAAAAAGAGAGAGAGAAAGAGAGAGACATGTGTGGTTGTGTGAAGTTATATTCCGGTTGTTGCTCAGATGGTAGTGAAGCAACAGTCGGCGATGAACGGTGAGTCGGATTGAGACGAGATCGACGCCAGCAGGTGAGTGGTGAAGACATTTTAGAACGGGACATAATGAAGAAAGAAAGAAAGAAAGAAAGAAAGAAAGAAAGAAAAAGTATTTACTCTTGATAAATCAAGGGTCGACTAATACATGAGAACATCTTACTAAATCGATTTATAGATTTCCTGAAACAATAGACAATCCGTATATAATCAATTAAGAAAAAGGGTTATAAGATAGATAGATAGATAGATCAAATCGAGGTAGACAAAGCGATAGATATGTAAGCAGGCTGATATATATGTGTGTGTGTGTATCATTGGGTATATATATATATATATATATATATATATATATATATATATATATAACCAGTGATATATATATATATATATATATATATATATATATATATATATATATATACACCAGTCTGCTTATATCTATGTGTCGTTCTGTTTATTTCTGTTTATCTATCTATCTATCCATCTGAATAGATGTGATTGGTTGATTGGTTGTTTGGGTTTTATGGCATGTCAACCTGTGTAGTTTATTTAATGCCCAATCCATTTTTATACAAATAATCATTTCTATTTCAAATAATTCAGTTTAACATGAGTACACAGTTTAATTTTCAAAAACATTTCTATTCCAAGCTATTCAGTCTATTCAAACAGTTCTAATTCAACCAATTCAGTTTAGTATAAGTATAGATTTTGTTTACACACGGTTAAATGTCAAAACAGTTCTATATCAAACAATTCAGTTTAGCGTAAGTACAGTTTCAATATCAAAAACAGTTTCATTTCAAACAACTCAGTTAAGCATAAGTATGCAGTTTAAATTTAAGTGCACAGTTTAATTGTGAAAAATATTTCTATTTTAAGCTTATCAGTTTAGTCAAACACTTCTAATTCAAACAGTTCGGTTTAGCAGTTCAGTTCTATTTGACCCATAGATAGGGCTCTATCAGGTGCTACCACTCTGTGCCAAAGTGGATCTGGGAGCAATGGGAATCAAGGGGTGCTCCGCATTCCCCAAAGCCCCAGCATCACTGGAACCTTACCATCAGATTGTTTAGTGACACTCATTGGGGGGGGCTATCCTTCTGCAGAGGTGCCGTCGGTGTATTTATTCTACAGCCCCAACTGACTGGGCAATACACAGAGTTAATGTTAAAACAGTTTTATTTCAGATTATTCTGTTTGAAATAAGTACACAGTTTAAATGTGAAAACAGTTTTATTTCGAACAATTCAGTTTAGAAAAAGTACGCAGTTTAAATGTCAAAACAGTTCTATTTTTAAAAAATCAGTTTAGCATAAATACGCAGTTTAAATGCTTCAAACAGTAAACTCAAGAAACAATAGTTTAGTTCTATTTAACCTATAGATAGGACCCATATCAGGTGCTACCACTCCGGGCCAGAATGGACCTTGGAGCGATGACAAAGGGATACTCCGCATTCCCCAAAGCTCCAGCATTACTGAAACCTCACCATCAGATTGTTTAGTGTCATATATAGGACACTCGTTGGGGGGGATCGGTATATTCTACAGCCCCAGCCGACTGGACAAGGGATAGATGTAAACAAACAGAGATAGATAGATAGATAGATAGATCAAATTGAGGTTGACAGAGCGAAAGACATTTTTAAGCAGACATATATATATATATATATATATATATATATATATATATATATATATATTCATATATATATATATGTGTGTGTGTGTGTGTGTGTGTGTGTGTGTGTGTGTGTGTGTGTGTGTGTGTGTGTGTGCTTATATTTGTCAATCACTCTACCTCAGTTTGATCTATCTATCCATCTATATATATACCCAGTGATAGATAGATAGATAGATAGATAGATCTGAAGAGGACAGACAGATAGGTTGGTTAGATAGTTGGTGTTTTATGGCATATCAACTATTATTGGTCATTTAATGCCAAATCGTGTATTATTATACATACATACATACATACATACTTTGTGTTCTTTCTATTTTTTCAATTCCGCTCTCCTACAAACTTTTTCCTCTTCGCTATCTCCATTCTGTCAGCGGGGTATAAAATACGTTCTCTTTGGCTCGGAGCACGGCCTCGGAATCTAAGACTTTAGAGCTACCCATTTACTGTACCATGATCAGCTGCTTCTTCAACTTTCTCACCACAAACGTTTCTGGTTGCCCGCCCCTTGCGTCGTTACAGCCTAGTTTGAACTCTAAATTCCCGGTTATCTGTGTAACTTTCCAATCAGACACGGTATGAACCAATGTACAATGTGTCAGCACACCAACTAACATGATACTACCAACCACGGCAGGTACCTTCCATGGCAAGAACTGCATTAGACACATGATATACACGCCACAAACTAACCCGTTCCAAAATATTGCTGAACTTTCAACTCACCCTAGTATTTAGATGGTCCAGTCGGCAATGGTTGCAGAATACACTGACTCCATCTCTGCAAAAGGGTAAGACTCCCCCAACGAATGTCCTAGATATGACACAAAACAATCTGGTGGTGAGGCTCTAGTAATGCTGGAGATTTGGGGAATGCGGGATACCCTCTCATTATCACCGCTCCCAGGTCCACTCTGTTCCGAAGTGGTAACACCTGAAAGGGTCCTATCGATGGGTTAAATAGAACTGTTTGATATTTAAACTGAGTGCAAACAAATGACTAATGCTAAATTGAATTGTTTGAAATCGAACTGTTTGATCATTTAATTGTGTGTAAACAAATGACTGAATTTAATTGAATAGTATGTGATACATAGCAATACTTGGAACTACTTAACAATATGATGGTGAGGCTCCAGTAATGCTGGAGATTTGGGAAATGCGGAGTACCCACTTATTGTCACCGCTCCCAGGTGCACTCTGTTCCGAAGTGGTAACACCTGATAGAGTCCAATCTAGGGATCAAATAGAACCAAACTATGCAATTAAGTTAACTGAATTGTTTGAAATTGACTGTTTTTACATTTAACTGTGTGTTTAAACTGCGTACTTACGCTAAACTGAATTGTTTAAAATCGAACTGTTTTGACATCTAAACTGTGTGTTAACGAAAAAAACTATACTAAGTTGAATTATTTAAAATAGAACAGTTTTTGCCATTTAAACTGATACTAAGCTGAATTGTTTGAAATAGAACTGTTTTGACATTTAAACTGTGTGTAAACAAAAAAAACTATACTAAGTTGAATTATTTGAAATAGAACAGTTTTTGCCATTTAAACTGATACTAAGCTGAATTGTTTGAAATAGAACTGTTTTGACATTTAAACTGTGTACTTATGTTAAACTGAATTGTTTAAAGTAGAACTGTTTTGATATTTAACTGTGTGTAAACAAAAAAACTATACTTACACTAAACTGAACTGTTTGAAATAGAACTGTTTATTTCTGAAACGTAATTAAACGTTTCAGAGAAAATTAAGTAAATAGATAAATGACTAAAGCAGACAGTCTTCAAATAGCCAGGCCGAGGCACTCATGGTAATTAAAAATAACCTGGGAGGACTGGAGGTCCATAGATCATGTGTGCATGCGCAGGGCGAGCGAGCTAATGTCCCTCCCACCGACACAACAGGCGGAAGTGAGGGAACGACTGGTGTCCTTTCGGGGGTTGGCGGCAAGAAGTGATAAGATGAAGACGTCAGTAGAACACAAGCCCCGAAAATGTAAGGAGACGAAAGTTCGCGAGCCCTAAATTCTGGGGGCACTCGAAAAGGGGCGTTAGACCCAGCGGACAAGCATGTTAGAACCATGAAAAAATTCAAGGTCTGTGTCTGCTCTCTCTTTCCCACTATGATATGTTACTTATTTTTGTCTAGTTGACGCCGTCGTCTTAGTTGCTATACTGTCTTTCTTTCTCCCGGCGAGCACTTGCTACCTAGTAGTAAATAAACCTTTGAGTAGTTTAACAGAGTTTCGCGTTCGTCAACTTGTTACCGCATCGAGGTTACAATGGGGTCGAAATGTCTCTTTAGTACCGAAATGGTACATTTGTATAAAAATGGGTCTGGCATTAAATAAACTACAATGGTTGATATGCCATAAAACAAAACCAAACAAAACCAAACAAAACAAAACCTAGTATTTACACAATTTACACGTCTATGACTATTGTTCTTATCTTGATTGTTATATTCACAACATTTCGGCGGCTGTACTCTCCCACCTTCTTCAAGTATCTTTTGTCGTAGTCGGTAACTGAATTGCTCTACTTTACCCTTGATCCTTACCTTATAATGCTGAGTGTAAAGCAAGGTGGCATCAAGTACCATTTTTTGAGTCTTTTGTATGACTCGACGGCGGATTGAACCCGGTCTCCCGAACTATTAGCGAATACTCTACTCATTAGACCAATTGCCCGGTTATGATAATATCCTGAAAATGTCATTGATTTCTAAAGTTCTAACGATATATATATATATATATATATATATATATGATAATAGATACATATATATTATTGTATATTCAATCCATGGAAAATATTATTCTGCGACCTAAGGTTTCATGAAGTTTATAACAACATTCATCAGGCAGTTAAGAAGATGGAATGAAATTGTAAATCGAAATACAGACAAAAAATCGAAAATACGACAAAAAACCGTTAGGATTTCGTTTGTGTGTGGTTGTAAGTCTCCGGGTGTATGTGTGTGTGTGTATGTGTACGTGTGGATGCGTGTTTTTAGGATAAGTCAGGCCAGGAACGAAAAGCGTTGGCTATAGCGGAAATGCACTTGGTTCGACACATAACCACATAGTGACTTACTGATGACCAACACTCTCATAATATATATATATATATATATATATATATATATATATATTTCAGTGAAGTACAAAAAAATTCATTTGATTAACAAAGGCAAAGATTCGGTGGGTGACTTACAAAATAACGGATTATCACTTTTTTTCTGATAGTTATAACGTATTCTTTTTCTTCTAATTATTATCTTCGTTTTCGCACTTGATGTATCTGGCGACTATCACCGAAGATCAAGTGACAGCAAGTCTCTACAAATATCTTGCACTCTTCCCAATATTCTCACAGATCATATCAGTGTTATTGTTTTAATCGTCTTACTTATTTTTCGGCACACCGACAACGAATCTGGCATAAAATAACCTAACAAGAGTTGACATGTTCTTAAACGAAAACAATCTCTTGTTTTCATTCTATATGATCGCATAACAAAACTTGTTTTCTTCTTCAAATCTATTCTTTTTCTTTGGCACGTTTTCTATTTTTTTCTTCTTCTTCCTACATTGTCCCCTCCTCTCTCTCTCTCTCTCTCTCTCTCTCTCTCATCCATTAAAAGAATACCTCAGGAGAACGAGAAAACTACGGGAAACAAAACTATATAGCAGAAATCTCCTCAAAGGGATAAACACCTGAGCTAAATGGTCCCGAGTACCTTACAATAAGATACTCAGGACCATTCTTAAATTGGACGAAGGAAGTATTCCAACAAATAGACCAGAGAACAAGAAAACTCATGACGATGCTATTGTGGGAGCCTTACCCATCTCACCATAATGGACTCTTCTCACTGTTATGAGTACTGAGAGATTTCGCTGCCAGAGGGGCAGATCAATATCGGTCTGACACCTCCCCAGGTGTCGGGTAGCACTTCGGCCGGCCGTGTTATCTGCGGCACGGATCTGGCCGAGTGTGTCTCGGTACCTGGAGATTTCCTTCGGCCTCAGGGGGCCTTCCCCCCAGGCTTTTACCCCCTTTCGAGGGGGGTTGGGTTCATTGCCCGGCGCCCCTAACAAGGGGAATGCCGACGGGGCCGAGAGCATTTTTGGCAAACTCCGGGCGCGTGTGGGCTACGGCCCTGAGCCCGGTCCCACCCAAAAAAAGGCCTTGTGCCATACATGCCCGTAAGGTGGGGCGTGCATCAAATACCGCAGATCAATATCGGTGTTATCCGAACAGTACGAGACTTCTTACCTTTTCTATGTAACTCTATCTTTCTTGTGTAATATAATCTGTTATCTAATGTCCGTGTTTGTGTTTTCATAAGTGACCCTTTCCGGGGCCACAACAGATGCATAAGGCCTTACATCCCAGAGATGACGTAGACAGACTATATGTGTCAAGAAAAGTCGAAGGAAAAGGATTCGACAACATTGAAAATAGCGTCGATACACTGATAAGACGTCTCGAAGACTACATAAAAAAGAGCAAAGAAAAACTGATTACAGCCACCAAGATCAACACGAACAACAATAACTAGAAAACAAAAATGGGAATAAAAACAATTATATTGACATTTGAAGCGACAAACAAGCATCATCTCACACAAGTAGATTTGGCCATGAAAAAGAAAGGGAAACCTAAAGAGAGAAACTGAATCTATTCTAATAGCAGCACAAAACAACGCCATGAGGACAAACTACATTAAAGCAAAAATAGATAAGACACAACGAAATAGCAAGGGTAAGTTATGTGGTGATAGAAACGAAATGATCAATCAAATAATAAGCGAATGCAATAAATTAGCACAAAAAGAGTGTAAGACGAGACACGACTGGGTGGGGAAAGTAATCCACTGGGAGTTGTGCAAAAAATTAAAATTTGACGATACGAACAAGTGGTATATTCACAAACCGGAATCCATTCTGGAGAATGAGACGTACAAACTTCTCTTGGATTTTTAGATACAAACGGATCACCTAATCTCGGCCAGACGACCAAACCTAGTGACAGTCATCAAAAAAAGAGAACCTACCAAATAGTGGACTTTGAAAATAAAAGAAAGCAAAAAGAGAAATAAATTTCTAAAAAAAACCTAAAAAACCTAAAAAACAAACAATGAAACTTGAAGATGACGGTGATACCAATTGTATTTGGTGTACTTGGAACGATCCCTAAAGGACTGGTGAAGGGGTTGGAAGACTTGGAAATAAGAGGACAAGTAGAGACCATTCAGACTACAGCACTATTAAGATCGGCGAGAATACTGAGAAGAGTCCAAGAAACTTGAGGAGACTTGCTGTCAATCAAATTCCATTGAGAAACCATCAGCTAACACTGATATGAAAAACTTTCAAAGAAGTAAATTATAATAATAATAATTTTGAGATCCAAACGGATCACCTAATTCCGGCCAGAAAACCACACCAAGTGCTAATTAACAAAAAAAAGAAATTGTCGTCTAGTGGATTTTGTAATTCCAGCGGAACACACAATGAAAATTAAAATAAAATAAAAAGATAATCAAATACTTGAAGCTTGCTAGAGAACAAAAAAAAATTGTGGAACATACAGGTGATGGTGATATCACTTGTAGTTTTGCGCTTTGAACGGTCTTCAATGGATTGGAAAGGGGATTGGAACAGTTTAAAATCTGAGAAAGAACTAAGACCATTCAAACTACAGCATTGTCAAGGTCGGCTAGAATACTAGGAAGAGTCCTGGAGACCGGAGGAGATTTGCTGTCACTCAGACTTCAGTGAAAGATTACAAGCTAACACTGGTGTGAAAAACTCACAAGTAATATTGGCATAGGGACTAGAGGACATAGAGAAAAAAAGAGACCATCCAAACTACAGTATCGTTGAGATCGGCCAGAATATTGAAAAGAGTCTTGGAGATTTGCTGTCACTCAGACTCCAATATAAAACCATCAGCTAACGCTGGAGGGGAAAACTCTTAAAAGAGTAAATAATAATAATAATAATAATAATAATAATAATAATAATAATCGAATACACAATCAAAGAAGAAATCTACTACTCGCTTGAAAGCCGCGGGCTATTTCTAGAACAGAAAGAATGTTGCAAAGGAACAAGAGGAACAAATGGCTAATCATATATAGACCAGTGCATTCTAAAGGAGGTAAACATATGAAAGAACAATGTAACTATGGCATGGATAAACGACAAAAAAGCTCATGACATGATTACGCAAATATGGATAATAGGATGTCTGAAAATTTTCAAGATATCAGAACAAGCAATAAACTTCATCATGAAAGCTATAGAAAACTAGAATAGTGGAATTAACAGCAGGGGGACAAACCCAAGCAGAGGTAGAAATTCTTCCGTGGAAACTCTTTATCACTATTACTATATGTAGTAGAAATGATGCCACTTAATTATATACTAAGAAATGTACAGGAAGCTACAACTTCAGAAAGTCGCAGGAAACGATTAACCACCTCATGTATATAGATAATATTGGGATATTTGCCGAGAATGAAAGTGAACTAGAAATCTTCATAGAAACTATCAGAAACTAAAGCGAAGATATATGAACTGAATTTGGGATTGAAAACTGTGTCATGGTTATAATAAAAAAAGGAAAAAGGGAAACAATAGAAGGAAAAGAACTACCCAACCAAGAAAGCATTAGGTATGGGATAAAAAGAAAACTACAAATACCTGGGAATATTAGAAGATATATTCAAGCAAATGGACAGGGGGGAGGAAGTAAGAAAAGGTACCTTAGAAGAACAGGAAAACTTCACGAAACCAAACTCTGTTGCAGAAATCTCATCAAAGGAATGAATAGCTGGACAGTCTCTTTTGTAAGGAAACCAATGCCTGGACAGTCTCTTTTGTAAGGGAATGAATACTTAGACAGTCTCTTTTGTAAGGGAATGAATAGCTGGACAGTCTTTTTTGTAGGGAACAAATGCCAGGACAGTCTCTTTTGTAAGGGAAAGAATAGCTGGACAGTTTCTTTTGTAAGGGAATAAATAGCTGGACAGTCTCTTTTGTAAAGGAATGAATACCTTGACAGTCTCTTTTGTAAGGGAATGAATTGCTGGACAATCACTTTTGCAAGGGAATGAATTGCAGTCTCTTTTGTAAGATACTCAGAATCCTTCCTAAAATAGACAAGGTAAAAGCTCACACAGATAGACCATTGAACAAGGAAACTGATGAACATGCACAAGGCCTAATATCAAGAGATGACATAGACAGACTCTTTGTGCCACGAAAAGAAGGAGGAAATGGACTTGCCAATATTGAGGATTGTGTTGATGCAACAATCCAGAACCTCGAAGTATATGCAAAAATAGATACAAGAAAGATTAATGATAGCAACAATATCAACATAATTTAAAGACAAACAGGAAAACAAGAAAAAATATAGAAAAAGCAACTGTATGGATCCTCCAAGAAACAAGCGAAGTCAATCGCACACCAAATGATCTGGACATGGCTTAGAAAAGAAAACCTTATCAACCGATTTCCGTACTAAAAAAAGTGTTTAATTTTGTGCAAAAAAGACTCGAGAAGTTGTAATTTTGGTATCTGTATTTTTGTATTTATTAACCAACCGGTGAATTCGTGGTAGTTTTTTAAATTTCACAGACTATAATATTTGACTTACCGTGAAAATATTGAAGAGTCAAAATCTGAAATGATATTAGAAGTCTTTTCCCTCTAAGAGTATTAAAAATACAATTTCTTAGCCAATTAGAATCATAGAATCATAGAATCAACTTTTCAGAATCATAGAATCATAGAATCAAAGAATCAACTTTTTAGAATCGTAGAATCATAGAATCAACTTTTTTAGCTAATTTCGAACCTAACTTCTTTAAATTAAATGAAAAGTTTCCTGAAAAGTTAAATCTTTTCTTGTAAGCAGATAAAATTATTCAGAACGTAAATATCTTTAATTGATATAGTTAAGATTCGTGCAATGAAATATAGCCATAAATTTTAGCTTAAAATAAAATCACATATTTTGTGTGGGTAAAAATCTTTTTATCGGTTTGTCACTATGTAAGAAAGAAAATGTTTTGATGCCTTCAAGTATATGGGAATTAATGCAGATATTATATCAGCTTGAAAATTTTTACGCAAATATAAATGTAAACAAAGATTGTTCTGTTTAAGAAAAATTAAACGAGTTGAAATTAATAGCATTCTTGTAAAAAAAAAAGAATATTGATTTACATTTAAAAGAAATAAACGAAAGGTTGAGGAAGCATAAAATAAACCACACTAAAAAACATTTATTTCTCTGCTTATTCGTACAATTAAGAATATGTGACTACCCCTCAGCTAAAGGGTAAAGAATACCCCAGCCCAATGATTTCCAGGGTATGACACTAAACTGCATCTGATGGTGAGGCTCCAGTTCTGGGGCTTTGACGAATGTGGAATACCTCTTCATTGTTAATACTCCCAGGTCCAATCTGACCTGGATTAGTAGTAAAAGTTAGAGTCTCATCTGTGGGTCAAAAAGAACAGTTCAACAATTTACAAAAGATTATTATTATTTGTTATTTGAAACTATATATGATCATCATCAGGTCACGCCATCAGCACGGATATCCCCGACCCTTCCTTGCCACCCCTCTCTATTGTCTATTGCTTCCGGCAGGTCTTCAGGGTTACATCCTGTATCGGCACAGAGCTGTTGTATGTAGGTTCTTGCTGGTTGTTCTGCCTTTGCTGGTCCATGTGAAGGGGTCCACAGGAGTACGTCACTTATGAGTTCGTCCCTACTTCTCCAGCAGTGTCCCGCGTGTCTGGTTGTCTAACTTGGATAGTTTTCGTGATAGGTGGTAAGTGGCCGTACAGCTGTTGCTTTGTGGGGTGAAACTATACATAAGTGTGCAAATTATTGATATTACATAGAAATACTCGATAAATCGAACCACTAATATTAAATACCAATACTTGAAACCATTTAACTGTGTGAAAACAAATGATTAATATTAAACAGAATTGTTAGCATGAGCAATGCATAAAACCATATAACTGTGTGCAAATAAATGATTAATATGAGAACTATTAGCGTTACATAGGAATACTTGAAACATTTAACTGCGCACAAACAAATGTGCTCTAACTTGTTTAAAAATAAGGTTAATTTCAAACTATTTGATTACAAAGCAATATATATATATATATATATATATATATATAAACTGGATTAGGAGTTAAATACTCCCCAAGGGTTGATATGCCACAAAATACCAACCATCAATCAAATCTATAATTTATTACGACGATAATCATTATGCTAAGCATACCTCTTGAAAAGGAATTTTCTTTTTAAATAACAAATTTTAAAAATTAAAGATTAAGTTTTTTTTTAAATTACCAATCAAATTATAAATGATGATAATCATCATCATCAGGTCACGCCATCAGCTCGAATATCCCTGACCCTTTCTCGCCACCCTTCCTTATCGTACATTGCTTCCGGCGGGTCTTCAGGGTTACATCCGGTATCAGCACAGAGCTGCTGTATGTAGGTTCTAGCTCGTCGTCCTGCCATTGCTCGTCCATCGTTCATTTTTACTTCTCCAGCAGTGTCCCGCATGTTTGGTTCGTCTAACTTTGATAGTTCTCGTGATGAGTGGTAAGTGGCCGTACATAGAGGTGCCCGTGGTGTAATGGTTATCGTCGTAGGAAGTGGACACAGCGACACGAGTTCAAATCCTGGACGAGGCTGATTGCATTTCACATAGCTCTAATACCCTTGGGAAAGGTATGAATCCAGTTGTTCTCCCTCCAGCTATGGGTAAATAGTAGGGCAAACTGGGTTTTTCAGCCTTGGTGAGGCAACTAGTCTAGAAAAAGGAAAACTCTGAATTCAAACCTGTTAAACTCCACTTAAAAATTGACGGAAGGGTTGGTAAATATGGTAAATGGCCGTACAGCTGCTGCTTTGTGAGGTGCTGCCTCCATAAATGATGATAAAGTTTCACATGGCCCTGTCGGCGGGGCTTAGATTCCATTCCTAGCGGAGCTGATTCCATTCCTAGCGGAGGTGATACAGCCAGCATATGCAAAGTGGTAACCCCACCCTCTAAAAGTTTCCGGGGTCTAACACTAAAATGCATCAAATGGTGAGGCTCCAATTCTGGAGTTCTGCATAATGTGGTGTACTCTATCATTACTATTACTCCTATCGTATTCGATAGTACCGCGTACAAAAAAAAATCCTCTTCAGAAATAGTTACACATGTACAATGAACCGAATTCCGTAATCTTGAGATATAAAATAACCCCAGACAAGTTGGCGTACCATTAAAATCAGTCGATCAATCATTTAGAAATAATAGAAATAAGATAAATTGATAAAAATGAATTAATAAGAGAAGAGTTTAAAATATTTATTTCGGAAGTTGATTTGTGTAGATAACAATTTTCAGACGTGACAGTTTTGTCAATTGTTGTTAGAGCTCTGAGAATGATTCCAATAAGCCTTCTGAAAAGACTGACTGAACAGGAAATCTCCCGGAAGAACGGAGACTCTCCAGACAACGGTATGGCTAAAACGGATGAGGAGGAGAAAGAAAGTGAGATGGAATTATCGAAAGGAAAAAAAAAGGAAAAATAGGAAAATAAAAAGGAGTAAAAAGAAGAGCCAAATAGAAATGAAGGTGTACAAAATGCACGGATAATAAACAGCAACTACGTAAATCGAACATAGCTGTCAATCATTACTTCGCCTACACAATCGTCTTTCGTTAATAGACAGTCTAAAACTTCGTCTTCATAAACACAGTAGCCACTAATTACATTATTATATTAACGGTGTTTCTTAATTGATCAGACTTCTTGCTTATACGGTCAGAGAATAAGAAATAGTCAAAGAGTAGAAAGAAGCCAATAATTCTTTGACGATCCGTACGCGTGAGGTCAGATTGATATCTACCGAATTTCAAAGAAAACAGGAACCGATGTTTGAAAGTTTGAAACTCCCCTGAGTTCTTCTATATACTTCTTCGAGCACTGGCTCGTTTAAAAATGATGTTACCGAGAAACTATTCGCTTACAAGTCTAATATATATATATACATGGTGCCTTCAATAAGTTTCCAGACTTTTTTGTACAGGTATTTAAAATTGTCGTAGACTCTTGAAAATTCAGTATTTTATTGCTATATATCTTATGAGATGACTGACCAATTTTTATGATTTCAGGTTCAAATAAACAGATACAGAAGGAATTCGAATACACCCTACTAAAACCTAATTGTCACTGCTAGTGAATTTCAAAAATGCAATCTGACACTTTAGAAGAACGATATGCAATAAAATTCTGTTTTAAACTTGGAAAAAATGCCACCACAGAAATGTATGGAATGCTTCAGACTGCTTTTCGACCATCTTGCATGAATCGAGAATCAGTTTTTGAGTGGAATAAGAGATTCAAGGAAGGCAGGATGTCTGTGAGGGATATGAGAGGAGTAAGGAAGTCAATACACCAGACTTGATTGGCCAAAGGGTTAGGGTTAGGGTTACTATATTGAGACTTTAAGGGAGTTCAGCAAGAGATTCCGTCGGAAGAGGCCAGCACTCTTCAAATCGGGTCGGTGGCATTTCCACCAGGACAATAGACCAGTTCATAACTCCATCCTCGTCACAGACTATTTGACCAAGATGGGCATCCAGACAGTTCGTCACCCTCCCTATAGTCGAGACGTTGGTCCCTGTGACTTTTGGTTATTCCCTAAGCTCAGAAGCTGTGGTTATGAGACAATTGAGGAGATGAAAGTGGCTGTGACGAAGGTCATTGACACGCTCACACAAGAGGACTTCGATGGGGCCTTCTAGAAGTTGTTGGAACTGTACAACAAGTGCATTGCAGCCGGAGGAGATTACTTCGAAGGGGATTAGAGTTTCATGTGTGTACTATCAATAAAAGGTCCAATACGAAAAAAGTCTGGAAACTTATTTAATGATCCTCGTATATACATACATGTGTGTGTGTGTGTGTGTGTGTTTGTGTGTGTGTGTGTGTGTGTGTGTGTGTGTGTGTGTGTGTGTGTGTGTGTGTGTGTGTGTGAACGGGATTTAGTATTAAATAACTTACAAGGGTTGATATGTCATAAAATAGCCGAACCAAATTTGAAGCAGAGAAGCAAGGAATCTATGGTCTTAAGTTTCCAAGGAGACTTCTAAATTAACATGCACAACTTTCAATAGTCTTTTCAAAAACCTGTAGGAAGACAACAAGCAGCTCCCTTAGATAATCGGCGTGCCCGTAAGGGGACACGTATGGTATCACATGACAGTCCAAGAAACCCTTTATTCCCTGTTCTTTGAACAATGGAGACGTTGTCGCTGACCCTGCCCAAACTGAAGAATACACTGACTGTATCCTTAAAAAATGAATAATAACCTCCCCTCAAAAAAGATTGAGTGTCCTGGATATGACATTAAACTGAATTTAATGGCGAAGCTTCAGTTCTGGAGCTTTGGGGAGTGTTCTCAATCACTTCATTGCCATTACTCCTGGTTCATTATGAATAAACGGTAGTACCTGTTACGGTCTCGTTTATTGACCTACTAGATCGGTTTGAAACTTATTTGTATTAGATAGAAATACTTGAAACTATACTAGTGTGTGCAATTGATTTTTATTATTATTATTAACTCTTTTAGAGTTTTTCACGTCGGCGTTTGCTGATGGTTTTTCACTGGAGTTTGAGTGACATCAAGTCTCCTCAAGTCTCCAGGACTCTTCTCTGTATTGTCGTTTGGATGGTCTCCACACGTCCGCCAACATCCAAATCCTCCAGGCCCTTTAATAGTCCTTCAGTCACTGTACCAAAAGCACCAATCACAATTGGTACAACCGACACTTTCATGTTCCATAGTTTTTTTCAATTCTCTAGCAAGGTCGAGGTACTTATCCTTCTTTTCACATTCTTTCAGTTTTATTCTGTGGTCACCCGGGACAGCAAAGTCGACAATTTAGCAAGTTCTCTTTTTTTGTTGATTATTATAAGGTCTGGTCTTCTGGCCGTGATTAGGTGATCCGTGTGTATGTCAAAGTCCCATAGAAGTTTATGCGTGTCATTTTCAAGGATAGGTTGTGCATATACCATTTGTTTGTATGGTCAAATTTAAATTTATTGCACATTTCCCAGTGGATCACCTTGCCCACCCAGTCGTTTCTAGTCTTGTACTCTTTCTGTGCTAATTTGCTGCATTCACTTATTATGTGATTGATTGTTTCATCTCTGTCACCACATAGTCAACATTTTCTATTTTGTTGAGTCTTATCTATTCTCGCCTTGATATGATTGGTTCTTATGGCGTTGTTTTGCGCTGCCATTAGGAGAGATTCTGTTTCTCTCTCAAAGTTTCCTTTTCTTAGCCATGTCCATGTTTTGTCGTCTGAAATGTTGTTTATTAGTCGTTTAAAACGCCCATAGAGTTGTTTTTCTTCCCATTTTTGTTTCATGGTTATTGTCATTCTGTTATTTATCGTGTTATCAGCATTGTTTCTGATGGCTGTAATCAGTCCTTGTTCGTGTTTTTCTATGTAGTCTTCGAGTCGTTGTATCGATGCGTGAACGCTGTCTTCGATGCTGGCAAGTCCTCTTCCTCCTCTTTTCTTGATACATATAGTCAGTCAACGACGTCTCAAGGATGTAATGCCTTGTGCATGGTCATTAGTTTTCTAGTTTTTGGGTCCATTTGTTTAAGTTCATCTTTGGTCCACTTGAGAAAGGGTCCCGAGTATCTAACAAGGGATACAGCCCAAATGTTTATTCTTTTGATAAGGTTTCTGCTAGAGAGTTTTGTCTCGAGTAGTTTTCTAGTTCTCCTGAGATATTCTTTTTGAATTTTATCTTTCATTTTTTGATAGTGTCAACCTCCAAGATTCCCAAGTATTTGTAGGCGTCGTTTTCTCCGAGCGTTCTAATTTTGTCTTGATTTGGTAGCTCTATCCCGTCAGTCCTATGTCGTTTGTCACTTTATTATTATTATTATTATTATTATTGTTTTTCACTGGAGTTTGCCACTTTATTATTATTATTATTGTTTTTGTTGTTGTTTTATTATTATTACTATTATGGTTTTTCACTAGAGTCTGAGGAACAGCAACTCTCCCCAAGTCTCCAGGACTCTTTTCAGTATTCTGACCGATCACAACAATGCTGTAGTTTGGATGGTCTCCACTAGTCCTCTTATTTCCAAGTTCTCCAGTCCTTTAGTGACAGTATCGAACACGACAATTACAATTGGTATCACCGTCACTTTCAACATCACTTTCACGTTCTTGAATATTATTGGTGCCACATAGAAATACTTGTAAACCATAAAACTGTTTATTCAATAGAAATACTCGATACCGTATAACAAGAAATCATATGTATTAAGAATAGTTATTTGAAGCAATAATTGTTTACTTATTATTAGTCACTTGAAATCATATAACTGTATGAAAACAAGTTACTATTATTAGATAGAAATAATCACTTGAATCCACATAATTATTAGTATTAGATAAGAAAACTTGAAACCATATAACTGTACAAAATTTTATATTACATAGGAATACTTCATATACAATTGCAAATTATAATTTGTATTGAGAATATTTGCTTGAATATATAATTGTTTAATAAGGATTAATATCAGTTACATAAAACCATATTACAATTAGTATTTGATAGGAACACTTGAAACCATACAACTGAGCGCAAATTATTTGTATTTGGTAAGAATACTTGATACCATATAACTATGTGCAAAAAAAAACTCTTAAGAAAAAACTTCACAAAAATGTAAATATAAACGTACAATATATGCGATTCCCTAACCTTTAGGCATAAAATAACCCTAGACGAGTTGACATGCCGTTAAAATTGATCAATCAATCAATTATCTAGTTCCAATATTTGGTTTGTGTTGTAATCGAATATCGATAGGCTTCCATCGATATCAATAAAAATATCGATAAGTAAAACACAACCTTGCTTTTACCAGCTGTTTAGAAAGCAAATGGCTTTTCCAGACGCGTTGTAGCTGGATTCGGAAAAAGAGGCGTTTCTTGTACAATACATCCACACGCATCGGTTTAGTGTTAGGAATTTTCACGTTGTGTGGGAGGAACGGCTTCCCGCTATATAAGGTTATAATCTGCGAATGCCAAAACTCTCTTGTTCTCATTCTACAATACTATATCGATTCCTCCTGCTACCTCCAATAAAACAACTATTTTTAGACTTTGATAAGAAAAGGAAAAAAAAACATTTAACCCTTTTATTTTGTATTTACTGTATGCCAAAACATGTCTTCGTTTACTACCTGGCATTTTATTTTTCGTTTAATTGTAATATTTTATGATAAATATTATCGATACAATGAATTTTTTAATGAATTTTTATATAACATTTTCTTTTACTCAGCTCTAATACATGTACTAAAATCTATTAACATCTTAATGGATCACATTGAGTGAAACGCATAATTTGGTACATCATATTTAGCGTAAAATGCAAATAAATGTAAAATTAATGTCTTAGATTGTTTGAGTATTTATGTTTTTTAAATAATATTAAATAAATAAATGGACCACTTAGTATCCGGTTGCCTAATCTTAACACCAATAAAATATAAAGAAAGGCGTGATAAAATAGGATATTATATTCATTGGTGACCCCACAAGGCACCAACTATACGGTCACCTGCCTCCCGTCACGAAAACTATCCAAGTTAGACGAACCAGACACGCAGGACACTGCTGGAGAAGAAGGGGCGAGCTCATAAGTGATGTACTCATATGGACCCCCGCATATGGCCGGACAAAAGCAGGACGGTCAGTTCGAACATACATACAGCAGCTATGTGATGATACGGGATGTAGCCCTGAAGACCTGCCAGAGGCGATGAATAATAGGGGGAAGTGGTGAGAGAGGGTCAGGGATATCCGTGCTAGCGGCACGACATGATGATGATGATGATGATGATGATGATGATGAACATTGGAAATTATCAAATACTATAGAATATTGTATAGTGAAAAATGGTGTAAACACCAAGCAGAACCAATTTAAAAAAAAGTCAAAGAAGCTACTATTATCAGGGACTTTGCTATCCAAACTGATAGAAAAATAAAGAGCAATAGAACATATACAGAGGTTAAGGACTATAAAAGAAAAAAAACATGCCTTCTAATTGATATGTCAGTGGCAATAGATAATAATGCTGATGTGAAAAACTCACAAAGAATAATAATAATAATAATAATAATAATAATAATAATAATAATAATAATAATAATAATATTCTTTGCGAGTTTTTCACATCAACAGGCCAGATTTTGTTACTTTCAGATACAAACAGATCCCTCAATCCCAGCTTGAAGGCCAGACTTAGTTACTTTCAGATACAAACAGATCCCTCAATCCCAGCTTGAAGGCCAGACTTAGTTACTTTCAGATACAAACAGATCCTTCAATCCCAGCTTGAAGGCCAGACTTAGTTACCTTCAGATGCAGACAGATCCCTCAATCCCAGCTTGAAGGCCAGACTTAGTTACCTTCAGATGCAGACAGATCCCTCAATCCCAGCTTGAAGGCCAGACTTAGTTACTTTCAGATACAAACAGATCCTTCAATCCCAGCTTGAAGGCCAGACTTAGTTACTTTCAGATGAAGACAGATCCATCAATCCCAGCTTGAACCCAGACTTAGTTACCTTCAGATGCAGACAGATCCCTCAATCCCAGCTTGAAGGCCAGACTTAGTTACTTTCAGATACAAACAGATCCCTCAATCCCAGCCCGAAGGCCAGACTTAGTTACTTTCAGATACAAACAGATCTCTCAATCCCAGCTTGAAGGCCAGACTTAGTTACTTTCAGATGCAGACAGATCCTTCAATCCCAGCTTGAACCCAGACTTATTTACTTTCAGATGCAGTCAGATCCCTCAATCCCAGCTTGAAGGCCAGACTTAGTTACTTTCAGATGCAGACAGATCCTTCAATCCCAACTTGAACCCAGACTTATTTACTTTCAGATACAAACAGATCCCTCAATCCCAGCCCGAAGACTTTGTTTTGATTAACAAGATTTTGCTGTTTCTGCAGACCACAGAAAGCGAAAACACAGACAAATACTTGGACCTTGCCAGAGAGCTGAAAAAACTTTGAGGCATGAAAATGACGGTGATACCAACTGTTGATGGAGGCCTCGGAACGGCCCCCAAAGGCCTGGAAAAGAGCCTGGGAAAATGGATATCAGAGGAAGAATGAGACTATATAAACCGCCGTACTGTTAGAATTAACTATAACCCTTAGTTGAGTTCTGGGGAGCTTAGGAGACTTGCTGTCACTTGGTCTTCAGTGAAAAACCACATATAATAAACGAATGCAACAATCTAGGATATAGGTACAAGAGCAGGCGCAATTGGTTGGGGAAGACGATCCACAGGGAATTATGCAAACGACTGAATTTAAACCAGACATACCAATTGCAAATGAATACACCAGAAATAATCCTTTCTGGAAGATGAAACTAAATCCTTTGGAATTTACAAATGAAAACGAATCACCTAATTCTGGCGATGGAACAAACTTGAACAAGAATAAAAGAAATTGTCAACAAATGGGCTTCACCATTTATCCAGATCACTGAGTGAATTTTTTAATGCTAAAAACTAGATAAAAACTTAGAACTTATCGGAGAATAGAAAAATTATCGAACATGAAGGTAACAATTGTCAAAATCATGATCCGAATACAGGAACCATCGCGAGAAACCTGGAAAAGAGACACGAGGAACTTGCAGATCCTGTTTGAATACTATAAAGAGTCTAGGAGAACTGATGATTTGGTTTGGTTGGTTTGGTTTTATGGCATATCAACCTTTGTAGGTTATTTAACGCCAAATCCATTTTTATGTAAATAATCTGTTCTATTTAAAACAATTCAGTTTAGCATAAGTACACAGTTTAATGGTCAAAAACATTTCCATTTCTAACTATTCAAGCAGTTGTATGTAACAATTCAGTTAAGTGTAAATACAGTTTTAATGTTGAAAAACAGTTCTATTTCAAATAATTCAGTTAAGCATAAGCACGCAGTTTAAATGTAAGTACGGTTTAATTGTAAAAGTCATTTCTATTTCAAACTATTCAGTTTTACTCAAACAATTCATTTTAGCATAAGTATGTTGATAATTCTATTTAACCCATAGATAGGACCCTTATCAGGTGCTACCACTCCGGGCCAGAGTGGACCTGAGAGCAATGGCAATGAAGGAGTACTCCGCATTCCCCAAAGCTCCAGCATTGCTGGAACCTCACCATCAGATTGTTTAGTGTCATATCCAGGACACTCGTTGGGGGGGGGTCTTACACCTCTGCAGAGGTGCAGTCGGTGTATTCTACGGCCCCAGCTGACTGGGCAATACACAGAGTTAAATGTCAAAGTTTTATTTCAGATAATTCAGTTCAGCATAAGTACACAGTTTAGACGTCAAAAACAGTTCTATTTCGAGCAATTCAGTTCAGCACTAGTACGCAGTTCCAATGTCAAAACAGTTCTATCTTTAAACAATTCATTTTAGCATAAATACGCAGTTTAAATGCAAAAATCAGCATAGTGAAAGAAGCACGTAGTTCTATTTAACCTATAGATAGGACCCTTATCAGGTGCTAACACTCCGGGCCAGAGTGGACCTGGGAGCAATGGCAATGAAGGAGTACTCCGCATTTCCCAAAGCTCCAGCATTTCTGGAACCTCACCATCAGATTGTTTAGTGTCATATCCAGGACACTCGTTGGGGTGGGGTCTTACACCTCTGCAGCGGTGCAGTCGGTGTATTCTACAGCCCCAGCCGACTGGGCAACAGGAGAACTGAGGACACTTGCTGTCACTTGGTCTTCAGTGAAGAACACAAGTTACTACTGGTGCGGAAACTTACAAGAAGGGTTCTGGAATATTTACAAAACTTGTTATCTTTTAATCTCCAGTGCAATTCAATAAAAATTCAATAATTGGAGGTCGGAAAGAATCCTCCAGTCCTGACCAGAAAGTCAGTTCTTATTTACAATGGAAGGAAACTCTGTTCTGGTAGTGGATTTCGATGTCTCAGTGGATCAAAGAGAAACATTCTTAAAAAGCATAAAGATGGATCCTCATCAGGAGCTCACCAGAGAGCTAAAGAAACAGTAGGGGTTGAAAGAGATAGTTGTGCTAGTCTTCGTTTGAACACAAGAAAAGTATCTCGAAAAAGGTGGAAGATCCAAGGAATAATGCAAACGGCACAACTGAAAACAGTTAGAATACCGCGAATAGTGCTAAAGTATTGTTGTTACTTTATCTCTAATTTATTCCCGTTGTGGCTACTTGTTTTGAAGAGAAGGCCAGAAGGTTAAAAGAAGTTTAGTTTAATTCAGTACAAAGCCTGAAATATAAACACTCTGAGGGAATCAAAATCACTTGCAGTGGTCTTCTACTTTAGCTCGCTGACCATTTCACGTGGTGAGGTGCTCTTGGTTTGTCAAGTTTTGCTTAGTTTGGCACAAGGCCAACAATACTACAACCTCTGTCCCATGATAGTTGATACATTTGCACTTACATGTCATAAAGCGAAATATAACAACCATTGAGAGACAAAGTATTCTTTATCGTTAATATTCATCTTAAACCTTTTATTATCCATACCAAAAAATACTACTCTATCTCATAATAATTGATACATCTTCATATAAATTTTGTGCACTAAACATTACAACCATTATGGGACAAAGAGATTATTCTTTATCTCTAATATCCTTCTTAAACATTTTATTAATTAGAACAAAAAAAAAACGTTCCAACCACTGTCTCATAATAGATGATACATCTGCCCATAAATTTCATACATTAAATGTAGCAACCATTATGGGAGAAAGATAATATTCTTTATCGCTAATATCCTTCTTAAAGCTTTTATTAATCATAACAAAAAATGTTGCAACTTCTGTCCCGTAATAGTTGATACATTTGCACATAGATGTCAGAGCTTAAATGTAATAACCCTTATGGCGTATAAGTGGTATTGTTTATGTTGATTCACTGATAAGTATGTTTATCGAGAGAGATGATAATAACAACAACGAATGCGAGAGTGATGGCCCCCTGTGGTACCCGGCCCTCACCCCCCGGGAGGGACTACAGTGGTAATAACAAAAATCAACTGGTGTTTTCTTTAATTTGGATTGTCTTAAAATTGTTTTCGTTGGTTTCTTTGTTTAATGGCATATGAACCTTTTGGGGGTTATTTATTGCGAAAGCTATCCTTGTGGAAGAATAATAGCGGTACTATTTAAACCATAGCTGACAGGAAGAAAAAATTCCTTCCTTTCCAAAAGGTATTAGCCCGAAAAGTTAACATAATAGCAGGACTGGAGTTCGAACTCACTTCCTGAATTGTCGCAGTCCAGAACATTAGCAATTATACCACAGTGACACCGCACTATCTCAAAATTGAAAAAAAAGATAGAATTAATTCTTAGTTGCCTCTCTTTGAGCGTTTAAGATGGTCTAAATACTTTCAGGAAATAATTTCAATAATTTAAATGAAGACGTTTACGCAGTTGATCTACTTACATACAATCCCTTGTCTTAAGGGTGGAAGATATCACGGTTTGGTTGTGTTTTATGGCATATCAACCATTGTAAATTATTTAACGCCAAATACTCTTTATACATATATATCAAATATATATGATTTGAATTGGTTGGGTTTTATGGCATATCAACCATTGTTGGTTCTTTAATGCCAAGTCATCTAGTTCATATTTACCAACCCCTCCACTCGGGCAGGATATGACACAAGGTCAATTTTTTAACCGGAGTTTAACTGGTTTGAATTCAGAGTTTTCCTTCTCCTAGACTAGTTGCCTCACCAAGGCTGAAGAACTCAGTCTGCCCTACTATTTACCCATAGCTGGAGGGAGAATAATTGGATTCATACCTTTCCCAAGGGTATTAGTGCTATGTGAAATGCTATCAGCCTCGTCTAGGATTTGAACTCGTCTCGCCGTGTCCATTTCCTACGACGATGACCATTACACCACATATATGATTTGGTTTCGTTGGGCTTTATGGCATATCAAACATTGTTGGTCATTTAGTGCTAAAACCTTTATATATATATATATATATATATATATATATATATATATATATATATATATATATATATGATTTCTAAATACATTTTGTGGATAACATTTCAAACGTGCCCCAGCTCATTTTTTTCATACAGTTAAAAAGTTTCATTTATTTCAATCAAATACGAATAATTCTATTTATTATTAATCATTTGTTTGCACACAGTTAAATGGTTCCAATTATTGCTATGTATCACTAACAATTCAACTAAACAACAGTTATTCGTTCTCACACATTTGAATGATCAAATAGTTCTATTTCAAACAATTCAGTTTAGCATATGAACAAAGTTAAATGGTTCTAAGTATTGCTATGAATCACTAACAATTCAATTAAATGTTAATCGTTTGTTTACAGAGTTAAAGGATCAAACAGTTCTGTTTCAAACAATTCAGTTTAGCATAAGTACACAGTTTATGGGTCAAACAGGTCTATTTGACCCATAGATAGTGCAACCACTCCGGGTCAGAGTGGACCTGGAAGCAATGGCAGTGAAGTGGTACTCCGCGTTCCCCTAAGTTCCAGCATTACTGGATCCTCACCACCAGATTTTTAGTGTCATATACAGGACACTCGTTGGAGGAGTCTTACTCCCTGCAGAGATACAGTCGGTGTATTCTACATCCCCAGCAGATGGGTCAGAAAGGTATCATAGAGATGATTTCTGACGTGTATGAAGCGTAAGAGATCGTGTTTCAATCAATATTTTAATCATCTATTTACGCTTGGAAATTCTGGTAAATATTTGATTTATATCATATTGCGACATCTTTTAACAATATAGCAGTTTCGTTTCGACAGAAACAAAAACTTTTTTATTATTTGAAAATAAAAATGTAAAAAGTTGGATAGTATCACCCATGAGTAAGTACACTCCGAACATATTTTATGAAATTTTTCTAATAGAACATGATTCATTAAAAACGGATATTATTAGCTATGATTTATTACCAAACTCAACAGCATTCTACCCTGAACTCTATGCAGTCTTTCAATTTTGTCTTCGCTGGCCGTCTCCCTTCCGTTTAAGTACTTTCTGAAAATGCTTGGATACTACACGTTAATCTTAGCCAAAAGGCCACGAACAGATATTGGATAGCTACATAGTCATATTCCATGAGATTCTCATAGTGTAATGGTTACCCTCGTAGGAAATGGACATGGCGACCCGAGTTCAAATCCTGGACGAGGTGGTTTGTATTTCACATAGTGCTAATACCCTTGGGAAAGGTATGAATCCAATTATTCTCCTCCACTATGAGTAAATAGTAGGACAGACTGGCTCTTTAACCTTGGTATGGCAAACGGTTGAGGAGAAAGAAAACAGTAAATTCAAACCTGTTGAACTCCGCTTAAAAACTAACCATGTGCCACATCCTGCTCGAGCGAAGGGATTGAGTAAATTCAAATAGAGTTCGGTAATTGATAATACCTAACAATATCAGTTTTTATTGAATAATATTCCACTATAAATAATAAAATTATGGTATCTTTACTTTTTTATTAAAAGAAGACTTTTTTTATTTAAAATAAAAATGTAGTTGTGTACTTATTTATTGGCGATATGGTTTTGACAAAACTTAGTCTGATTTCAGTATTTTATTATTTCTTATAGAACACTATCAAAATGGATTTTATTTACAATCATTAATACCAAACTCTACAGAATTGAAATACTGTAACCAAAAATAAAATTATAGCAAAAATACCTCTGCATCCAAAAAATATTCCATGAATCTATATAAGGAGTATATTTATTTTTTGAATGCTACATATATTTTCCAACGGGGTGTCCTCGTGGTGTAATGGTTAAAGCAATGGTCTGCGAAATCGTAGTACGTGAGTTCGTACTCCAGTCGCGCTATTACGTTCACTTTCGGACAAATACCCTTGGGAAAGGTAAGATCCTCCCAGCTATGGGTTAAATAGCACCACCACTGTTCTTCTCGGAGAATGGCTTTGGCATTGAATAACCAACAAAGGTTGATATGCCATTAAACAAAGAAACCAAACCTATATTTTCCAATTGAGGATTTTAATTCTGTAGAGTTTGGTAATGAAAAATATCTAATAATGTCCATTTCTATTGCATGGTCTTCCACTGGAAAAAATAAAACCTTAATATCTTTTTTATTGAATCATTTGTTAAAGGTGCACTTATGAGCGATACTGTTAATTATGCCATGTAATATCTGTTTTCATTATAAGTACAATAAAAAATATTGATATGTGCTTTATCAAAAGCAATAATACACAATTACTATATACGTTTACCAACCCCTCTCGCATGAGTAGGATGTGACGCAAGGTCAGTTTTTAAACAGAGTTTCACGTGTTTGAATTTAGAGTTTTCCTTCTCCTATATCAGTTTGATAGTAAGGTTAAAGACAGCCCAATCGGTTGGGGTTGTAGAATACACTGACTGCATCTCTACCTGAGGGTTAAAATTTCTCCCTTTTCCCAACGAGTGTCCTGTATATGACACTAAACAACTGATGGTGAGGCTCCAGTAATGCTGGAGCTTTGGCGAATACAGAGTACTTCTCCATTGCCATTGCTCTCAGGTCCACTCTGACCCAGAGTGGTAGCCCCTGATAAGGTCCAATCTATGGGTCCCATAAAACTTTTTGACATTTAAAATGAGTTCAAGTAAATGACTAACTCTAAATTGAATTGTTAGAAATAGAAATGTTTCCTAATTCAACTGTGAGTAAACAAAAGATTGATGTCTAATTGAATTGTTAGTGATACATTGCTATACTTGTAACCACTTCCCTGTGTGCAAACAAATGATTAATATTGAACAGAATTATAAGTGTTCGATTGTAATACTTGGAATCATTTAACTTTTGACTTATGCTGAATTGAATTGTTAGAAATAGAACTGTATGAACAAAATGTGTTTACTTATCATATATACTAAATGTACATGTAAAAGAAGGATTTAGCATTAAATAACTAACAATGGTTAATATGCCGTAAAACCAAACCAAAACTAAGGTTAAAGAGCCCAGTCTGCTCATCTATTTACCTTTTGCTGGAAGGAGAATAGTTGAATTCCTACCTTTCGCAAAAGTATTAGCACTATACGAAATGCAATCAGCCTCAGCCAGGATTTGAACTCGGATCGCTCTGTCTAATTTCTCGGACGATAACCCTTACACCGCAAGCGTCTTCTACACAACTAGTGTATAAAAACAATTACTAATTATTTTTTAGATCTCTAGTGAAGGAGATCATGGTATACACTGTTGATGAGCCCTAATAAGGTCGAAACAGTCGTTCGGTATGTCACACACGATGTTTGCCGGATTTTCTGGTCGTGGTAATATAATTTATGATATAATTCCCCTACTTAAAAAAAAAAATATACATCTATTTCCTGGCCCATTAGATTAGGATTATGCGGATGTGTATCTCCAGTCCTCTTTGGATGATGTAGCCCTGGAGGTGACAGTGTCTATGTAAGAGTACGGACGTAACTACAAGATACATCAGGTTAATTAACAGCACATTTACCATGACTTGTTAATTTGGCATCGCTTGTGTGATATGTATCCCAGTAGTTCAGAGGTAGAGTTTCGGCTCTGCATTCTGTAGTCACTGGTTTGGTCTCCCTGGGGGAAGATCACAATATCCACTGCTGATGAGACCTAATAAGGTCGAAACAGCTATCCAGTCATTCCGTATGTCACACGCAATGTTTTCTGGTCGTGGTAATTCAATTCATAATTACAAATCATAAGAGGATTTTAGGAGGTGCGCGTGGTGTAATCGTTATCGTCGCAGGAATTGGACACGGCGACACGAGTTCAAATCCTGGACGGGACTGATTGCATTTCACATAGCCCTAATACCCTTGGGAAAGGTATGAATCCAATTATTCTCCCTCCAGCTATGGGTAAATAGTAGGGCAGACTAGGTTCTTCAACCTTGGTGAGGCAACTAGTCTAGGAGAAGGAAAACTCTGAATTCAAACCTGTTAAACTCCGGTTAAAAAATTGACCTTGTGTCATATCCTGTTCGAGCGGAGGGGTTGGGTAAATAGGATGACAAGAGGATTTTAGATGCTGGAACGGATAGTTTTTATATGTTCAATGGCATGATCGTGAGAAGAAAGGCACTAGTGGCGTCACTGAAGACTACACCGGACCAAGTCCAAGAAGACCTATTCGTAAATTAAGACTACAAAAGAGCAAGTGCATGTTTGGCACGGGCTCAAATGTTGGAACTAAGACCACATTCCAAAATATTCTATCCGGGGTTGAGCCTTGAAGGGATCGGCCCGACAAACTTTTAAATAAACACGCAGTCACTTGGACCTTGTAAGAAAAATAAACTGGGGTTCCCTACCTACCCACCACGAAACTATCATCGCTTGTCTTTTTCTTTGCCAGTGAAGCACACGGAACATATGTGTGATTTAGACTTTGACGATAACAACTGCGTAGTTGGTAACGTAACTGGAAAAGATAACCACGGTTCTTCTAAGCAGAAGGAGAACAGGAGTTCGAATCGAATTGATTATATTTTCTTTATTATCGTCTTCAATATGTGCCCGTGGTGTAATGGTTATCGTCACAGGAAATGGACACGGCGACACGAGTTCAAATCCCTGACGAGACTGATTGCATTTCACATAGCACTAATACCCTTGTGAAAGGTATTAATCCAATTATTCTCCCTCCAGCTATGGGTAAATAGTAGGATAGACTGAGTTCTTCAGCCTTGGTGAGGCAACTAGTCTAAGAGAAGGAAAACTCTGAATTCAAACCTGTTAAACTCCGCTTAAAAGGTGACCTTGTGTCATATCCTGCCCGAGCGGAGGGGTTGGTAAATATGATTATCGTCTTCAATATGCGCAGTTACTCTCATGAGAGTTGCGAAAAGAAGCAACTTAAATTAAAAAGAGCCCTGACGATTGGATTTAGAATACTCTGACTTTTGAGAAATGAGACATCAAAAATGGATTATCCTAGGTAGGAGATTAAACTGCATCTCTGGTGAGGTTCCAGTTCTAAATATCTGTGAGTTATATTGTATCCCTTCATCGAAATTACTCCCAGGTCCGCTCTAAGTCAGAGTGTAGTGTCTGTTAGGGTTTCGTGTATGGATCTAGTAGATATGTTTGAAATTTCTTCAACAAAAGTACTCATTACCATATAAAAGTAAATTATTTGTATTGAAAAAAATTACTTGAAGCTATAATTGCTTACTAAAGATTATTATCACTTACTTGAAACCATATAATTGTGGATAAATAATATTATTCATCAAATTGAAATAATCAGTTGAAAGGAAATAATGATCAGAATTAAATACGAATAATTAAAAGCATAAAACTGTGTTGCATTTTATGTGGATTAGATCAGAAAACTTGATATAACTGTAAATTATGAGGATTAGATTGGAACACTTGGTATCTTATAACTGTGAATTATCATGTGGATTAGACAGGAATACTTGATATCTGATAAGTGTAAATTATTATGTGAATTAGATTGGAATATTTGATATCTTATAAGAGTTAATTATTATTATTAAACAAGAATAGTGATATACTCGGCTTTATACTTAGATGTGGCACAAGGCCGGATGAATGGGGTACCCAATGAGACTCAAACTCACTGGTTAAGTTTAGTTAGTCGAACTTGCTAACCATTACACCACCCGAGGCACCCAAAATACTTGATATCTTATAACTGTAAATTATTATGTGGATTAGATAGGAATACTTGATATTTTATAACTAAATTTTATGTATTAAGAATATTTACTCGAAGTTATAACGAACCGGCTCATTGGCCTAGTGGGTAGAGTGTTCGCCAATGGTCCGGGAGACCTGGGTTCAATTTGAGGTCGAGTCATACCAAAGTCTTTAAAAATGGTTGTTGATACCTCCTTGATTAACACTCGGCAATATAAAATACGTATCAAGGGTAAAGTGGAGCAATCCAGGGAAAGGAATAGCGCCCTCTCCTACACCTCGGTGTAGTAGCTATTGAAAAGGGAGCCTTCAGGTCGCCCTCAGCTACGGTCGCCAACTTTACTTACTTTTACTTATAATGGTTTACAAAGTATCATTATTATTTGTTACTTGAAACCATTTAACTGTGTAAAATCAAATGAATATTAGCAAATATAAATAGTTACTTGAAACGATATAATCGTATATAAATTACTATTAGATAAAAATACAACCATTGATTGCTTTGGCATATCAACCTTCATGGGTTATTTAATGCCAAAGCCCTACGTGTAGAAGATCAGTAATGGTGCTATTCAACTCATAGTTGAGGGGATAAGGAGATTCAAACAAGTACTGCTCCCAATTGTAGGCTTAGTTTTCACAGGTCTTTCCGCAGCGACCAACTGGTAAATCATATCTTTTTGTGACACATTCTGTTGGTCTACAGTAGTTATGAGAAACCATATGAGAGTGCATATATATATGTGTGTGTGTGTGTGTGTGTGTGTGTGTGTGAGAGAGAGAGAGAGAGAGAGAGAGAGCGTGTGTGTATGAAGGATATTTTTAAGTTAAAATCTACATCTTTAAAATCGAAACCGAGTCGAAATAAAACCTTAATAATTGAATTAAAAAGTTCGAAAACGTAATAAGTAAAGGATCGACTAATTCTATGTGGGTGCAACAAAACAGATGATTGCAATGAACGGAATGACAACTGTCGTTCTTAATCAAATTTGTAATAGTTCTTGCTTACGTAGGTCTATGGCTTACACATACATACACGTACATTGGCTGAACTACACGAACACACACACACACGCACATATGCACACACATATGCACACACACAATCATACGTATATAGAGAGAGGAGACAGAGAGAGAAAATTCTGTCTGTCTGTCTGTCTATTGGATTGATCATTATTTAACATACAATTGTGCTATTTCAAGATATTTTCGATAAAGAGGTCATATTGATTATTAAGGATTATTATTATATATACAGAATTGTGACCTCACGTCAAATAAACCCAAAACTTAGATGTCTGTCAAATTTACTTACACAAGCACGTGCGTCTAAAATATATATCATATAATCATCATCATTCATCATCATCATTAGGACCTGTTTAAAACAGCCCACTGCATTTTTGTTTAGTTCCATCTAACTTTTTCTCAAAATGCTTTCTTAGGGTATAAGTGGTGTAGCCATAAAGTAGTAAATACACGGCTAGAGCTTGAAATAATTTCCATTAGAGAGAGCACTGTGGGGGAGGGGGTTTATGGCATATCAACCATTGTAGGCGGAGGTGCCTGTGGTGTAGTCGTTATCGTCGTAGGAAATGGACACGGCGACACGAGTTCAAATCTTGGACGAGACTGATTGCATTTCACATAGCACTAATACCCTTGGGAAAGGTATGAATCCAATAATTCTCCCTCCAGCTATGGGTAAATAGTAGGACAGACTAGGTTCTTCAGCCATGGTGAGGCAACTAGTCTAGGAGAAGGAAAACTCTGAATTCAAACCTGTTAAACTCCGCTTAAAAATTGACCTTGTGTCATATCCTGCCCGAGCGGAGGGGTTGGTAAATAGTATCAACCATTGTAGGCGATTTGATCCCAAATCCTGTTTATACATATATAATGAATATTTATGATTTGTAAACATATTTTACTGATAACATTTCTAAACGAGTTCATTTTTTGTACACAGTTAAAGGATTATGTAGTAGAGCTGACATCTACAGGGTGGAACAATAAAATTGTTGTCCTAAAGAAAACAACACTACAGCTTTATTTTAAAACTTTTATTGAAAAAATTAATTCAGCTAACTTGATTATGTAGTAGAGCTGACATCTACAGGGTGGAACGATAAAATTGTCGTCCTAAAGAAAACAACACAACCGCTTTATTTTAAAACTTTTATTTAAAAAATCAATTCAGCTAACTTGTTTATGCAGTAGAGCTGACATCTACAGGGTGGAACGATAAAATTGTCGTCCTAAAGAAAACAACACTACAGCTTTATTTTAAAACTTTTATTGAAAAAATTAATTCTGGTAACTTGATTATGCAGTAGAGCTGATATCTATTCAATGTAGCCGCCTTCATTCTCAATCACCGCCTCGATACGGATCCGGAACTGGGAGCATGCCTTTTCCACAAGCGCCGGCGAGAGCTCGGGAAATACTCGGTGGATGGCGGCAATCAGGCTGGGTTTGGTGTTGTGGGAGGTCATTTTGGTGATGTTCTCGACATATGACCAAACGAAGTAGTCCAGTGGGTTCAGGTCGGGGGAGGAGGGGGCCCAGTGAGACAAGGGTACAAAGTCGTAGCACTCCTTCTGAAGCCAAGCCTGGGTCTCTTTGGACTTGTGGGCCGGCACCGAATCCTGCTGCCACCGGCCACCTGATTGCACCTGGGGATCACCATACTCTTCAGCACATCCAGGTACACTTTAGTGTTGACTTTCAAGCCGACTTCGAAGATGTGAGGTGGCATGACGTGGCCCTCACTTGAAACTACACCAAAGACCATAACCGTAGCCGGAAACTTTGTTTTCATCACTCTGGGCACGTCCCTGTTATTCGTGACAATCCAGCGATTTGTATTTTGAGGGTGTTGGCAGTGGTCCTGTTGTCATAACTTGGATCGGTAGAGTGCATGAGTTGTACAGCACCGCATCTCTGATCTCGATCGTTGAACATTGTGTCACTTTCAGACATGATATAAGGCTCCTATCGCTCTTGGGATTTGTACACAACTAGCCAACTAGTAGATGGTCTGCAACAAAAAAAAGAAAACCGGTTTTCATTAAACGGAAATGGAATCATGTCGTCTTTTCTAGGGCGACAATTTTATCGTCCCACCATGTATAAAGAATTAATCATTTGTTTCTGCGCAGTTAAATGATTTCAAGTATTGCTATGTGACAGTAACAATGAAACATCAGTCATTTGTTTGCACACATTTAAATGGATATATATATATGATTTGTAAGTGAATAGTTTGAAGGTAATTTCATTTTTAAATGAGTTAGAATTAATTTGTTTACACATAGGTATTGCTGTTGTTTCAGCACAGTTAAATGGTTTCAATTATTGCAATCAAACACAAATATTTCTATTCAATATTAATCATTTATTTGCAGACAATGAAGTGGTTTCAAGTATTTCTGTTTAACACTATTAAACATTATTGTGTGTGTGTGTGTGTGTTCCTACGATGTTAGCAGTGTGAATTTACGAAGCTTTTTGCTTAGATCTAGCACAAGGCCGCATGAATGGGGCACCGAATGAGAATCGAACTCACTCGTGTAGGTTTGCTAGTCTACCTTGCTAACCATTACACCACCCGAGGTGCCCCTACGATGTTAGCAGTGTGGGTTCGTTTGGTTTTGATTTCTTTGTTTAATTGCATATAAACTTTTGAGGGTTATTTAATGCAAAAGCCATTCTTGCAAAAGAGCATTAATGGTACTATTTAGCTCGGGGCGGTATGGGGGTTCTCCCTACAATATTAAAGACCAAAGAACAAAGTACCAAATCTTAGCTCAAGATCTATTTTCATAAATATAAACAAAATACTTTATAATTTATAAGATTTATTATTATTTTATTCCTTTGAGAGTTTTTACACCAGTGTTACCTGATGGTTTGCCACTGAAGTTTGAGTGACGGCAAATCTTCTCAAGTCTCCAGGACTCTTCTCAGTATTCTGGTCGATCTTAATAATGCTGTACGACCCATTGGCTGGGTGGTAGTAATTTACTAAGCTTTTTGCTTAGATGTGGCACAAGGCCATATTAATAGGGTACGCAATAAGACTCGAGCTCATCCGTGTAGGTTTGCTAGTCTAGCTTGCTAACCATTACGCTACCCAAGGCGCCCCGATTGGCTTAGTGGTAGAGTGTTCGTTAATGTCCAGGGAGACTGGGGCTCAATCTCAGGTCGATTCATATCAAAGACTCAAAAAGTGGTACTTGATACCTCCTTGCTTAACACTCAGCATTATAAAGTACGTTTCAATGGTAAAGGGAAAAGAGTAGCGCCCTCCCCCAACACCATGGTGTAGTAGCTATTGAAAAGGGAGCTTTCGGGTAGCTCTTGACTACAGTCGCCAACTTTACTTAATTTGGATGATCTCCACTTGTCCCCTGATTTCCAAGTCTTCTGGTCCCTTTACCAAACCTGTGGGGATTGTTTCAAGCACACCAATTACAATTGGTATTATCCTTACCTTTCTGTTCCATATTTTTAGTTCTCTAACAAGGTCTAGGTATCTATTTCTTTTATTACCATTATCATTACAAACCGGATCATTGGCCTAGTGGATAGAGTGTTCGCCAATGGTCCGGGAGACCTGGGTTCGCGTCATACCAAAGACTTTAAAAATGGTACTTGATACCTCCTTGCTTAACACTCGGCAATATAAGTGTAGCTATACTACAGTGTAGCTACAGTCGCCCTCGACTACGATAGCCAACTTACAACTTACTATTATTATTATTATTATTATTATTCCTTGCGTGTTTTCACATCACGTTTAGCTAATAGTATTTCACTAGAGTCTGAGAGGTACAAGTAGCTAGCCTCTTCCAGCGTCTAGGACTCTTCTCAGTACTCTAACCGATCTTAACAACGATGTATTTAGAATGGTCTCTGTTCATACTTCCAGCTCCCTTATCAAGCCTTTGGAAATCGTTCGGATCGCATCAATTACAACTGTTTCGCCGTCACCTTAACGTAGTTTTTGTTTTTTCTAGTTCTCTGGCAAGATCTAGTATTTGTCTCTTTTCTTCTTATTATTATTATTACTCCTTGAGAGTTTTTCATATCAGCTAACCCTGAGGGTCTTTCACTGGAGTTTGAGTAACAGCAAGTCTCCTCAAGTCTTCAGGACTCTTCACAGTGTTCAGGCCGATCTCAAAAATGCAGTAGTTTGGATGGTCTCCACTCGTCCTCTTATTACCAAGTCCTCCAGTCCCTTTAATAATATTTTGGTGACTGTACCAAGAGCACCAATTACTCTTGGTATAATCGTCACTTTCATGTTCCACAGTTTTTTCAATTCCCTAGCAAGGTCGAGGTACTTATCCTTCTTTTCACTTTCTTTAAATTTTACTCTGTGATCAACCGGGACAGCAAATCCACAATTTTGCAAATTCTCTTTTTTCGTTGATTATTATAACGAGATTAAGTGATCCGTTTATATGTTAAAATCCCATAGGAGTTTGTTTGTTTTATTCTCCTGGACAGATTTGGGTTGTGCATACCCATTTGTTTGTATGGTCAAATTTCAATTCCTTGCACAATTCCCAGTGGATCACTTTACCCACTCAATCGTGTCTAGTCTTCTAATCATTCTGTGCTAATTTGCTGCATTCGCTTATTATGTGATTAATGGTTTCGTCTCTCACCACATAACCTACATTAGCTATTTTGTTGCGTCTTATCTATTCTCGCTTTGATATGATTGGTTCATATAGCATTGTTTTGTGCTACTTATCAGGAGAGATTCAGTTTCATTGTCATAATTATTATTATGTGCATATTTACAAGTGTTTTTAATGGACAATAAAATACGTTTACGTGGATATAAACATAAGTAGGAATACTAAACTTACAGTTGCATATGTTTGTATTAATGAATTCTTTTGAAACATCATCTGAATGTGTTTGTTATATATAAGTATACTCGTGTGATAAATAAGTGTATGCTTATATGACAGACAATACCAACCTGTGTTTGTGGTATATTTGACGAGGGCTCACAACACTGTGAATATGATAATAATAATTAATAATAAATATTACAATGGGCTAATGATTAGAGTGTTTGCCAATGGTCCTGGAGACCGGGGTTCAATCCCAAGTCGAATCATACCAAAGACTCAAAAAATGGTACTTGGTGCTACCTTGCTTAACACTCGGCATTATAAGGTAAGGATCAAGAGTAAAGTTGAGCAATCCAAGGAAAGGAGTAGCGCCTCGGTGTAGTAGCTATTGAAAAGGGAGACTTGGGGTCACCCTCGACTAAAGGTCGCCAACTTTATTTTTACTAATTATGGAAAAGTTCTAAAAACAAAACAAAAAAGGAAAGAAACGCCATTGAATGCAACAATGATCAATCAATATCATCATCATCATATCGCGCTGGTAGCACGGATATCCCTGACCCTCTCTCGCCAGTCTTCCCTATCGTTCATCGCCCTAGGTAGGTCTTCAGGACAACAGTCTGTATCCTCACATAGCTGCTGAATGTACGTTCGAGCTGGTCGTCCTGCTTTTGCGCGGCCATGTGTGGGGATCCATAAGAGTAATTTAACTTTATATACCTGTGTGTGTGTGTGTGTGTGTGTGTGCGCACACTTAATCACAAGTATGTACATGTGTGTGCATGTGTGTGTTCTCAGACTTACGTAAGCAACAACTATTATAAATTAGATTGATAATGTCAGTTGTCGTTTGAACCATTGCAAAATGTTTTGTTGTACACACAGAATCAATCTATCATTTACTGATAGCATTTTCTAATTTTTTTCATTCAACTTTGAAAGTTCATATATATATATATATATATATATATATATATATATATATATATATATATATATATATATAAAGATAATCCCAGTCTATCTATTTTGATACAATGATGAAGTATGACATTTTTTAGCCAATAAATTCACAACAAAAACCACTAAGTTTTATTTTATAAACTAATTATTATTATTATTATTATTATTATTATTATTTACTCATTTGAGTTTTTCACATCAGCGTTAGCTGCTGGTTTTTCACCGGAGTCTGAGTGACAGCAAGTCTCCTCAAGTCTTCAGGATCATTATTACTATTATTATTACTCCTTGAGAGTTTTTTCGCATCAACGTTTGCTGAAGGACTTTCACTTGAGTTTGTGTGACAGCAAGTCTCCGGTACTCTTATCAGTATTCTGGCCGATCTCAATAATGCAGTTATTTGGATGGTCCCCACTTGTCCTCTTATTTCCAAGTCCTCCAATCCTGGTATCAATTCTTTGGTGACTATCCCAAGAGCACCGATTACAATTAGTATCATCGTCATTTTCATGTTCCATAGTTTTTTTGTTCTCTAGCAAGGTCCAGATACTCATCCTTCTTTTCGCTTTCTTTCAAGTTTACTCTGTGGACAGTCGGGACGGCAAAGTTCACAATTCGGCATATTCTTTTTTTTTTTTTTTTTTTCGTTATTTTAAGGTCTGGTCGTCTAGCCGAGTTTAAGTGATCCGTTTGTTATTATTATTATTATTATTATTTTTCACTCATTAGAGCTTTTCACATCAGCGTTAGCTGATGGTTTTTCACTGGAGTCTGAGTGACAGCAAGTCTCCTCATGTCTCCAGGACTCTTCTTAGTATTCTGGACGTTCTCAATAATGCTGTCGTTTGAATGGTCTCCACCCGTCCGCCAACTTCTGAGTCCTCCTGTCCCTTTAGTAATCCTTTACTTACCGTTCCAAACGCACCCATTACAATTGGTATAATTGTCACCTTCATGTTCCATAGTTTTTTCAATTCCCTAGCAAGGTCGAGGTACTTATCCTTCTTTTCACATTCTTTCAGTTTTATTCTGTAGTCAGTCGGGACAGCAAAGTCGACAATTTTGCAAGTTCTCTTTTTTTGTTGATTATTATCAAGTCTGGTCTTCTGACCGGGATTAGGTGATCAGTTTATTATTATTATTATTATTATTATTATTATTATTATTATTATTCCTTGCGTTATCTGGTGGTTTTTCATTGCTCGTCCTCCGATTTCCAACTCTTCTGGGCCTTCTTTACCAAGCTTTTAGGGACTGTTTCGAGTATACCTATCACGAGTGGTATCACTGTGACTTTTATGTTCCATAACATCTTTAGTTATCTTGCAAGGTCTAAGTACTAGTCTCTTTTGAAAAATTCATACCCCTGTACATTTCCTAGGTACATTGTTAAGTGGCAGGCACCTCTGGTGCTATAATGGTTGGCAAGCTAGACTAGCAAGCCAACACGAGTGAGTTCGATTCTTATTTGGTCCCCTATTCATTCTGCTTTGTGCCACTTCGAAGCAAAGAGTTTCGTAAATTACTACATGGTTTAGTGGCATCATTGCTATAACAAATAGCTCTGACGAAAGTGAGTTTCCCTTGAAGATGCCTCATTGAATTTAACCTCTGCAAGGGTTTGACTTCCTGCTATTAATTATACCCACCAGTTTTCCATGGAATTCGTGAAGTTTATGATTTTGTCGGATATTTTGTACATTTTCAAAAACTTTATTATCACGTTGCCAATTCATGCCATTGCTACATTTTCCGCCTCGTTTTGTCTTCTTTGAGGATATATGCTTGTCTATATATAGTAGGTCATTTGTTTCAGTTATCTCCCAAGCGGTATTCTTTTGTCCTCCGCTGTATACAAGTGAGTAATAGTTTTCTTTTCTTAACTGGGCGGTCAGGATTTTCCACATTTTAGGTAAACGTGTTATCGGTCTTTTATTGCTACGGATGGTCTCTCTTGGGGGTTCTTTAAGATTAGGATAGTTTTCCCTTTCTTCATCCATTCGAGTATGCTTGCTTCTTGTTGGTATTTACTCAGTTTCAGGGCCAGCCTGTTGTTGATGGACTGTATCATAACGGTACCAAATCAACATAATGTTTTATATCGCTTCTTTTTATCTTATCTTCTTATCTAATCTTGTCTGCTGATCTAGCTGACCGGACTCTCTGATTTTCTGCTGGGGTATTCTTTGGGTTGACTTGGGTTCATCTTCTTGTCCATTTCAGTTTTTAATAAACGGACACTTTTTATACGTTTTTATTTCCTTCAACTCCCATAGTTACGTAACTGGAGAATTAGCCATTCCAAGGACCTTTCTATTCTCTTCAATGCCTGGTGCTAATCTGAAATACTCTATCTCACTTCCTGTTCTGACACCTGAACTAACCAATCAGATAACTGCCGGAAAGGTCAGCTATGGGTCAAGCTTAAGCAATCTCAACACTGTTGTTTTTTTTTCCATGACTCTTCAAATTAACGAATTACCAATTAAATTTTTGAATTCAAATATTTACTCTACCTTACCAAATGAATAGGTACCCTATTGATGATGTAATAGGACGTGAACTTTTAAAACCAGAATCAATCAATGTATTATACAACCCCCCCCGCCTCATGAGTAGGATGCGATACAATGTCAATTTTTTGAGCGAATTTAATGAAGTTCAAATTCAGAATTTCCCTTTTAGACCAATTGCTCTACCAAGGTTAAAGTGCCCAATCTTCCCTACTTCTTGCTCATAGCTGGAGGGGGGATTATTGGATTAATACCTTTCCCAAGGGTATTAGCGCTATACTAAATGTAAACAGCTTCGTCCAGGATTTGAACTCGGGTCGCCATGTCCATTTCGAACGACGATAATCATTACACAACGGGTACCTCCACAACCAGAATCCTTGTATGCTATCTTGACCTGGCGTTTTTCAATTTAGTATTTTCTTGAGTCATACACTAGTGTATATTTGCGTTAGGGCCTTCTTCAAGTTCTTTTGATTCTTTTTTCATGTTATTTAACCATTCAGAATTTCAATTATGTCCTTTCCTTCTCCATATTTTACTCCAAAATTGTTTTGTTTCTTTTGCCCTCGGTTACTGATTTGTCTTTGTGCACCTGTAATATAATAGCCGAGGGATTTCGGTTCATGCCTTTGGGTTTAGTTAGGCTGAGAACCTTTCGGCTCAGCACATGGGTTAGTTAGGTGCAACCTTGACGCAGGTGGTAACGCGCGCGCGCGCAAAGCGGATATGTCACTCAGAGATGTCACAATAGCCTGAGATGATGAAACGGGTGACGAAGTGCGGGTGACATCACGCACAGGAAGCGCGCGGAGGATTTGGGGGAAATTTGAAGAAAGTTAAAAGAGTTAAAGCTAGAAGCCGAACGAGACGGTCGACTTTCACGAGCTCGAAGGCGCGAGGCAAACTTGCGCGCCACGGGCGCCGCACGGATGAGGGGAGCCAGATGATAAAGACAGAATAAAAAGATTGTGTCTCTCTCCTTATGTCGAAACCTTTAACTCAAAAGTAATAAAAAGGTTTCTTACCTGAACAAAGAAGTCGTTACGTGTTTTCGAATATCGAGATTCCTATGTTCTAAGTTATCTATATGTGGTTATGAACATTATGAACAATCGATGTACATTTCCCAAATTGCCATATCATGGCTAATGATACACACCTTTCACTACTCTGTAGGTAGAATTATCTTTCGTTATTTTGGAATGTCCTATTGTTGTATTTTGACCTTCGACCCGGCCAAACATGCCATTCTAAAGTGAAGCACCGGAAGGAAGTGACACATTCCAATGGACAGTAATCGAAAGAAATCGCGTAGGCAGATTTGGCTGACGAAATGGGACAAGGTAAAAGCCCATGAAACACTCATAGACTGATGCACCGGAAGAGAGTGACTTCTGAACTGCATGACAGTTATTTCCGCTTGATAACGATCAAACATGCCATTTCAAAGATTGAGTGGGCGATTGAGTCGTTGATTGAACTATTATATAACTCGGTGAAGACAGGAAGTAGACAGAGTTAGAGACAAGATGTGGTAGGGAAAGCCACACCAGGCCGAAGGGGCCCTCGGAGCCCCCGATTGAGTTGAAAGTCAGATGAGTTGGAGATAAGATGAGTTAGAGACAAGATGTGGTAGGGAAAGCCACGCCCAGCAGAAGAGGCCCTCGGACCCCCCAGTAGTTTTGGAGACCCGTTGGTGACAAGATGTGGTAGAGAAAGCCAGCACTCAGTAGAAAGCTGAGGCCCCCGGGCCTCCGGTTGAGCATCAGGAGAACGAAAAAGACACAACGCATATGGCCATAAGAGTGAGGGTCAATATATTGCAGTCTTTGTTCAGTCTCCAACTCCCTCTCACACGCAAACGTTACAATAAAGTGAGAGATATATTTTTTAAAGAAGTCTTCGCTCGCCTGTTATCATTGCGTCGGTATGTTTTCAGCATATATATGTATATATGTATAGTTGTAGCATATGACAATATAACACTATTTTCTTTGCATTGTTAGACTCTGTCCCGGTACCTTTCGATTCTTTCTTTTTTTTCCAAAATCTTTTGATTTCTTTCTTCCAGATGTGTTGTCAGATTCGTCTGCAGATTTCTTTTTTTTATTTTGTTGTTTTTTTTTTAGGTCTTTACTTTCCATCGGGTTCCTGTATGCTTCACCTTCCTAAGTAGTTTCTCTTGTCGTAGTTTCTTTATTTGTTCTTCTAGTCTTATTTCACATCCAAATTTTGTATTTCAGTTCGGATTCCTTAGGAGGAATACCTATTTTTATTACTGATTAGTTTTGAAATCATCTTGATCACACGTTCAGTTCGATGAAGTTGTCAGTTGAGATATGTTGCGATGATAGCCTTTTTTTTTTTTTACTTTTTCGGTTTCTACTTTGACTTGGAGACTGTTCATAGTACACCAACTATTACTGGTTATCCATATTTACCCAACCCCCTCTGCTCCTCGGCAGGATATGACACAAAGGTCAATTTTAAGCGGAGTTTAACAGGTTTGAATTCAGAGTTTTACTTCTCCTAGACTTGTTGCCTCACCAAGGCTGAAGAACCTAGTCTGCCCTACTATTTACCCATAAGCTGGAGGGTGAATAATTGGATTCATACTTTTCCCAAGGGTATT
>OY757942.1:39148165-39276398 GCA_963585895.1 Sepioteuthis lessoniana | reverse complement strand
GTGAGTGCCCAATCTATGGGTCAAATAGATATGTTTAAAAATGAATCGAATAGAATAGGAATTGGTGAAACCATAAAACTGCGAGCAAGCAAAGGAATAAAATAGGAATACGTGAAAATATACAACTGTGTGAATATTATTTGTATTGGATGGGAATACTTGATATTATATGACACTAAATTATTTGTATCAAAAATAAGTACTGTTATACACAAAGATGCCTTCTGATTTACTAGTACATTCCAAACTAACTCACAAACAAAATCAATAAATAAACAAACAAATAAAACACCACAAACGTACATTTCAAAAGCCGGATGTTGTCTAGATGATGGCCGTGACCAAAATGAATAAAACACGTCGCTGTGCAGGTAGGCTTCGTGCACCCACCCGGTTGAAATGTAACTTTATATTTACAATTTAAAAGACCCTTTTCTTTTTCTTTTTCTTTTTCACCCAATCAGCAACTTTGCCCTCCAGCATCGACCGCAACACCTGCAATATTCAACATCACATAAATTCGTCGTAACCTTCTTACTTGGGCGTTTGATGAAAGCCGCCTGACCCAAGAATCACCACTCCATCCACATTCCACTTTTCTCCTTCCCTGTCGACATAAACTTTGGTTGACCGCGTAAGTCTGTGACTCTACCAACACAAATACTGGAACATTTTATTTTTCGATTTTCTCAACCATTCAACACCCATCAAATTTCCTAAAATTAACTCGTTCCTATCAATGCAACTCCGAACATTTTCCTCTCAATTTCACAAACATTCTTATATTTACCAACACAATTGTTTGAACCTTTTGTTTCTTGTTTGTTATTATAATTGTTAAATTTTTCATTTGTCTTTTTGTTTGATTTACAACACTGTGTTTTGTCCTTTCCTTGCAACCATACGCTTGATATAACAATTCTTGAAGCTATAATCGTTTACAAAAATTATTATTTCTAGTTTCGATTTGTTTTGTTTTTAAATAGCATATCAGCCAATATCATTAATAGTTACTTGAAATCATATTACTATCTGCAAACAAGTGACTATTATCAAATAGAAATAATTACTTGAAATCATATAATAGTGTATAAATTATCAGTATTAGGTTTGGTTTGGTTTCTTTGTTTAATGGCATATCAACCTTTGTAGGTTATTTAATGCCAAAGCCATTCTCCTAGAAGAACAGTAGTGGTACTATTTAACCCGTAGCTGGGAGGATAAGAGGGTTCATACCTTTCCCAAGGGTATTTGCCCGAAAGTGAACATAATAGCGCGACTGGAGTACGAGTTTGCTTATTAGGATTCTGCAGTCCATCGCTTTAACCATTACACCACGAGGATACCCCCCATTATTAGTATTAGATTGGAACACTGAGTGCAAATTATTTATACAGAGTGTCTCAATATACATGAGACCTGTGTGACTGCTTAGAACCATATTAATAATAATGTTGTGCTCTTTTTTCTTTCAGATTTGAAAATAGTATACTATAACAACTATTGATCCTCAATCACAATGCCTTGAACAAGAAGGGGGAAATATTTTGCCTCAAAACTTATTTGGAGATGAAATTATTCAAAACTGTCACAAAAAAGATACAACTCATTAATATGATAATGATTTACTACTAAAGCAAGAAACTCAAAAATAAATTGCATGTCCTGGAAGCTGATATTATAACAATTAAAAAAACATTAATTTGATGTCTCTCACACAAAGGATGTATTTTTTACAGGACGTGTTCGAAATGACTTGTCTAAGTAATAAATCATTATCATATCGCTATTTTGGGACACCTTGTATTGGTTTCGTTTCGTTGTTTAAAGGTATATCAATTATTGTTTCAATGGTGACTGTTTTGACATGGTTTTGGTTCTTTGAAATCCTGGAATTAAAAGAACCACAAACCTATCAAAACAGTCACCACTATAAAAACCAAAGTGAACACTAAAATAAGCCATTTACTTCCTGAGGACGACTTAAAAGGTCAGAAACACGTATTGAAGAAAAATAAATAACCTAAAAGCAAATCATCTTGTGGACTTATTCCTTTTCCTGTCTTGGGTTATTTTATGCCTTAATGTTTAGGAACTGCGTACATTGTTCGTTTATATTTACATATTTTTTGTAATTTCCTAACTTTCCATACACATGATTATATGATATCAAGTATTCCTTTAGATATATAGATATAATTTGCAAACAGATCTATTTGACCCATAGATAGGATCCAAACAAGAACTAATTACTCTGGGATTAATGGCAGTGAACAGGTATTTCATCTTCCCCAGAGCTACAGAACCAGCGCCTCACCATCAGATACGGCTTTGTGTCATATCCAGGACAAACCTTTAGAAGGGGGCTCTTACCCCTCAACAGGGGATGCAGTCAACTCATTCTAAGCCTTACCAACAGGGAATAGGTTTTGGTTTGGTTTGGTTTGGTTTTATGCATATCAACCATTATAGGTTATTTAATGCCAAATCCTCTTTATACGTATATATTAAATATATACGATTTGATTTGGCTTGGTTTTATGGCATATCAACCATTGTAGGTTATTTAATGCCAAATCCTCTTCATACATATATATTACATCTATATGATTTGGTTTGGTTTGGTTTGATTTTATGGCATATCAACCATTGTAGGTTACTTAATGCCAAATCCTCTTCATACATATATATTAAATATGTACGATTTGTAAAAACATTTTGTTGATAACATTTTTAAACAAGCCTGAGTTCAAGTCAATAAAGTTAAATGTATTGCTACGTATAACTAACAATTCAATTAAACATCAATCATTTGTTTACACACAGTTAAATTATCGAACTTTTATTTCTAACAATTCAGTTTTGAATAAATCATTTGTTTGCACTCAGTTTAAATGTCAAACAGTTCTATTTGACCCGTAGATAGGACCTGGGAGCGATGGCAATGAAGGGGTACTCTGCATTCCCCAAAGCTCCATCATTACTGGAGCCTCAGCATCATTGTTTAATGTCATATACAGGACACTCGTTTGGTGGGTTTCTTACCCCCTCAGGCAGAGATACAGTTGGTGTATTCTACAGCCCCAACCGACTGGGCTGCAAATAGATTTTACTGAGTTATGAACAAACCACTCTGTGGTAACTCCCATTTTTCTTAAAGTATTTTTGTTGTTGTTGTAAAAGATACAGCAACATTGTTAAATTAAATATTAAACACTTCCGTTAAAGCTGAACAAATAAATAAAACCGTCATAAAAAATGTTGATAGTTTCCTCTATAATCCGTCTCGAAAGCCTTTGACCTATTCTAAAACACTAATTCCGGACTATTTATTTACAATTAGTATTCATAACTAGTCAAGGAGAAGGAAAACTCTGAATTCAAATCTGTTAAACTCAGCTTAAAAACTGACCTTGTGTTATATACGACCCGAGCGGAGGGGTTGGTAAATATGGAAGGTTATTTAATACTAAAATCATTCTTAGAGAAGAACGTCGGTTGTAGTATAGCTAGCGGGGGGATAAAGTTTCATACCTTTCACAAGGCTGAAGAACACAGTCTGACCTACTATTTACCCATAGCTGGAGGGAGAATTATTGGATTCATACCTTTCCCAAGGGTATTAGTGCTATGTGAAATGCAATCAGTCTCGTCCAGGATTTGAACTCGTGTCGCCGTGTCCATTTCCTACGACGATAACCATTACACAACGGGCACCTCCAAAATATTAAATAACCCCCGAAGGTTGACATGCCATTAAACAAAGAAACCAAACTTTTACGATATCCAGAGAATTCAAAATACAAAACTTCAGGGGATAAAACTGTTATAGCGACTTGACAAAATGAATTATAAAATAAACAAGAGAAGAAATAATGATCTATTTCTTGAGAAAATACAGGGAGCATACACGTGGGATTCAAGAAATATGAACTCTAAGTAGTTAGGACCAAGACTTAAAGAGTAGATACAAGTATGTATTTACACAACACCCCCGTTATGAGTTAGATCAATTTTTAAGCAAAGTAGAGCTTATTTGAATTTAGAGTGTTCCTTCTCCTAGACAAGTTACCTTACCAATGTTAAAGAACCTAGTCTGCCCTATTATTTACCCATACGTGGGGAGAGAAGAGATGGATTCATGCCTTTCCTAAGAGCATTTGTGCAAAGTGAAATGCAAACAACATGGTCTAAGATTTGAACTCAGATCACCGATTCTACTTCCTAATGCAGATAACCGTTACACTACACACACACCTCTTGAACGTTTATGATGAATACCTAGATTTTGAGAAATCATCTAAGAGAAAGTTATAAAACAAAGAGTGGTGGAACACACCCAGCTCCACCCTAGCTTATGTTAAAGCATCCATCAGGAAGGTGGACACTCATATGTAAAAGACCCAGTGATATGAGCTGGCTCTTCCTTTTTAAAACAATATAGCAGTGTAGATCCTTCGTTTTAGTGAGAAGCAGCTCATCTTGTATTTTTGGATGGTTCTTTCCCTCTCCGTTCGAGCTATTGCTTGGCTCGTTCATATCCCAGGCCATCAAAGAAAGAGGAAGAGAGAGTGAATCAAGAAATCCAGCTTCTTCTTTTGAGGTTCACAGAACACTGAACCACCACTCCCACCTTACGTGGGAGGCAGCGCCCGACCATCCCCGCAAACACTTAGCTGAATAATGGCGTCTGGTAATTTTGGAAAGTTTTTGTTAATTGCTGTTTTCATGTTAGGGTGATGATAAAAGTAGAAGTTATTACTACTGAAAGAGATTTTGAACTCATCTGTTTGCCGCTGGAGCGGTAAAATATGCCAACTGCATCTCAGCAGCAAGTGTCCTGAATGTGACACTAAACTGCATCTGATGATGAGTCTCCAGACCAGTATTTAGAGGAATATAGAGTAACCCCTCATTGCCATTACTCCCAGGTCCACTCTGACCCGGAGTGGTAGTACCTGTTTGAGTCCCATCTCTGGTTTAAATTGAACTGTTTAATCGTTTACTATGCTTGAAATCATTTAACTTTGCGTTAACAAATGATTTATGTTGAATTGAATAATTGATACTGCATAGCAATGATTGAAACCATTTAACTGTGTGCAAACGAATGAACTATGTTGAATAAAATTATCAGTGATGGATAGAAATACTTGAAACTATTTCGTATCATAGATATGACATTAAACTATACCTAATAGTGAAAGTCCAGTCTTGGAGCTTTGGGGAATGTGAAGTACCCTTTCATTACCAGTAATCTGTACTCTGACTCGGAGTGGTAGTACCTGTTATGGTCCCGTTTATGGCTCAAATAGGATTATTTCATTATTTTCTATGAAACCATCAATGAACAAACAAATTACTGATGTTAAATTGAATTTAGTATAATATAGCAATACTAGAAAACAAATGATCAATATTAAATTGAATTGATAGCGTTTAATAGAAATACTCGAAATCATTCAACTGTGTACAGATAGGATTATAATTGTTAGATTTCTGTACATGAAACCATTTATTGTATGCAGACAAAAAACATCAATACTTGAAACCCTTTTACTATGTGCAAACAAATGTGCTCAGGCTTGTTTTAAATATGTTACCTACAAACTATTCACTTAAGAAATCATAGGGAAGGTGTCCTCGTGGTGTAATGGTTAAAGCGCTGGACTGCGGAATTGTAGTAAGCGAGTTCGAACTCCAGTCGCGCAATTACGTTCGGACAAATATCCTTGGAAAAGGTAGGAACCCCCTCATCCTCCCAGCTATGGTGCTCTTCTAGGATAGCTTTGGCATTAAATAACCCACGAACGTTGATATGCCATTAAACAAAGAAACCAAACCAAGAAATCATAATGTCTAAACAAGATTTGGCATTAAATAACCCACAAGGGTTTATATGCCATAAAACCAAATAACCTAACCTAACCTCTCTGCCAGCTGCTGACTTTTCTATATAAGTGCGCATTGGCCTGTTGGGTAGAGTGTTCGCCAATGGCCCGCGAGACCGGGGTTCAATCCCAGGTCGAGTCATACCAGAAACTCAAAAAATGGTACTTGATATCCCCTTGCTTAACACTCTGCATTATAAGGTACGTATCAACGGTAAAGTGGAGCAATCCAAGGAAAGGAGTAGTGCCCTCCCCAACACCTCGGTAGCTATTGAAAAGGTCGCCAAATTTACTAACTTACGTGGTGCCTTCAATAGGTTTCCAGAATTTTTTTGTATGGGCATTTAAAATTGGCGTAGACGCTTGAAAGTTCAGTATGTTATTGCTATACATCTTATGAGATGACTAGCCAATTCTTATGATTTCAAGTTCAAATGAACAGCTACATCAGCAATTGGAATATACCCTACTAAAGCCTGATTGTCACAGCTGGTGAATTTCAAAAATGCAATCTGGACGTGAGGACACTTTAGAAGAACGATATGCAATAAAATTCTGTTTTAAACTTGGAAAAATGCCACAGAAACGTATGGAATGCTTCAGACTGCTTTTCCACCATCTTGCATGCATCGAGCATCAGTTTTTGAGTGGCATAAGAGATTCAAGGAAGGCAGGGAGTCTGTGAGGGATGATGAGAGGTGTAGGAGGAGTAAAGAAGTCAGTACACCAGAGTTGATTGGGCAAAGGGTTCGGGTTAGTTTTACTATGTTGAGATTTTGAGGGAGTTCAGGAAGAGATTCCGTCGGAAGAGGCTAGCACTCTTCAAATCGGCTCAGTGGCATTTCCACCAGGATAATGCACCAGTTCACAACTCCATCCGTATCACAAACTATTTGACCAAGATGGGCATCAAGACAGTTCCTCAGCCTCCCTGTAGTCCAGACCTTCCTCCCTGTGACATTTGGTTTTTCCCTAAGCTCAGAGGTTGTCGTGATGAGACAATTGAGGAGATGAAAGAGGCTGTGACGAAGGTTATGGACACGCTGACACAAGAGGACTTCCATGGGGCCTTCCAGAAGTTGTTGGAACGGTACAACAAGTGCATTGCAGCCGGAGGAGATTACTTCGAAGGGGACTAGAATTTCATGTGTGTACTATCAATAAAAGTGCCCATACGAAAAAAGTCTGGAAACTTATTTAATGATCCTCGTACTTATCCGCACCCTGCGACCATTCGCATTTAAAGAATATCTCGATCAACAATTTCTGTTGTTATTGGATATACCATTCTCGGATGGTGGAAAAAATTATGATTGTCTTCAGATGTTTTTGAATTACGCAACCTATTGGGGAGGTCGTTTTCCTATCACACTTCCCAACCTACTGATTATTTTCTACTAATTGGGTTTGGTTAGGTTTCTTTGTTTAAGGGCATATCAACCTTCGTGGGTTATTTAATATCAAAACAATCTTTGTAGAAGAACAGTCGTTGTACTATTTAACCCATAGCTTAGAGGGATAAGGGAGTTCATGCCTTTCCCAAAAGTATTAATCCGAAAGTGAACGTAATAGTGCGACTGGAGTTCGAACTTGTTTTCTACGATGCCACAGTCCAGCATGTTAGCCACTACACCCTGGGGACTCTCCTACATGATTTGAAAGCGAATAGTTTGTAGGTACAGGGTGTCACAAAATAGATGCAACTCATTAATATATTGCCCAGTTGACAGGGGCTGTAGAATACACCGACTGCATCTCTGTAGAAGGGTAAGAACCCCCCCACCGCCACACAACGAGTGTCCTGGATATGACACTAAATGATCTGATGGTGAGGTTCCAGTGATGCTAGAGCTTTTGGGAATGCAAAGCACCCCTTCATTGCCATTGCTCCCAGGTCCACTCAGGCCCGGCGTGGTAGCACCTGATAGGATCCTACCTATGGGTTAAATAGAACTAAACTGCATACTTATGCTAAACTGAATTGATTGACTAAACTGAATAGCTTGAAATAGAAGTGTTTTTGACAATTAAACTGTGTACTTACATTTAAACTGCCTGCTTATGCTAAACTGAATTATTTGAAATGGAACTGTTTTTTAACATTGAAACTGTGCTTACACTAAACTGATTTGTTTAATATTGAACTGTTTTGACATTTAACTGTGAGTAAACAAAATCTGTACTTATACTAAACTGAATTGGTTGAATTAGAACTGCTTGACTAAACTGAATAGCTTAAATAAAAATGCTTTTCACAATTAAACTGTACTTACATTTAAGCTGCGTACTTATCCTGAACTGAATTGTTTGAAATAGAACCATTTTCATAAAAATGGATTTGGCGTTAAATAACCTACAAGGTTGATATGCTATAAAACCCAAACAACCAACCATCATTAATATAATCATGATTCATTACTGAGACAAACGCAATGGCGGTCGTTTGGACAACGTCCGGTATAAAATGCATTCTTTGTGTTCAAGACATCCAATCAATGCTTTTTTTAAATCTTTATTTTATCATCTTCCAGGACATGCAATCTATTTTAGAGTTTCTTGTCTCAGTAATAAATCATTATCATATTAATGGGTTGCATCTATTTTGAGACAGTTTCGAGTGATTTTATCTTTAAATAAGTAGTGAGGCAAAATAATTTTCCTCTCGTGTCCAAGACATTGTGATCGAGGATTAATAGTTGTTCTAGTATATTATTTTCAAATTTGAAATATAAAAGAACACAACATTATTATTAATAGAGTTCTTAACAGTCACATGGGTCCCATGCGTATTGAGACATCCTATTACTATTTTTATATGAGTTTGTTTGCACTCGTTTAAATAGTTACAAGCATTCCTATCAAACACTAATAATTCTATTTAATATTACTCGTTTGTTTGCTCATAGTTATGGGATTTAAAGTATAGCTATTTAACATTAGTAAATCTATTTATCAAGTTTTTCTAAGAAATATAAATACTTTATACACAGCTGTGTGGTTTCAAATAACTAATAATAATAATCCTTTGCAAATAATTAAACATTTCTATTTGACCCAGAGATGGGACCCTAAAAGGTTCTACCAATCCGAGTCAAAGTGGACCTGGGAGTAATGAAGGAAAACTCCACATTCTTCAAAACTTCAGGACTAGAACCTCACCGTCAAATACATTTTAGTGTCATTCACAGGATCCTCGTTGTGGTGGTGGGGGGGCGGTCTTACCCTTCTACTGAGGTGCAATCGGCATATTTTAGAGCCCAAGCCGACAGGGTGGGTCTGCTCATTACGAAAACCCAGTCAGTGTTCATATATACATATTAACAACCTGTGAATACATAGTAACAGCGACCCATGGTGATACGGATGTTTCTGCTTCGTTTGGAGTGAAGAATTCTAATTAACATTTCATAGTTATCTTCGTTATATCGAAAATCTAAATGATTGAAAATTTATATTCAGCGCGTTCTTTTCTAGTGAGTTCGATTACACTGGGTGTCTCATATTTCTAGCTTTGTGTGTGTGTGTGTGTGTATGTGTGTGTGTGTGTGTGTGTGTGTGTGTGTGTGTGTGTGTGTGTGTGTGTGTGTGTGTTTAGCAAGAACAGTAAATCAATACAAGATTTTTAATTTGACGAATACCCATAAATATCCTAACTTAAAGTATAAAACAATTTCTAGTCCAATTTGCTTCTGAATGATAATTTTGTGGAGACTGCGTCCATGCTGAATATCAATTTTCAATCATGTTGCACTCTGCACTAAAAGTCTCATATATATATATATATATATATATATATATATATATATATATATATATGTATTATGAGACTTTTAGTGCAGAGAGCAACATGATCACTTACCTCACAGAACCAGTGCAAAGTGTTTACTGACTGTAAGACGAGTCTAAACTTGACAGATGCTAACAGTAATACAACTCTCTTGTCATAAACTAGAGTGATACAAACAGTAAGACCATTGTATTGTCGGGACTAGGGAGATGCTGATACGAAAAACGTATTTTAGTCAAAACTAGAGATGCAAACTGTACACCATTTTCTAGTCATAATTAGAGAAACGCTGAAAGTAACATCATTTTCTACTCAAAATAGATAAGATACTGACATTATGACCATTTTCTAGTCAAAACTAGTGCAATATTGACATTAACACCATTCTGTCGCCAAAACTAGAGAGATACTGACAGTAAGACGAGTTTCTAGTCAAAACTCGACCGATACGAACAGTAAGCCCATTCCCTAATCAAAACTAAAGAGATACTGACAGTTCTTGGGTTTGTTTAATGGCATATCAACCTTTGTGTGTTATTTTATGCCAGAGCCATTAGGGAACAGTTGTGGTACTATTTAACTAATATCTTGGAGGATAAGGTTTGTAGGTTATTTTATGCTAGAGCCATTTATCTAGAAGAACAGTTGTGGTATTATTTAACCCATAGTTAGGAGGATAAGGGGGTTCATACTTTTCCCAAGGGTATCTGTCAGAAAGGGAATATATTAGCACGACTGGAGTTCGAACCCGCTTGCTACGATTCCGCAGTCTACCGGTTTAACCATTACACCACAAGGATAGCACCAATACTGATAGTAACTGAATCAAAAAGATGATTGTCGCTGTGACAGAATTCCACTGCTTTTCATAGTTTCATTATACGTATACAGGCTCCTGAACTCAGTCGAACACCGACTTACAACTTGTACTTTCTGCTTTGAATATAATTTCAACAAGTAAGCAATAAACAAATTAAGACTAGATGACCAGTGAAGATCGTGAGCAGCTGCGAGTAAGGAGGCAGATATTTGCTGTGCGTTGATTCGAAATTGGTTCTCTATTTCTACTTGACAAATGCGATGGACGCTTAACGTATGGCAATGGTTAACAGGCCAAGTTAGGAGGCCATTGTAACTGAGTTTGATTCTCACTGAGTGTGCCATATTTTTGGTCATTATGTCGAAAGGTCTATGATCTCTGGTTGTTATTGACAAATTTTTAAAACAAAGAGACCGGGATTTTATTATTTCTCAGGTCGAGTCATACCAATGACTCAAAAAATGGTACTTGATACCGCCTTACTTAACACTCAGCATTATAAGGTAGGAATCAAGGGCAAAGTGGAGCAATCCAGGGAATGGAGTAGCGCCCTCCCCTACACCACGGTGTGGTAGCTACTGAAAAGGGAGCCTTCGGGTCACCCTCGACTAAGGTCGCCAACTTTTTTTACCTTATCTTTGGTTTAGAAAAAAAACTTTTTTATTTGAAATGAAAAAAAGTATTTGTGTGCTTATTTATAGGTGATTCGGTATTTACAAAATGTAGTCTGATTCCAGTATTTTATTATTTCTAATGGAATACAATCAAAACGGATGTTATTAACTATTATTAAGCCCAAACTATACAGCATTGAAATACAGTAACCATATTTACCAACCCCTCCGCTCGGGCAGGATATGACACAAGGTCAATTTTTAAGCGGAGTTTAACAGGTTTGAATTCAGAGTTTTCCTTCTCCTAGACTAGTTGCCTCACCAAGGCTGAAGAACCTACTCTGCCCTACTATTTACCCATAGCTGGAGGGAGAATCATTGTATTCATACCTTTCCCAAAGGTATTAGTGCTATGTGAAATGCAATCAGTCTCGTCCAGGATTTGAACTCGTGTCGCCGTGTCCATTTCCTACGAGGATAATTGAAATACTGTAACTAAAAATAAAATTGTAACACTTCTGAATCCAAAAATAAAATCCTTTAAATGTATATAATGTATATATTCATTTTTTTTTTTAATATTACGTATTCATTTTTTTTTTTTTTCCATTGAAGAATTTCAATGCTGTAGAGTTTGATAATAAATAATATATCATAATACCCGTTTTATCTTTACAATGTTCCACTACAAAACGATAAAATCCTAGTATCTTTGGTTCAGAAAAATCTTTTTTTTTTTTTGTAAAATATATTGTTAGAATGAACTTATTCATGTAGGATACTGTATTTACAAAGCTTTGTCTGGCACATGGTCATGTATTTATGAGTGATACTGTACATGTTGTTTCACACATTCATCTCGCAGATTGACACACTTGGCACATCGTGGGCCCAGTCGGTGGGGGCGGGGCGCTTCGGAATACATTGACAGCATCTTTACAGAGGGATAAGACTCCCTCAACAAGACTCCAGGATATGACGCTAACAATCTGATGGTGAGGCTCGAGTAATGCTGGAGCTGTGGGGAATGCAGATTACACCTTTATTGCTATTGCTCCCAGGTCCACTCTGGCCAGGAGTGGTAGCACCCGATACGGTCTTATCTATAGATTAAATAGAACTAAACAGTGTACTTATAGTCAACTGAATTGTTCTAAATAAAACTGTTTTGACATTTAAACAGTGTACTTATGCTAAAGTGAATTGTTAGAAACAGAACTGTTGTAATATTTAAATTATGTACTTATGCTAGACTGGATTGTTTGAAATAGAATTGTTTATATATATATATATATATATATATATATATGTGTGTGTGTGTGTGTGTGTGTGTGTGTGTGTGTGTGTGTGTGTGTGTGTGTGTGTGTGTGTAGAGAGAGAGATTAGGCATTAAATAATCTATAATGGTTGATGTGCCATAAAAACAAACTTGGCACATTGTTTCTCAAGTTCCATAAACTATTCCAAAAAATTCTTTTTTTTTTTTCAATGCTATTCTCGTATTGATTGGTCAAAGAACTTTTCAGCATCCCTATTCCACCCCGTAATATCAACCAAATTTGAAATACATACGCAGATATAACATTGAGGCAGAAGTACTAAAACTTTTTCTATCGATATTTCCCTTTGATGTTTCTCTGAATATTGTACACGTTATTCAAATCTTTAAAAATACACTCGGCGATCCGTTAACACGTTCGGTTCCCGTTTTCTATTTTGGAACGAGTGAAGGTCTCATATTAACATTTCATAATGATTTCTGTTTAATCGGGTATTCGGATGAGTATTAAAAATATCCTTTGACCCGAACGCTGACCTCACAAATCTATCATTTTGTTGAAAATTGCACTGGGTATTGCGTAAATTATATTTTGAGAGTATTGCTGTCATAAAAAAAATCTTGTCTTGGTTGTTTGTTTGTTGGGGTTTATGGCATATCAACCCTTGTATGTTATTTAACGCCAAATCCATTTTTATGCAAATAGTCGATTCTATTTCAAACAATTCAGTTTAGCATGAGTGCACAGTTTAATTGTCAAAAACATTTCTATTTTAAGCTATTCAGTTTAGTCAAACAGTACTAATTAAAACAATTCAGTCTAGCATAAGTATGCAGTTAGTTGTATTTTATCCATTGATAGGATCCTATCAGGTGCTACCATTCCGGGCTAGAGTGGACCTGGGAGCAATGGCAATGAAGGAGTGCTCCGCATTCCCCAAAGCTCCAGCATCACTGGAACCTCACCGTCAGATTGTTTAGTGTCATATCCAGGACACTCATTGGTGGAGAGCTCTTATCCCACTGCAGAGGTCCAGTCGGTCTATTTTCTTTTGGTGTGTTGATTTTCCTAGGGTAAGTTTACATACATGTATACATACATACATTGATGCGCACATTGCGTAACGATTATCATCGTAAGATGATGGAATCGGTGACCCGAGACCAAGTTTAGATAAATTTAGTTTCTTAGTTTAATGGAATATCAACCTTAGTGGGTTATATAATGCTAAAGCGATCCTCGTAGAAGAACAGTAGGGATACTATTTAACTAATACCTGGAGGGGAATATTAGAGAAGTCCATATCTTTCCCAAGTGTATGAAACCGAAAGTGAACATAGCAACGTGACTGAAGTTCGAAACTGCTTACTATGATGTCGCAGTCCAGCACTTTATCCATTGCACCAAAAAAATACTCTCCGAGTTCAAATCGTGCACGATACTGTTTGCGTTTCACTTCGTACTAATACCTTTGGGAATTTTTTCTAAAAAGAAGAGCAGACTGGGTTCTTTAGCCTTGGTTAAGCAACCAGACTAGGAGAAGGAAAACTCTGCATTCAATCCAGCTCTTCCCCCCTTTAAAATTGACCTCGTGTCATATCCTCCCCTTGGCGGGGGTGTTAGGCCAATACATACACAAAGCATTAATTTTTTTAATAGTTTTCGTTGATATACTATCATGTCTCACTGAAAATGCTGGTTCCCGTTAGATTACAAAAATGAAGCGATATTGAGCCAGCTTTGTACTTAGAGGGGTGACCACCTTTAAACTGAAGTAAATAATTTGACTCATATTTTATGGCCTTGTGCCTGACTGATCTATTAAGAGTATTCATATCTTATGACGATTATTTTTATTAATTCGTGACAGAATTTGGAATAAACAAAAAAGTTAACAGTTTCACGGCAAGCTCTGTCAACGGGATTTAGAATACGCAGACTCTATCCCCTGCAGTAGGGGAGGGGGTAAGACCTCTTCCCTCCAAAAAAGTAAAAGAGTATTCCTGGATATGGCATTAAACTGCATCTGATAATAAGCTTCCAGTTCAGGAGATATGTAGAATGCGAAATACTTCTTCTTTGCCATTAATCCCATGTCCACTCTGACCCGGAGTGGTAGTACCTGTTAAAGTCCTGTCAAAGGGTCAGATAGATCTATTTAAGAATCATTAGAATATGCTGATTTTAACCCGTGCTGAGGCATAAGACACCCCGAAAAGGGACGTCCTGTTTATGACACTAAACTACTTCTGAGAGTGAAGCTCATGTTCTGGAGAATGTGGAGTACCTCTTCATTGCCATTACTCCCAGGTCCACTACAACCCAGAGTACTTATTAGGGGTCCATCTGAGTAGATCTGTTTGAAAATTATTTTTATTAGGAATATTTGATACTATTAACAATAGATTATTTGTATTACAAATAGTTATTTGAAGCTAAAATTGTTTACTAATGATTATTATTAGTTACTTGAAATCATATAACAGAGTGTAAACAAATGACAACGAAATGACAAAGAATTACTTAAAACAATATAATGATTTTTAGTGTTAGATAAGAATCCTTGAAGCCATATGACTGTCTACAAATAAATGACTTATCAAATAGAAATAATTAGTTGAAACCATATCATTATTAGTATTAGATAGAAATATTTGAGGTGCCCGTGGTGTAGTGGTTATCGTCGTAGGAAATGGACACGACGACTCGAGTTCAAATCCTGGACGAGACTGATTGCATTTCACATAGCACTAATACCCTTGGGAAAGGTATGAATCCGATTATTCTCCCTCCAGCTATGGGTAAATAGTAGGGCAGAAATCTGTAATCTAACGGGAACCAGCATTTTCAGTGAGACATAGTATATCAACGAAAACTATTAAAAAATTAATGCTTTGTGTATGTATTGGCCTGGATTCTTCAGCCTTGGTGAGGCAACTAGTCTAGGTGAAGGAAAACTCTGAATTCAAACCTGTTAAACTCCGCTTAAAAATTGACCTTGTGTCATATCCTGAAAGATAGGAATACTTGAAACTATACAATTGGACGTTATTTGTATTAGATAGAGAAGAGGCATAGAAGAGTGATACTGAGAATGATGAGCAAAAAGGAAAGGGAAAAACTAACGAAGAAGAGATGAATTAATACATTAGATAAACCTGTAAATTATTTGTATTAAGAATAGATATTTGAAGTTACAATTGTTTACAAACGATTATTATAAGTAGTTAATTGAACCCATATAACTGTGTGCATAGAATTTACTGTAATCAAATAGAAATAATTACTTGGAAGCAAATAATTATCAGTATTGAATAGGAATACTTGAAACAATAAAACTGTGTTGCAGATTATGTGAATTAGATAAAAATGCTTGATATCTTATAACTTTAAATTACTATGTGGATGAGATAGAAATACTTGATATCTTATAACTGTAAATCATTTGTATTAAGAATAGTTACTTGAAGCTATAATTGTTTACTATTGATTATTATCAATTACTTGAAACCACATGATTGTAATAATTAGATAGGAAACCATAAAATTGCATTAGATAGGAATAATTGATATCATATAAGTGGATGAAAAAAAACTCTTAAGAAACAACACAAAAAAATGTAACTACAAACATACACTGAACGCGATTCCTTAAGTTTTAGGCATAAAATGGCTCTGGAAGGGTTGACATGCCGTTAAAAACAACCAATCAATTACAGGTTCATGGGAAAAGGCAAATATAAATATGGACTTTTCAAGAGAGAAGTTTTTGTTTTACTTACCAAACGTCAGACAAGGTGGTTGCGCCTAAAGATGTGAAATTACAGTCGTTCTCTTTGCGATTTGAATTCAGAGTTCGTGCCCGGCTTATTAAAAAAATCGTTGTCGCTTAAAGAGAGAGCGCTGTGACAGTGACCACTTGAAAAATAATTCTTATTGATAGATTAGAATGAAAAATAAAATAAAAAGTGATAATGTTGAAAAAAAACTACTTGTTTCTTGAATTAATGCATTGGACAATTAGAAAGTCCTTCACTTTTCTCTCGGATTAAGTTCTGTTTCTTCTTTTTTTTTTTTTTTTCACCTGTTTCTTTTTCTTTTTTCTTTCTTTCTTTCCTTCTTTCTTTCTTTTTACTTTATTTTTTTTCTTTTTCGTTCGTATTTCTACTTGTTTTTTAACTAGTTTCTTTTTTGTTATTTTTTCCTTTTCCTTTTATTTCTTTCTTTTTTTTTTTTTTTGTCCTTTTAAATGGTTCACGTTTCTCTTCTTTTTTCTTTTTTCTTCTTTTCTCCGTTTCTCAAAATAAATTTTCTACAGAAAATAAGTTCATTCGATCGATATGTTTTTATTTTGTTTTGTTTAAAAAAATTTTTTTATATTGTTTGTCTTGCATTTTTCTTCCACAATCTTCTTGCTTTATCTTTTTCGATATATTTATTCATATTAGAATAAGTTATAGCTTTAATTTAAGTATATATTTATAGAGTCCTTTGGTTATGTCCCATTTTTTCACGATAATGAAATTCTGATAAATAAACGCCTCCTATTTTTAATGTTTATTTGCGTTTTGTGGTATTAGTGTTTATGCGCTTATTTTGTAACTAAGTATTTCCGATATTGTTTATAACCAACTGAACGTTATCTTTATACTCTATAGCCAGACTTTCTTTTCAACCTCTCTTTTCTATTTTGCTTTCGTTTTTTAAATATGTATTTCAAACTCTAAATTGTCACCAGCTGTTTCAATCAATTCGTTCTACTTGTACAGTTAATACACCTGTTCACCTTCCTTCACTTTTTATACTCATTTATTATTGATTCACTCAGAGACGACGAGTTCGACGATTTTATTTCATTTATATATTTATTTATTTCTATTTCTTTTATGAGTTTTTCACACCAGCGTGAGCTGGTGGTCTTTCGCTGGAGTCTGAGTGACAGCAAGTCTCTTCAGGTCTCCAGAGGTCTTCTCAGTATTCCGGCCGATTTTAATAATGCTGTAGTCTGGGGGATCTCTACTCGTCCTCTGATTATTATTATTATTGTTGTTGTTGTTGTTGCTGTTGTTGTTGATGCTGCTGCTGTTATTGTTGTTGTTGTTTCCGCTCTTTCGAGTTTTTCACAACAGTGTTGGTCGATGGTTTCTCACTGGAGTTTGAGCGACAGCAAGTCTCCAGGATTCTTCTCAGTAATCTCGCTGATCTCAATAATGCCGTAGTTTGGGTGGTCTCCACTCGTTCTCTTATTTCCAAGACCTCCAGTCCTTTTGCCAATCCTTTGGTGACTGTACCAAGTTATTTCCCTCTTTGCAAGTTCTTTGCTGGAGCCTGAATAACAGTAAAACTCTTCGAGTCTCCTGGACTCTTTAGTGTATTCAAGCCAATCTCAACAATACTATGGTATTATTATTATTATTATTATTATTATTATTATTATTATTGCTATTTACTCATAAGAGTTTTTCACATCATATTTAGCTGATGGTCTTTCACTGGTGTTTGAGTGACAACAAGTTTCCTCAAGTCTACAGGACTCTTCTCAAGCGGCTACCTTTTAAAATCTACCTTCCAAACCTTATAAAGAAATTAAACTTTATTTGTTTCTTTTTAACAGCCTAACACGATGTTTACAAAATGAGCATCTCCAAATGATAACATAATACTTTTAAGTTTTTTGTATTTTGGGGTAGAGTTAACTTTTACGACTAAATCCACTTGTCTGGTAATCTGTTATTTTTTAAGTTAATTATAAAGGTTACTTGTATTAATATTCATAAATGAATTATATTGGTTAAGTAAGAAGTAATAGATTATCAACCATCTGTTGTTCTTGCAACTGTTTAAAAAAACACCTTTCTTCTTTTTTTTTTTTTCTATTTCTCGTGGTCGTCTCTCCCCTTTCTTTCTATTTTTTTATTATTTGACGTTACATATTATTAGCAACAGTAAATATCACATATAATTATGTTTGATAACCAAATTAATAATCATAGCAAAAAGATGGAGAACGGATATCGAGAAAAGTCAATCGAAAAAATAAATGTATATAAGTAAATTGTTTGTTTTGTAACTTTCCTTTTTTTCTGGGTTTTTTTTTTTTTTTTGGCGGGTCTTTCAAAGAGGATTTTTGATGAACGATTCTTCCACAGCCCAGAGTTAAACAAAAACAATAATAAAGAAAATGAAGCTTTTCATTTGTCTTTTTTCCTCTTTCTTTGTCTCTATCTTGGGCCGCTTTAAATCCTCTCCTCTTTTGGCCGCTGGTGATGTTAGATGGTCCGCCCTGAAGAACCTGACACACCACACGACGCAGACTCGCGCGCAAAAGTGCGTTCGGCGGGCAAAGAAGAAGTAGGAAGAGGAATTGCGGGACACCAATTATGTCCTCCTCCTCCTCCTCCTCCTCCTCCTCTTCCCTCTCTCTCTCTCTCTCTCTCTCTCTCTCGCTCTCTCATACACTCACTCACTCACTCACTCTCCTCAAATGGAATGATCTTTGCTCTTCCTAATCCAGTTCCTCTCCCTGCGTCTCCGGCCTCCTCTTCTTAGTATATCATATCGAAATCGGAAGAAAATACAGTTGCCAAGCGACAGAGGTTTGGATTCGCGGGGAGAGACCCGACTCTGCCTGTCCCTATCACTGTGACTTCTGCAGCGACTAACACTGCTGCTGTTGCTTGCTACTGCTGCTAATTTAGACATTGGGAAAACGAGCGTGGAGGAGGAACGAAATCTGCAAGTTGTCGGAAAAGAAAGCTGCAGAAAAAAAAACAGAGAGTTAAGAGAGGGTAGAAAACAGTTTAATGTGAGAGTGAAAGGAAAAATATAAAAACAGTAAAAGGGAGTGTTCTGAGAAAGAAGGAAGAGTAAAAAGAAGCGGATGAGGGAGAAAGAGATAAAGAGAAAAGAAATAAGAGCGGCAGGGGACGTATGAGCGAAGAGAAGAAAGAAAAAATAACGAGAAGAGTTCTGATATAGAAAAAAAAAGAGTAAAAGGGAGAGGATGATACAGAGATGGAAGGAAAGCGAAAAGCGAAAATAGAACAAGAGTTGAGTATGCGAGAAGAGAAGAAAGAAAAATTAAAAAGGAGAGTTCTAAGAAAGAAAGAAGAGTAATATGAGTCAAAAAGATGGAGAGCCAAGTTGGACTGAGAAGGAGGATAATAATGTTGAGAATAGTGAGTAGAAAAGAAAAAGTGAGTGACGAGAGAAAGACAAGTAAAAAAGAAGAAAACAGAATGGTCGTGAATGAGGTAGAAGGGAGGAGAAAAGAAAAAGAAGATGAAAGAGAACAAAAACGAAAGACAAGGAAATATGGAAGAAATATGAAGGTCAAAATTATAGAGTAAACAAGAGAACTAGAGGATGAATATGAAATGGAAAGAAGGAGAGTAAAATGAAGTGAACTATGAAGCGTGGGGGAAAGAAAAGAGTCAAAGAGAGAGTGACAAGCGAAAACAAAATATCAAAGAAGAGTAGAGTATACAAGAAGAGAAAAAAGAAAAAGGTAAAAGGGGGAGATCAGAGATAAGGACGAGTAAGGTGAGTTAAAAAGATGGAGAGCCACGTTGGACTGAGTGGGAGTAGAAAAGAAAAGATGAGTGTTATAACAGGGACAAGAAAATAAAGATCGAATAGAAGGCTTATGAATGAGAGATAAGGGAGGAGAAAGAGAGAGAAATAGGGAGATGAAAGATAAGAACAGCGAAAGACAGGGAAAGATGGAAGTTAAATGAAGGTCAGAGTTAGACAGGAAGGGATAACACAAAAAAAGGTTGAATATGAGTATAAGAATGAAAGAGAAAGAAGAAGAGTAGAATTGAAAGGACGATAAAGATAGGGAGAGGCATAGAAGAGTGATACTGAGAATGATGAGTAAAAAAGAAAAAAGAAAAACTAACGAAGAAGAGATGAATGAATCAGTAAAATGGAGAGTTCTGAGATAGAAAGAAGAGTAAGTTGAGTAAAAAGACGAAGAGCTATTTTGGACTGGTGAAAGAGAAAACTGAAGCAGAGAGTGTAGAGAGAATGAAAGAGAAGAAAGAAGAAGAGAAAAGGGGGAATAAAAGATAAGGACAGCAAAAGACGGAAAAATATGGAAGAAGGTCAGAGTAATACAGTAAGGAATAACACAAAAGAGGGTGAATATAAATTAAAAAAATTAAAGAGAAAGAAGGAGACTTAAATGGGAAGTACAGTGGAGAGAGAGAGAGGAGAGAGAGAGAGAGAGAGAGAAAAGAGTCATTGAGAGAGTGATGTACAAAAATAAAAGAGGAGAAATAACGAAGCAAAGAAGAAAGTAGAGGTAAAAAGGAGAGTTCTGAGATAGAAAGAAGAGTAAGGTGAGTAAAAAGACGAAGAGCTATTTTGGACTGGTGAAAGAGAAAACTGAAGCAGAGAGTGCAGAGGGAATGAAAGAGAAGAAAGAAGAAGAGAAAAGGGGGAATAAAAGATAAGGACAGCAAAAGACGGAAAAATATGGAAGAAGGTCAGAGTAATACAGTAAGGAATAACACAAAAGAGGGTGAATATAAATTAAAAAAATGAAAGAGAAAGAAGGAGACTTAAATGGGAAGTACAGTGGAGAGAGAGAGAGAGAGAGAGAGAGAGAGAGAGAGAGAGAGAGAGAGAAAAGAGTCATTGAGAGAGTGATGTACAAAAATAAAAGAGGAGAAATAACGAAGCAAAGAAGAAAGTAGAGGTAAAAAGGAGAGTTCTGGGATAGAAGGAAGAGTAAGGTGAGTCAAAAAGACAGAGAATTATGCTTAACCGAGAAAGAGAAAACTAAAGCAGAGAACGGCGAGAGGATGAGAGAGAAGGGAGGGGGAGACAGAGATAAAAAAGAAAGAGAGAGAAAATGAATAGAAAGAAAGTAGTAGTAGTAGGGAGTAGAGTATGCGAAGAGAGAAGAAAGGAAAAGATAAAAGTTCGATAGGGAGTAAGACTCAGGTAGAAAAGTTTTAGAGGCCAAAGCAACAGGTGAAAGAAAGTCAGTATTTGAAGAGAGAATTGAAGACAGAGGAAAGTAATTATGAATAGAAGAATAGAAACCAAGAAAAAAAAAGGAACTGTAAAAAAAAGAGGTCGAATATATAAGTACGAAAGAAAGAGAGGAATCAAGTTTAAAAAGGTAAAATGATGATTGAGTATTGGAAAAGGAAAACGAAAGGGCAAATCTAACAATAAGAGGGCGTTTATATGATTAAAGTTTAAAGGGTGGCTGTCAGAGGAGAGTAACTGACGTTTCATACAATGAGGGAAGGCAAAGACAATGAAACACAAAGAGAGGGAGTTTAGATATATATATATGTGTGTGAGAGAGAGAGAGAGAGAAAGATTAAATGCTATGAATAGACTGAGATAGATAGATAGATAGATAGATAGATAGATAGATAGATAGATAGATACGAACAGACTGAGATAGATAGATAGATAGATAGATAGATAGATAGATAGATAGATAGATAGATAGATACAAACAGACTGAGATAGATAGATAGATAGATAGATAGATAGATAGATAGATAAATAAATAGATAGATAGTAAAGTTTGTTGTTATTTACGTCATTAGTGTTATTTTATATGTTAGACAGATTGATAGATATAAAGTGAATGAAAGGCATGAACCCAGATTTCTCGCCACCTTAACACTCATGTTGCCCTACTCCTCTATAGTAATGAGTGTAAGTTTAGAAGAAAGAAGAACGAATGAGAATTAATGAATAAAAAAAAAGAAAAATGCTATACAAATCGAACGTGATGTTTTGAAGAGGCAGAATATTTTCAAAAGAAAAATTATCTGGCAGTAATGATCTTAATTGTAGTACTGATGTAACGCTAATATCTTAACTTTTCTTTTTCTTTTTTATTTTGTGGTGCTCATAACAAATCTGGTACGAGGCCTTCAGGTATTAATTGTCACGTTCATGATTTTACTTTTATGGTTCATTCCTCCGGTAAAATCCAAACTCTCTGAAAGAACATTGTTTTTCATTTAATAAATAGCCATAAAAACTAGTGAAGGTTGCCAGTATATATGTCATTAGGTTCTGTGTTTATGTCATCTAGATATATTGAAAGAGGGGAAGAAAAAGAGCGATAGATACATTTGAAAAGAGATAGATAGATAGATAGATAGATAGATAGATAGAGACAGACAGACAGACAGACTGAGATAGATAGATAGATAGATAGATAGATAGATAGATAGATAGATAGATAGATAAATAGATAGATAGATAGATAGATAGTGGAGTTTGCCGGTATTTATATCATTAATTTTGCATTTTATGTTTGATCGAGTGATAGATATAAAGTAAATGAAAGACATGAACCCAAATTTCTCAACAATGACTTCTACTTATGATATTACCATATCATAAGTAGAAGCCCTAAGGTAGATCAAGTATAGGCCCTAAGGTAGAACAAGTTACTTTTATTGTAACACAACTTACGATCATAGTAGAAGCCCTAAGGTAGAACAAGTTACTTTTATTGTAACACAACTTACGATCATAGTAGAAGCCCTAAGGTAGAACAAGTTACTTTTATTGTAACACAACTTACGATCATAGTAGAAGCCCTAAGGTAGAACAAGTTACTTTTATTGTAACACAACTTACGATCATAGTAGAAGCCCTAAGGTAGAACAAGTTACTTTTATTGTAACACAACTTACGATCATAGTAGAAGCCCTAAGGTAGAACAAGTTACTTTTATTGTAACACAACTTACGATCATAGTAGAAGCCCTAAGGTAGAACAAGTTACTTTTATTGTAACACAACTTACGATCATAGTAGAAGCCCTAAGGTAGAACAAGTTACTTTTATTGTAACACAACTTAAGATCATAGTAGAAGCCCTAAGGTAGAACAAGTTACTTTTATTGTAACACAACTTACGATCATAGTAGAAGCCCTAAGGTAGAACAAGTTACTTTTATTGTAACACAACTTACGATCTTCATTGAAGATTGGGACCATACTTCGAAATGAGATATGCTTCTCCTTATGACAATACCATTTGTTATCAAGTCTTCTGATTTTACCCAAGTGAACTAAACCTAGTCGACCAGATAGAAAAATTGCAGGAAAGGTATGAACACAGATTGTCCTGAACATCATAACACGGCTAAAAGATAGATAGATAGATAGATATGAACACACTGAAATAGATACTTAGAGATAGATAGATAGATAGATAGATAGATAGATAGATAGATAGATAACAAAAAGGTGATTGAATGAACTGGCACTTGTGAGAACCCCTCTCCCATAACACTATCTGATATACCAGGCTACTAGCAATTAAAAATCAACTTAGTCCTATTAGTTAATTCTCATGGCGGAAGAACCCTTAACTGTTAATTACTAAGCTCTGCTTAGTCCGTCACACTAGCCTTGAGTTGCTGACAGCACCTACTGTCACTGAGTGGTCACCCATCTCAGAATGGAACAGGCTCATCGGTGGCTAACTTCGGTAATCGGATGGGAACCGGTACTATCTTGACCATCAGTCAGAAAACTAAACATAAATTGACTTTAGCACAAAACCGCAAGTATGTGGGATCCCCAGTAAAGGTCGAGGTCACTATTCAGGAGTAATTGAGCACCTGTCGGTGAGGCTTAGAATCCACAAGGGAGTAAGATCCCACTCCAAATAAAAGTTGTCCTGGTTATAACACTAAACTGCATCTGGTGATAAAGCTCCAGTTCTGGAAAGTATGGAGTACCTCTTTATTGCTATAACTCCCAAATTCACTCTGACTCGGAATGGTCGTACCTGTTAGGGTTCTATCTATAGGTAAAATAGATCTGTTTGAAAATTATTCGTATCCGATAGGAATGCTCGATGCCGTATAAATGTAAATTATTTCTATGAAGAATAATTATTTCAATCTATAATTGCTTAATATTAATTATTAATATTCAGTTGAATCCATATAACTATGCAAACAAATGGCTATAATTAAATAGAAATAATTATTTGAAACAATATAATTAATTATATTAGATACGAATACTTGATATCATACAATAGAGCGTAAGTTATTTGTATTAGATTGGAATACTTTATATACATAATTGTAAATTATTTGTATTAAAAATAACTACTGGAAACTATGATTATTTACTAAGGATTATTATAATCAATTACTTAAAACCATGTAATTATAAGTATTAACTAGGAATATTTGAAACAGTACTACAGTATCAAAATTATTTGTATTAGATTGGAATGCTTGATATCATATAACTTTAGTTTTTTTTCTTTTAACTCTAACGAAGCAACAACGCAGAAAATTCAATAGACGTATAAAGAACCCGATCCCCTAAATCCTAGGCATTAGATAACCCTAGACGGATTATCATGCCATTAAAATTAATTAATCAATAGTAAATATTAAGATAGTGTTATCGCTACAGTGACATATTTTCTAGATGCCAAAGTTAGTGGTTATTTCTTCAGTGTACAGTCACGTTCCCACCACCTTGTTTCATTTGCTCTCTCTCACACACACACATTCTCTCTCTCTCTCTCTCTCTCTCTCTCTCTCTCTCTCTCTCTCTCACTCGTTCGCGCGCTCGCTTGTTCGCTCGAGATATGCCACGTGCGTTGCCAGACCTGTGTACGCGTTCCTGCGAATATTGAGGCCACTCCAAACCTGGAACAATACAGTTATATGTTATGCGAATTAGAATATATGCATTAAGTGTTTTCTGAAATAGTCTATTATACTTTAATACAATGCATTTATAGGCGCATAAGTAACACTGATATATATATATATATATATATATATATATATATATATATATATATATATATATATATGGAAGAAATCCCATATATATATATATATATATATATATATATATGGCAGAAATCCCGTTTTATTTTATACAGAGAGATCAAACTTCCAAATGATCGATAACCTGTCGATAGTCGTCTATGCCTTTCCTATGCGTTAAGTCATAATCATTTTCAGTAAATGAAATATTCCTGTCGCGGTATGTGAGCTGGTCTGCTAATTTCAGGTTGGTACTACTGTATAGATAAACTACCTGGACTCTAACGAAATGCTTAGAGAAAAAGCTTGATGGAAACGACAAAAGGAGGATGCGTGCTCTTTAGAGTAAATCCTGAAAGCAACACTCCACAAAACAGCAGCTGTATGGCCACTATCCTCCCATCTCACAAACGATCCTAGTAAGACAAACGAAACATGCTGAGCACTGTTGAAAAAGTAAGGATAAATTCATAAGCGACGTTTCCTATGGGGTCCTCCAGATGAACAGCCCTAGAGTTGGCGGATCACTAAAGAATTATGTACATCGGTATGCAGCGAACACTGGTTACAGTCTAGAGTACTTGCCTGGAGCAATGGACGAGAAAGGCAGATTGCGAGATTTGGTCAAGGGTCTCCATGCCATCAACAGGATATTGATAATGATATATATACGAGGTGCATACGATAAGATTCCATACTTTTTTCGTATAGGCCCTTTTATTGATAGTGCACACATGAAAATTTAGTCCCCTTCGAAGTAATCTCCACCGGCTGCATGCACTTGTTGTACCGTTAAAATAACTTCTTGAAGGCCCCATTGAAGTCCTCTTGTGTGAGCGTGTCAATGACCTTCGTCACAGCCTCTTTCATCTCCTCAATTGTCTCATAACGACAGCCTCTGAGCTTAGGGAATAACAGAAGTCACTGGGAGCAAGGTCTGGACTATAAGGATGGTGAGGAACTGTCTTGATGCCCATCTTGGTCAAATAGTCTGTGACAAGGATGGAGTTGTGGACTGGTGCATTGTCCTGATGGAAATGCCACTGAGCCGATTTGAAGAGTGCTGGCCTCTTCCGACAGAATCTCTTCCGGAACTCTCTTAAAACCTCGACAGAGTAACCCTAACCCTAACCCTTTGGTCAAACCCTAACCCCTAACCCTTTAGCCAATCAACTCTGCTGTATTGACTTTCTTACTCCGCCCACACTTCTCATCATCCCTCACAGACTCTCTGCCTTCCTTATTCCACTCAAAAACTGATGCTCGATTCATGCAAGACGCTCCAAAAGCAGTCTGTGGCATTTTTCCAAGTTTAAAACAGAATTTTATTGCATATCGTTCTTCTAAAGTGTCCTCACGTTCAGATTGCATTTTTGAAATTCACTAGCTGTGACAATCAGTCTTTAATAGTGTGTATTCCAATTGCTACTGCAGCTGTTCATTTGAACCTGAAATCATAAAACTTGGTCAGTCATCTTATAAGATGTATAGCAATAACGTACTGAACTTTCAAGAGTCTACGAAAATTTTAAATGCCCATACGAGAAAAGGCTGGAAATTTATCGTATATATATATATATATATATATATATATATATATATATATATATATATATATATATATATATATTGAGAGAGAGAGAGAGAAAGAGGGAAGGAAATAGGTGCTTGGTTTGGTTTGGTTTAGTTGTTTGATTTTATGGCATATCAACCTTTGTAGTTTATTGAACGCCGAATCCGTTTTTATGCAAATAGTCAGTTCTATTTCAAACAATTCAGTTTAGCAAGAGTACACAGTTTAAATGTCAAAAACATTTCGATTTCAAGCTATTCAGTTTATTCAAACAGTTCTAATTCAGCCAATTCAGTTTAGTATAAGTACAGATTTTGTTTACACACAGATGTCAAAACAGTTCTATATTAAACAATTCAGTTAAGTGTAAATACAGTTTCAATGTCAAAAACAGTTCCATTTCAAACAATTCAGTTTAGTATAAGCATGCAGATTAAATGTAAGTACACAGTTTAATTGTCAAAAACGTTTCTATTTCAAGCAATTCAGTTTTGTCAAACAGTTCTAATTAAAACAATTCACTTTAGCATAAATATGCAGTTTAGTTCTATTTAACCCATAGATAGGGCCCTATCAAGTGCTACCATTCCGGGCCAGAGGGGACCTGGGAGCAATGGCAATGAAGGGGTGCTCTGCATCCCCCAGAGCTCTAGCATCACTGGAACTTCACCATCAGATTGTTTAATGTCATATCCAGGACATTCGTCGGTGGGGGGGTCTTCCCCCTCTGCAGAGGTGCAGTCGGTGTATTCTACAGCCCCAGCCGACTGGGTAAGAGATATATGTGTATACATGGATGTGTGTGTGTGTGTGTGTGTGTGTGTGTGTGTGTGTGTGTGTGTGTGTGTGTGTGGTGAGCAGAGAATTTGCTCAGGAAAATTATATATATATATATATATATGTATATATTAAAATGAGTAGGTCCACGAAGAGATTTGTATTTTTTATATTCATTTATGTATATATATGTATGTGTGTGTGTGTGTGTGTGTGTGTGTGTCTGTGTGTGTGTGTGTGTGTGATTAAGAGAGTGCTTATGTCTACATGACTGACGACACCACCCTTACTTTGAGATTTATTTGCTTAGGAAGGAGATGAAAACTTGTTACTGTAATAATACTAAATCATTCTGACATATGTGTGCATGAGATAGATAGATAGATAGATAGATAGATAGATAGATAGATAGATAGATAGATAGACAGATAGATAGATAGATCGAACACTAAATTCTGTCTAATAGTCCTGGAGCTTTGGAGAATATGCAGTACCCCTTCATTGCAATTACTTCATGGTCCACTCTGACCCGGAGAGGGGATTGCAGTGAGAATTCCATCTATGGGTCAAATAGAAATATTCAATCATTTACAGTTCTTACAACTGTGTACAAAATTAAATCATTCATATTACCTAGCAATACCTGAAACCATTCAACTGTGTGCAAACGAATGAATAATGTTGAATAGAATTAATAGTGGTAGATCACAGTATTTCAAAGCATTAAACTGTGTGCAAACAAATGAGCTCTGGCTCGTTTAAAGATGTTACCAACAAACTATTCGTTTACAAATTATATATATATATATATATATATATATATATATATATATATATATATATATATATATATATAAGAGGATTTGACATTAAATAACCAGCAAGGGTTGATATGCCATAAAACACAACTAACCAAGCAGATAGATAGATAGATAGATTGATAGATAGATAGTGTTTCCCAATTATGGAAATAAAGCAGCAGCCATTCAGATCTCCCATGTTGACTTTATTTTCTTTATCTTTTCTGATTATTGCTGGGGAAAAGTTAGAATTTTGATACATTCAACCAGATATATGAATCAAAAGATCGTTTGCGCGAATAAATATTAGGAAAGTAAGTCTTTCAAGATCGTTCAAGCAAGATATAGAAGGAAGTTCAATTTCAACAGATTTCCAAACGGGAGTCAGATTTTCAAGTTGGTTAAGAACTTTGAAGCACATGATATTTGTGAAGATCGTAGAACAACAATTTCCTGAAAAGATTCACGTAATCACCCAAAAGGAATGTGCATCCTTTATCAACAACTTTGCACGCCACATTCAACAAAAAAACTAATAATATAAAAGTGCATTTTATTATTCAATTGAAATTGTCATGAAAATTTTAATTGATTATAAGTGAAGGAGTATGTGGGTTACGTTTGGTTTGGTTGGTTTTATGGCATATCAACCATTGTAGGTTATTTAACGCCAATTCCATTTTTATGTAAATAATCTGTTCTATTTAAAACAATTCAGTTTAGCATAATTATACAGTTTAATTGTCAAAAACATTTCTATTTCAAACTATTCAAGCAGTTATATGTAACAATTCAGTTAAGTGTAAATACTGTTTTAATGTCGAAAAACAGTTCTATTTCAAATAATTCAGTTAAGCATAAGCACGCAATTTAAGTTCAAGTACGATTTAATTGTCAAAAACATTTCTATTTTAAGCTATTCAGTTTACTCAAACAATTCATTTTAGCATAAGTATGCTGTTCTATTTAACCCATAGATAGGGCCCTCTCTGGTGCTACCAATCTGGGCCAGAGTGGACCCGGGAGCGATGGCAATGAAGGGGTACTCCGCATTCTCCAAAGCTCCAGCACTGCTGGAACCTCACCATCAGATTGTTTAGTGTCATATATCCAGGACACTCGTTAGGAGGGTATTACTCCTCTGCAGAGGTGCAGTCAGTGTATTCTACAGCCCCAGCTGACTAAACAAGTACGTGGGTTCGTAATGTCAAATGGTGATAGAGTTTCTGAAATCTATGCCACTTGTATATTGCAGATTTTACAACTTCAAGGTTTATCATAAAAATAAATCTTGGTCTGCTCTGGTTTGAAGGGGCAATTTTGTATCTCTTAGGCGAGTCTTACTTTTCTTGTACGAGTGAAGTTAACTGTAGTCCTGGTGACCTGAATTGCAAACATCTGTAACATGCTGTCAAAGGTTCCACTTGACATGTCTGAACTAAACGGTTGCTGATCATAAAATGGTATCCTTTCAAGAAATGTAATTTTCATTACGTTATAAGTGGTAGTCCTTGATTTGTGCCAGATCATTTTGTTTCAAAAATTGGGAAACACCCTGTATATAGACTGTGATACATACATAAATACATACCTATGTGCATGGATACATACATTTTTGTTTGTTTGTTTGTTTTTTAATGTAATAACAAAATTCGTGGGTTATTTAAACCTAAAGCCATCCTTGCAGAAGACTAGAAGTGATACTATTTACGAGGATCATTAAATAAGTTTCCAGACTTTTTTCGTATAGGCCCTTTTATTGATAGTACACACATGAAACTCTAGTCCCCTTCGAAGTAATCTCCTCCGGCAGCAATGCACTTATTCTACTGTTCCAACAACCTCTGGAAGGCCCCATTGTAGTCCTCTTGTAAACTTAGTCCTCAATTGTCTCATAACGACAGCCTCTGAGCTTATGGAATGAGCAAAAGTCACAGGGAGCAAAGTCTGGACTATAGGGAGGCTGAGGAACAGTCTTGATGCCCATCTTGGTCAAATAGTCTGTGACAAGGATGGAGTTGTGGACTGGTGTATTGTCCTGATGGAAATGCCACTGACCCGATTTGAAGAGTGCTGGCCTCTTCCGATGGGATCTCTTCCTGGACTCCCTTAAAACCTCAACATAGTAACCCTAACCCTAAACCTAAGTCTTTGGCCAATCAACTCTGGTATATTGACTTTCTTACTCCCCTCACACCTCTCATCATCCCTCACAGATTCCCTGCCTTCTTTGAATCTCGTATGCCACTCAAAAACTAATGCTCAATTCATGCAAGATGCTCCAAAAGCAGTCTGAAGCATTCCATACGATTCTGTGGCATTTTTCCATGTTTAAAACAGAATTTTATTGCATATCGTTCTTCTAAAGTGTCCTCACGTCCAGATTGCATTTTTGCAATTCACCAGCTGTGACAATCAGGCTCTAGTAGGGTGTATTCTAATTGCTGCTGTAGCTGTTCATTTGAACCTGAAATCATAAAACTTGGTCAATCATCTCATAAGATGTATAGCAATAAGATATTGAATTTTCAAGGGTCTACGACAATTTTAAATGCATGTACAGAAAAGTCTGGAAAGTTATTGAATGCACTAGTAACCCATAGCTGAAGAGATAAGCGGGTTCATGCCCTTCTCAAGGATATTAGTCAAAAAGTGAACGTAATATTGCGGTTGGGTTTCTAACTCGCTTACGTCGCTGCCGCAATTGAGCATACAAGCTATTATGCCCCTTAGATAGATAGATAGATAGATAGATAGATATGAAAAGGTTCACATCACTAAAAAGTTTTGCTTCTTTGTTTAATGGCATATCACCGTTCTTGGGTGATTTAATGCCAAAGCCATCCTAGTTGAACAGCAATGATAATATTTAATTCATCATAGTTGAGATTTTTTCACGCTAGCGTTAGCGGATGGTTTCTCGCTGGAGTTTGAGTGACAAGTATCCTTTGGTCCCCTGAATACTTCTCAGTATCCTGGCCGATCCTGACAATGCAGTAATTTGGATGTTATAATGCTTGGAACCATTTAACTGTGTGCAAACAAACAATTAATACTGAATAGAATTATAAGTGTTAGCAATAATTGAAACCATTTAACTGAACTGAATTAATAGCAATACTAGTGTGTAAACAAATTAGTTCTAATTACCGACAAATTAATCCCTTACAAATAATGTATAAGAATGTATCAACAAAATATGTTGACAAATTATATATTATACATTTAATATATATGTAAAACAGGATTTAGCATTCAATAACCAACAACAGTTGATATGCCATAAAACCCGACCTTACCAAATTATATATATATATATAATGAGAATTTGGCATTAAATAACCAACAAAGGTTGATATGCCATAAAACCTGACCAAACCAAATCATATATATATATTTCATATATACATACAAAGAGGATTTGGCATTAAATAACCAACAAGTGTTGCTATGCCATAAAACTCAACCAAACTAAAGCATATACAAAAAGAAAAAAAGAGAAAAAAGAAAACTTGCTGTCTTGTGGATTTTGCAGTTCCAGCTGGGCGAAAATAAAAGAAAGGAAAAAGATAAGCAGATACTAAGATCTTTCCAGAGTACTAAAAAAATAAGCGAGGTGTAAAATAATTATAATGGGACTTTAACATACAAACGGATCACCTAATCCCGACCAGAAGACCAGACCTCATAATAATTAACCAAAAAAAGAGAATCAGCAAAATTGTAGACTTTGCTATCCCGGCGGACCACAGAATAAATCTGAAGGAAAGTGAAAAGAAGGATGAGTACCTCGACCTTGCAAGAGAATTGAAAAAGCTTTGGAACATGAAAGTAAAGATTGTGCCAATTGTGATTGGTGCGTTAGGCACAAAAACTAAAGGATTATTAAAAGTCCTGGAGGACTTGGAAGTTGGTGGACCGGTAGAGACTATCCAAACGACAGCATTACTAAGAACGGCCAGAATCCTGAGACGAGTCTTGGAGACTTGAGGAGACTTGCTGTCACTCAAACTCCAGTGAAAAAACCATCAGTTAACACTGATGTGAAAAACGCTAAAGGAGTAAATAATAATAATTAGTTAATATCACTAACAATTAGATTAAACATCAATCATTTGTTGACACTCAGTTAAATGATCAAACAGTTCAGTTTTATACAACTCAATTTCGCATAAGTACACAGTTTATATGTCAAACACTTCTATTTGACCCATAGATAGGATCCCATCAGGGGCTACAACTCCGAGTCAGAGTGGACCTGGGAGCAATGGCTCTGTATTCCCCAAAGCTCCAGCATTACAGGAGCCTCACCATCAGATGTTTTTTTATCATATCCAGGATACCCGTTGGCGGGGTCTTATCCCTCTGGAAAGATACAATCGGTGTATTCTACAGCTCCCCACCCAGCCAACTGGGCTAGCACTTTTAATGAATTTTTGAGTCCTTTCCTTGATACATCTACGCTCACTATGTGATGAATAATAGTTTAAAAAAAAAAACAGGATAAAAACACACGACCCAAAATTTTACGTTGCCGATCCTCAGGGGAGCTTGTATTCAACAGGTCACTCGTGCTGGAAAAATGTCCCGTGTTGAATACTAGCTCACCTGACATCGTGGAACACTGAGTCGTGAGTTTTTAACATGTTTTATCATTATCCTATTTAATACTACAAAAACTTGATTTTCCAGTCAGATGGGGCTGTAGAATACACCGACTCCTTCTCTGCATAGGGGTTATAGCTCTTCCCAACAAGTACCCAGGACATGACACTAAACAATCTGATGGTGAGGCTCCAGTAAAGCTGGAGCCTTGGGGAACGCGGAATATCCCTCATTGCCATCGTTCCCAATTCCACTCTGGCTCGGAGTCATGGCACCTAATAGGGTCCTATTTATGGGTCAAACAGAACTAAACTGCGTACTTATGATAAGCTGAATTGTTTGAACTAGAACTGTTTATTTGTATAAAAATGAATTTGGCATTAAATAACCGACAACGTTTGATATGCCATTAAACTCAAACAAACCAACAAAAAAAAAATCAAAAATTTGATATATAATTGTGCAAAACGTCTCTAACAACAACACAAAAAAATGTGAATACAAATGTACGATGAACGCAATTCCCTGACCACTAAGCATAAACTGACCCTAAATAGATCCTATTTACCCAACCTCTCCGCTCGGGCAGGATATGACACAAGGTCAATTTTTTAAGCGATGTTTAACAGGTTTGAATTCAGAGTCTTCCTTCTCCTAGACTAATTGCCTCACCAAGGCTGAAGAACCTAGTCTGCCCTACTATTTACCCATAGCTGGAGGGAGAATAATTGGATTCATACCTTTCCCAAGGGTATTAGTGCTATGTGAAATACAATCAGTTTCGTCCAGGATTTGAACTCGTATCGCCGCGTCCAATTCCTACGACGATAACCATTACACCCTAAATAGATTGTCATACCATTAAAATCAGTCAGCTTCAGTCCCTATACTTTTTGCACTTAGAATCTCGTTCCCTCTGTCCCAAATAGAAGAATCAATATTATCATAGACTGCTGTTACAACGGGAACCTTATGTGTGCATGGGACATCTAGTTAGTTATAAATACAATGCAAAATGTCATGGTGTGACGTTTTTCTTGGGTTATAGTTACATACAAAAATAATGAGAACTTTATTAATGCATAAATAAATCAACTGTACGAATTTCAAATAAATGCAAGCATCAGGAGGATATCAAATAAACAAACCGTACAAGTATTTACATTTTCTTTTTTAAGCAGAGGAATTATATTGTGAATTGAATTACCATGGCCAAGAAAACCCGGCGAACACCTAACACCAGATTTTCTGGTCATAGTAATTCAATTTACAATATAATTTCTCTACTTAAAAAAGAAAATGTACATCTATATCCTTGCTCTTGAGGTTATAATATACACGGACGCGTATTTCCAATCCTCTAGGGAAGACGTGGCCCTGGAAGTGACTGTGTCCTCTGTAAAGAGTACGGATGTAACTTGCAAGACCCATTTAGGTTAATTGGCCGCGAAATTACCATGACTTGTTAATTAAGATGTAGAGTGACGGTTATCATCGGAAGAAATGAAATCGATGACCTGAGTTCAAATCCTTGATGTGACTGCGTTTCACTTCGTGCTAATGTTTTTTTGGTAAGGCATGAATCCAACTATTCTCCATCCAGCTATGAGTAAATAGTAGCGCAGATTGAGCTCTTTAACCTTGGTAAGGTAACCAGACCAAGAAAAAGAAACCTCTGAATTCAAAACAGAAACGCTCAGCATAAAAATTGACCTTGTATCACCTCCTGCTTGTGGCAGAGATTAAGTAAATACATACTTGACTTTTTTTACTGGCATAAGAAGTAGTTTCATTTATAGGAGTAAAAAATATTTTCAGGGGTGACCCTGTTAATTACCGGAAGTTCGGTTGAAATCTCGTCAAAAAATATCAAAATCGTAGTAGGACTGAAGATAGTGATTTATACTTTGTTTTGTTCGGTTTCTTTGTTTCATGGCATATCAATCTTCTTGGGTTATCTAATGCCAAAGCAAATCTAAATGTTCTAATTTGATAATTGAAGTTATTTTGCAGAGAATCATCGACTGTAATCTTAATACGAGGACTACCTGATTATTAAAATGGTTCTGGTGAGTTCAATTTGATTTCTGCTTGAGTTAAGGAAGCATCTATTTGTAACAAAAATTCTTTTATTGTCCTCTTCAAACAAAGAAGATGAATATATAGATTTGTGTCAAATCATCAGATTAATACTCTTCTTTTCTATATAAATATTTCATTGCACAATTTAAAACCAACCTTACTGTATTTAATGGTAGATAAGACCCACCCTTTTACCCCTAAAATTTGTTCAAAAATGCCTCCTGAGTCTTATATGTGAAGTTGAGTTTTTTTCTTTCCTTTTGTAAATTATTGTATTTTTCTTAATATTTCCAAAAATAGAACAGTTTAGTTTTGTTGGGTTCTTTGTTTAATGGCATATCAACCTTCATGGGTCATTTAAAGCCAAAGATTTTTGTAGAAGAACAGTAATGGTACTGTTTAACCCATAGCTGGGGGAATAAGGTGGTTCGTACATTCCCAAGGGTATTAAGCGAAAGTGAATGTAATAACGCGACTGGAGTTCGAACTCGCTTACTACGACGTTGCAAGCCAGCAAATTAGCCACAACGCCACAAGGAAACCCTCATATATTTTGTGAATGTCCAAATTCTCCGTCATCTTCTTTAGATTCGATTTGAGGTTTTTCTATAGGTTCTTTGTACTTACATAAATCAGCTGTGTACAGACATCGGATTCAGTCTAGATGACCAGTTCTTGGCATATTATACATTTTTGTTTCTGTATTTTTAAATACCCGTTGCATACAATTTTAGCAAGCTTTAATTATTATCAAAATTGTATTATCATTTTTCCTCTCTAGCGAGTTTTCCACGCCAACGTTTGCAAATGGGTCTTCACAGGAGTTTGAGCGACAGCAAGTCTTCTCAAGTTTCCAGGACTTTTCTCAGTATTCTGGCCGATCTTATAATGCGGTACTCTCGATGGTCTCTACTTAGTATCACCGTCACCTTCATGTTCCATAGTTTTTTTTTTCTCTAGTAAGGTCTAGATATTCGTCTATCTTTTTGCTTTCTTGTAATTTTATTCTGTGGTCTACTCTTCGGCAGGTTTTTTTTTATTATTATAATTATTATTATTGTCGAGTATAAAAATTTGCATTTTAAGGTCTTGCTTAAAACCCATGTACTTTGAAATTTTAACTTGTAATTTTCCACCACTTTATCTTTGCTTGCATATGTATTGGAGAGGAGAGTTCCCGTGGTGTAGTGGCTAATGTGCTGGATTTAAACATCATAGTAACCGAGCTTGAACTCCAGTTGCGCTATAACGTTCACTTTTGAACCAATACCCTTAGGAGAAACATGAACTCTTTTAGCCCTCCGGTTATGATCAAATAGTATCACTATTGTCTTTCTAAAACCCACTAAGGTTGATATGCTTTTGTAAAAAGAAACTAAACCAAACCATGTGTATTAAATCAGACATTAGGCACATAGGGACATTTGCTAACTCAGGTACATCATGATCATCATCATCTCGTGCCGTTAGCACGGATATCCCTGACCCTCTCCCGCCACTTCTACCTATCATTCATCGCCTCTGGCAGGCCTTCAGGGCCGTATCCTCACATAGCTGCTGAATGTATGTTCGAGCTGGTCGTCCTGCTTTTGCCCAGCCATATATGGGGGTCCACAGGAGTAAATCACTTATGAGCTCGTCCCTGCTTCTTCAGCAGTGTCCTGCATGTCTGGTTCGTCTTACTTGGATAGTTTTCGTGATGGAAGGCAGATGGCCGTATAGTTGGTGCCTTGTGGGGTGTTGCTGCCAGGACTTGTTCAATATTGCTCGCCACATTCTTGTGTAATTGCCGTCTATCTTCTTTTCCAGCCGTTTAGTTAGCGTCCAAGTAGTGCATCCATACAGCAGTATCGATACGGCCGCTGCCTGGAAGAAACTGCGTTTCATTTTATCGGTCAGGTCCAGATGACTAAAATTGCTTAAGATACCAACTGTTTCAAATTGGTCAACCATCTAATCACTGAAAAAGGTTCATCGATGCTTTTGATCTGTCGGCTACACCGACTGCACCTCTGCTGAGAGGAAAGACACCCCCTATCGACCGAGTATCCTGGATATGATACTAAACTGCATTAGATTGTGAGTTGTACCAATCTATGAGTCAAATAGAACAGTTCAATCTTTTACGAAGGATTATTAATAATATCAAACAGAACTACAAGCGTTCAATAGCAATACTTGAAACTATTTAACTGTGTGCAAATAAAATTATTAGTGTTAGACGTCAGCAATGCTTAGCTTTGATGATCTAGCGAAAATCGATATTTGTCGTACGTCCCACCAACCAGATAAGTGTAGCAGAAGGCCTTGTTTTAGGTGGGTCTTGGTGCAGGTTTGTTGCCCAGACACACCTGCTGAGCACAAAAATATTTCGGGCCTCGTCGCCATTCGCCTAAAAAAGGAGTCTCCGGCGCCAGGCAACAAACCTAACCCTTCCAAGGAGGGTCAGAGCCTGGAGGGACGGTACCCTGAGGCTTGAAGATGCCGGTCTAGGCCCAACATGAATGCCGGCTTCTCAGAATCCATGTCAGACGGCCTCGATCTACTGCCACCGGAAGTAGGACACATCCGATCAGACCCGTGAACCGACCAACACGGGCGACCGAAGTAAGTCCCGGTGTCGGTCAAATCTAGCAAGAATGGCTGCTTTTATTATAACTTAAAGACAGATATAGGGTGCCCAGTGAGGATCGAACTCACTGACGGTGGTCTGTTTGTCTAGCTTGCTTGCCATTACAACATGCATAGTAACCAAGTGCGTGGGAGTGTTTAACTGTCCTAGAATAGGAAGGGACTTATTAAGAGTGATAGTTTGCGGAGAGCATACAGAGAAACATCTGTGGCAATATATACATTGAGACGTTATTACCAACATTAGCAAACTTCACCATATGTTACCGTTGTTGAAGTATATTTTCAATACCATTCGCATGCATGTACACGCATGCGCACACACTAAACGTGCATACCACCACCTATAAATAGACTCACACACATCCAGAACACTATAACCACTTGTAGTAGTAGTTTGGTTTGGTTTATTTGTTTAATGGCATATCAGCCTTCATGGGTTATATAATGCCAAAGCTATCCGTCTAGACGAACAGTAGTGGTACTATTTAACCCCTTGCTTGGAGGATAAGGAGGTTCATACCTTTCCCAAGAGTATTTATCCGAAAGTGAACTTGATAGTGCGACAAGGGTTCGAACTCGCTTACTATGATGTTGCAGTCCAGCTGTGGTAGTAGTAGTGGTAACTTAGCATAGTTACTTAGTCTAAGCGTCGAATATACATGGCCTTGTGCCATAGTTATCTTTGTACAGCAAATACTTCGAGGACAATTACGTTCACTTTCGGACAAATACCCTTGGGAAAGGTATGAACCCCCCTTATCTCCCCAGCTATGGGTTAAATAGTACCACTACTGTTCTTCTAGGAGAATGGCTTTGGCATTAAATAACCTACAAAGGTTGATATGCCATTAAACAAAGAAACCAAACCAAACCATCACATAGCTGCTGAATGTATGTTCGAGCTGGTCGTCCTGCTTTTTCACGGCCATAAGTGGGAGTCCATAGGAGTACATCACTTATGAGCTCGTCCCTGCTTCTCCAGCCGTGTCCTGCGTGTCTGGTTCGTCTAACTATATATACATATATATATAAAGAAGAGAAGAAGCCGACTGGGCCATGTGGACCTTTTTATTTCAATATATATATATATATATATACTTTGAAATAAAAAGGTCCAAATGGCCCAGTCGGCTGCTTCTCTGCAGAGGGGTAAAACCCCACCCCCCAACGAGTGTCCAAGATATCAGACAAAACAATCTGATGGTGAGACTCCAGTATTGCTGGAACTTTGTGGGACGCGGAGTACCCTCTCACTGCCATTGGTCCCAGGTCCACTCTGGCCCGAAATGGTAGCACTTGATAGGGTCCTATCTATTGGTCAAATAGAACTAAACTGTGTACTTATGCTAAGCTGAATTGTTTGAAATAGAACTGTTTAGACATTTGTTTAATTGAATTTGTTTAATTGAATTGTTAGTGATACATAGCAATATTTAGGACCATTTAGCTTTGTTTACTAAACCGAATAGCTTGAAATAGAACTGTTTTTTACATTTAAACTGTATACTTTTGGTAAACTGAATTGTTCGTCGTCGAATTATTTATATGTATAAAAATGGATTTGACATTAAATAACCTACAATGGTTTATATACCATAAAACTCAACCAACCAACCAACAAGGTTCACAAGGGGATTTGTTTCTAAATCATTCATTTTTCTTCAACACGTGTTTCTGACATTTTTAGTTGTCTTCAGGAAAGTATGTTTATTTTCGAAGTTTTCTTGTTCTTTATTACTCCTTTCTTCTCAAATAATCCATGACAGCAGATATGCCATAAAGTTAGACTGACCACCAATCTTTCTCCCTGAGTGATTGTGGGTATATTTGTGCGTGCGTAAAAGAACAATATATTTTAAGGATATATAAAGGAAAAATAAATAACTTAAAAACAAATTCCCTTGTGAACCTTTTCCCTTTAAAGTATTTACTTTTTCCTCTCATTGGACCAACAAATTTTAACCGCGTAAGGTTATCGCTATCTCACTTGGTGGGTTTGTGGTGGACCAAATGCGGTATACTTTGGAGATTGCTCAATATCTATGATAGAACAATTATATAATAATAATAATAAATATATATATATATATATATATATATATATATATATATATTAGTTTTTATATATATTTGATAGTATGAACGCTTATCTATGACCACTGGTTTCATGCCGTCTTATTACGACAATTAACAGCAGAGAAAGCTTTCTTTGACTGATGATTGTCTTAATAAGACAGCATGAAATCAGTGGTCATAGATAAGCATTCATACTATTCATCATCATCATCACCATCATGTCGTGCCGCTAGCACAGATATCCCTGACCCTCTCTCGCCACTTCTCTCTATCGTTCATCGCCTCCGGCAGGTCTTCAAGGCTACATCCCGTATCCTCACATAGCTGCTGTATGTATGTTCGAGCTGGTGGTCTTGCTTTTGCTCGGCCATACGTGGAAGTCCTTAGGAGTACATCACTTATGAGCTCGACCCTGCTTCTCCAGCAGTGTCCTGCGTGTCTGGTTCGTCTAACTTGGATAGTTTTCGTGATGGGAGGTAGGTGGCCGTATAGTTGGTGCCTTGTGGGGTGTTGCCGCCAGGACTTGTTCAATATTGCTCGCAACATTCTTGTGTAGTTGCCGTCTAACTTCTTCTCCAGCCGTTTTATTAGCGTCCAAGTAGTGCATCCACTATTAGATATATATATATATAACCTAATATGTATTCATTTATTATATATATATATATATATATGTATATATATATATCAGCAAAAGTGATAAGAAAAATAGGAATATTTCTTTTGGACTATTTAAGTTTTGATTATTCTTAAATACTTTCGTCCTTAGTTTATTTGAAAAAGAAAAGTTTCCGTGCAGAAAATTTTTTAGAAAGTTTTATAATAGTTGAAAGGCCATCTGCTAACGCTGGTGTGAAAAACTCCCAAGGAGTGAAACAATAATAATAAAATAATAATAATTTGAGATACAAACAGATCGCCAAATCTCGACCAGACAACCAGACCTAATAATAATCAACAACAACAAAAAGAGAACTTGCAGAACTGTGGACTTTGCTGTCCCGGCTGACCACAGAGTAAAATTCAATGAAAGCGAAAATAAAAACAAGTACCTTGACATTGTTAGGAAGTGAAACAAACTGTGGAACATGAAAGTGACGGTGATACCAATTGTAATTGGTGCGCTTAGTATAGTCACCAAAGGATTTGTAAAAGGACAAGACTTGTGTTGGGAATTTGTTGACTTAAACCCTTAAAATTAAAGGAGACATACCTTTTTCTTTCTGGCAAGCGCAGTTAATTTAGACATGAGATAACTTCCAGTCAAATAACGAAGCGACACATCAGGACACCTATCGACACACGAGGTGTTTCATTTATTTTATAACAACAACTGAAAAAACAAAAGTCTAAGGGCAGGTAACTCACCCCTACAAAAATGGTTTCGGGCAGAAAACCTCTGGCCCGACTGTTATTTCTGACTAAAGTGAATTTCAACAACTTGAAAATAAGAGGACGAGTGGAGACCATCCAAACTACTGCACTGAGATGGGCCAAAATATTGAGAAGAGCCCTGAAGACTTGAGAGAACTTGTTGTCACTCAAACTTCTGTGAAATACCATCGGCTAACGCAGATGTGAAAAACTCTAAATAATAATAATAATAAGCCCCAAAAGTGAAGAAAGCCAAAATAAAAATGTTAATCATTGACTTGTGCTTTGAAAGAAGATTGACGAGGTTAGTAGTCTTTTGATTAAACTGTCTTTAAATGAATGCGTTAGATTTTATTTTGTCCACGAATTCTAGATTGCCAGAATCTGTAAATAAGTTTAGATTACATTGTGTCCGGAACCAGATATAAAATAGGAATCAGAAGGCACTAAACCTTCCTTGAGGATTAATCTCAGCCATAAGTTGTTCCCGCTAGCTCAATGCCTTAATTAGCATATGTCAAGGTAACGGTCAGAAATCCCAGTACTTACAATAATCCAGTGTAGTTTTAACATAGATTAACCAGGGACTTACAGTAAGTTAAAACTTATTCAATGTGAGAGGTTTTTTCTACATCCACAAGTCAAACCTCAGAAGCTATGGGAAGCAGCATGGTGGATGTAAACTATAACGAATGAACCCTTCGACGGGCCAACGGCATATTTCACCAGATACTGGGCGGATAAACCCCACCAGGCCACGGCCAGGATCAAACATTTCAGTTAGGAAACTACTGCTACACATCTACAAGTGTGGCGACTACTGATGAGGTTAATCTCGCCATCACGTTTGTTTTTCTTTGTGTGACCTGCTTAAGAATTCTCTTATTTAAGAAAACTAGGCCACATCTTTATCAGGTGGGCAATTTTTAATCAACCCTTTGGTCTGGTATAGCCACAATATATCATTCATGATAAAAATGTCGAATCAAAATTTAACACAACAGGCCTGGGTGTCATTATCAACAGGTGCTGTCTCATTGTCAACTTGGGAGACCCGATAGTCATCCTGCGAGTGTTGGCTGTTCTTTTTTCAGGTACACGAACGACGAACCAAGGAACCACACAAATCAGAGATGTAAACACAAAGCAGAGACTAGGAAAGACAACCAATTTGCACTGCATTGCTATTTTAGGAGTAACCCTACACGGCGAGAATATAGAAAAAAAAATGATATAGGTCTGGCAAGAATGCGCAAGTTTTCAGACAACAAGCCAAAGATTCGCGGACCAAGTTAGGACAATAATAAAGAAAGTTTGGTTTTCTAACCTTGAAATATTAGAAATACACCAAAAAACAAATAATGATCAAAACACTAATACGGTATCAGACACACTAGGTTTTAACAAACAAGAATAGTCTAACCGAAATGAACTGCCAACTCCCCCCCCCCGAACAACACAAAGCAAACATTAACACTAGAACAAAAAATGAATTTTTAAAATTTAAAGGTAATCATAAATGAACAAAAGACTAACTTGCCATCACTAAGAAACGTAATGGGGAACAATCAAAATGGAAACGGAAAAAATAAATCAAGTATTAACATATATGCCCATAAAAAACATAATCGAATTAAATTAACTAATCTATGCTGGAGCAAAATTACTTTGAGAGAAAATCATGGTTCTCTTAAAGAGTACGAACAAAAAATCACAACCTTGAAGGGAAATTCGACTGGAAATGCAGATAAAAAAGCAGAACAGACAAAATTATAAAACAAAGGAAAAACGCTAGAATATACTGGGACAAAAAGGAAAAAGCAACACAAGAAAAATAACAACTTGAGGAAATAAACCAGAAAGTACAGGCGAAAGAAGGAAGATTAAAAAGATATTGACAAAAGGGTAAAACAATACAGACAAAACAGAACATTCCAAAATAACGAAAGAAAATTCTACCAACAAGGTAGGGTAGATGACACGAAAATATACCAACACCCAGATGCAAGAGAAACTGAACAATTCTGGTGTAAAATATGGCAACCAAGAAAACATGAAAAAGCCGAATGGATATGCAAAATGGCGAAAGAGTTAAAAGGACTCGAAGAAGGACCGAAAGCGGAAATACACATAAATTTATTCAGAATTACACTAAAAAATATCCAATTAGAAAACGCCAGGCCATGACAGAATACATAAATACTGGTTCAAGATATTCACCACCATTCCTGACAGACTAGCACTCGAAATGAACTGGTGTCTACAAGAAGCACACGTACCCGAATAGATGACCAAACGAAGGACTACAGTGATAAAAAAAAAAACGTGAAGAAACCGCCCAAAACAACCCATAACTTGGCTACCTATGATGTGGAAAATACTAACGGCACAAATAAGGGAAGAGATGTATTTCTCGCAAACAAGCCGTAGACTGTTCCATTAGGAATACAAAGGATCCAGTGGTACAGGAGAATTACTCTACATCGATCAGCACATCCTCAACGAGAGTAAAACGAGATTGAAAAATCTAGCAATGGCCAGGATTGACTGCAAAAAAAGCATATGATATGATCCCACAAAGCTGGATAATAAACTGTCTCAAAATGTACAAAATATCAGATGAACTTTATCGACAAAACCATGAAAACCTGAATTGACAGCAGGAGGGAAAAGCTTAGCTAAAACAAAGATCAAAAGAGGTATATTTCAAGGAGATACACAATCATCATTACTATCTATAACTGTGATCGTCGCAGAAATTGGACACGGCGACACGAGTTCAAATCCTGGACGGGTCTGATTGCATTTTCACATAGCACTAATACCCTTGGGAAAGGTATGAATCCAATTATTCTCCCTCCAGCTATGGATAAATAGTAGGGCAGACTGAGTTCTTCTGCCTTGGTGAGGCAACTAGTCTAGGAGAAGGAAAACTCTAAATTCAAACCTAATAAAAACTCCGCTTAAAAAATTGACCTTGTGTAATATCGTGCCCGATCGGAGGGGTTGGGTAAATATGATAATTGTGATGATGCCTCTAAACCTCATACTCAGAAAATACACAGCTGGATATAAACTTACTAAATTGCAGGAAAAGATAAATTCAACTAATGTTCATGAACGATATCAACCTGTTTGCCAAAAATGAAAAATAATTGGAAACTCTAATACACGCAGTGGGGATATACAGTCAGGACATAGGAATGGAATTTGGCACTGAAAAATTCGCCTTGCTAATAATCAAAAGCGGGAAACGACACATCACGGACGGAATGGAACTACCAAATCAAGACAAAATCAGAACGCTCGGAGAGAAGGAAACCTACAAGTACTTGGAGATATTGGAAGCTGACACCATCAAACAGGAGGAGATGAAAGAAAAAATTAAGAAAGAATATTTCACAAGATCCAGAAAGTTACTCGAGACAAAATTCTCAAGCAGAAACCTTGTCAAAGGAATAAATACCTGGGCTGTCTCTCTCGTAAGATATTCAGGGCTATTATTGAAGTGGACCAGAGAAGAACTTAAACAAATGGACCAGAGAACAAGAAAACTAATGAATATGCATAAGGCATTACATCCTAGAGATGGCGTTGACAGACTACATGTAGCAAGAAAAGAAGGAAGAAGAGAACTTAGCAGCCTTGAAGAGAGTGTTGATGCATCAATACAACGACTTCAAAACTACATACAAACGCGTGGAGGGAGACTGATTACAGCCGCTAGAAACGATACTGACAACACGAGGGGGAACAGAACGACAATAACCAGACAACAAAAATGGGAAGAAAAACAATTCTATGGAAGCTTTAAGCGACTAATAAGCAACATCTCACCCGAGAAAACATGGACATTGCTAACAAGGGGAAACCTTAATAGAGAAACTGAATCTCGCCTGATAGCAGCATAAAACAACACTATAAGGACCAATTTTCGCTTTCTTTTATTTTTACTTCGTGGTAGGTTCTCTTCTTCATTCTTTTTTTTTTTCTAATTTATTTGTCAATTAGCACTTGGTCTGGTCTTCTGGCAGAGATTAAGTGATCTCCTTGTATCTGAAAATCCCAAAGAATTTCAAACGTCCCGTTCTCTAAGACAGATTCTGGTTCGTGCATATACCATTTAGCAGTATGGTCAAAATTCAATCTCTTGCACAATTGCTAGTTGATAACCTTTCCCACCTACTCGTGCCTAGTCCTGTACTCCTGTGTTAGTTTACAGTATTTAATTACTATGGGGTTACTCGTTTCATCTCCGCTTAATCTTCACTTGCAATTTTGTTGTGTATTATCAATTTTTGCTTTGACATAGTTGGTCCTTATGGCGTTGTTTAGTGCTGCTATTTTCATACTAAGCGAGTTTTTCCCACCAGTCTTAAATGATAATTTTTCACTGATGTCTGAGTGACAGCTAATCTGCTTGGATCCCGCGGACTCTTCTAAGTATTCTAGAAATGTCCAGATCTTCTCGTGAGTGATCTCGCCGGTTTGTCAGCTTGAAGTATCCATACAGTTGTTTTTCTTCTCATTTTTGTTGTCTATTTTTTGTTATTTTTCTGTTTGTTCTTATGTTCCTATTACTCTTACTGGTTGCTGTGATTTTCCTTTCTTTGCTCTTTTTAATACGCCCCTCGACCCCTTTTATCGATGCATCGATGCAATCCTTAATGCTGGCGAGTCCTCTTCCTTCTTTTTTTCATGACATATACAGCCTATGTCAACTCTCGGGTGTAAGGCCTTGTTCAGTAATCAATTTCCTTTAACTTTGGTTCATTTGTCTGAGTTCCTTCCTTGTCCATTTGAAGAATGGTCCAGAATATCTTACAAGGGGGATTGATCAGGTGTTTATGCAGTCGAAGAGATTTCTGATGCTGAGTTTGGTTTCGAAAAGTTTTCTGGTTCTTATGAGGTACTCTTTTCTTTTTTTTTCTTTTTTTTTTTTCTTCATCGCCATTTATTCGATGGCGTCCGCTTCCAATATTCCTAACTACTTGTAATGTTCTTTCTCTCCAAGAGTTCTGATGCTTTCCTGATTTGGCAGTTCTATTCCTTCAGTTGTTTTTTTTTTTTGTCCGACTTTTCGTTAGGAGCACTGCACATTCTTCAGTGCAAAATTCCATTGTTATATCTTGACTGTAAATTCTTATTGTTTGTATCAGTGCCTCCAGTTCTTTTCCCTTTTTGGTAAATACCTTAATATCATTCATTTACATTAAGTGATTATTGTTATTTTACTCCTTGCGTGTTTTTCTCATCAGCGTTAGCTGATAATCTTTCACTGTAGTTTGAGTGGCAGCAAGTCTTCTCAAGTCACCAGGACTCTTCCCAGTATTCTGGCTGATTTTAACAATGCTGTCGTCTGGATAGTCTCTGTTTATCCTCTGATTTCAAATCTTCCAGTCCCTTTACCAAGCCTTTGGGGATCGTTCCATGGGCACAAGTACGATTGGTATCACCGTTATTTGTTTATTTACTTATTTTATCTATCAATTATATATACATTATTATATCGTTTATTATATTATGACATATTAGAATATATGCAAATATTTAACATTTACCTATATAGCTGCACAGACACAACACTATGTAAAAAGTTTATTGCGAAGTATGTGTAAAACTTTATCAGGGGTTAAATGGGCTAAAAAGCATTTTGTCTGATGTTTATACATTGTTAATGATTCACAGAGCTTACTTAGCAGCTTATGTCTGTCCTTCAGAATAAAAAAAATTCTAATTTTTTTCTGTTAGTCCCATATTACATTTGCTTCGGAGAACGTCGCTATTAAGTTCGTCCTTACTTCTCCAGCAGTATCCTGCATTTCTTGTCCGTATTATTTGGTTGGTTTTAGAGATAGAGGGTCGAGCAGCTGCTGTTTTGTGAGATATTGCTTCCAGGAAAAGAGTCGCATCTGTTTTCGTGTGTACGTGTCGAGTTAAAACTCAGAAAAGAGAGATCATTGAGCAATAAAATCATGCATATACTTTAATATGTTTATAATAAAGAAAAGTACAAAATTTAGTTTTTAATTTTTACTGATTAAATATAATTCTATCATATAATTCTATAATTGAAAATCAATCGAATCGTTAAAATATTCACAGTTTTTCATAAGTAAATATAAAAAATAGATGCAATTCTTTAGTTCTTCCTAAGACCTGCTTTGTTTAAATATCCCACAGATTCCAAAGGCGAGATTTGAATTTAATGCTTTTTGGGAAATTATCTTATTTTTTTTGGAAAACTAAAATAAACATCATGGAAATGTCTCAAACAAGGTTTTTAAAATACTATTTTAAATGTTGACCAATACGAAAATTTTTACATTTTGATCCTAAGCTTCTTTTTATTGTAAGGATTCATTTTTATTTTTTTAACTTCTTTTTATTGTGCCAACCAATAATATTACATTTTTGAGAGTAAAAAAAAATAGCAAAAATTAAACGATTTTTAAACGAATATTTTTATATTCTGAAAATATTTTTCTTAGTCTACTTCGTCACAATTCTGTTTTTGGTCGGGATTTTAATTTTTTTTTTTAAATACAATAACATAAAAAAATAAATAAATACAAAAAGTAACAGTTTTCCTGGAGGCTTCAGACAAGAAGTGAAACCGATGCATGCCTAAAATGAAGGGCTTCCTGTCACCAAGGAGAAACTCTTTCTCATAAGTCTTTATCACCTCGACTTTTCTCTCTGCTATCAGTAGGGAGCACACTTGCTTGTTAAATCCCGAATTTAGCAGTGCGTTGTGTCTCCTACTAGAAACAGCCACTGATGATTCCATGATGTCCTTCAAACGCCTTGTCTGGGGGAGCACGACTATTTCTACAGGTTCAGGAAAATATTCAAACCTCAGAATGGTCGTAAATAAAATTTGAATCTAAAGGTATTTGTCTTTTTCCTTCCGTCTTTAATTCCTTTTACAGAAGATAACAAATGAAGAAGAAGAAGAAGAAGAAGAAGAAGAAGAAGAAGAAGAAGAAGAAGAAGAAGAAGAAGAAGAAGTCAGTATACAAACCTCACAATCTCCTAACTATACTAAAAACAATTCATTACAACCACGATATAAACTTTCTTGTTCCTCATAATCTTATTGTACTCATCTTTCTTCTTCCTCAAAAGCACGGACTTACGTCATCATCATCATCATCATTATCATCATCATCAATTCGCGCTGACAACACGGATTTCCTTGACTCTCTCTCTCTCTCTCTTTTCATCTGTCCCTATTATCCATCACTCTAGGTCCTCCAAACTACACCCACTTTCACTCTTTCTCGACAAATTTCAACATCATTTATATGCAACTAAGTGATTAACTTATTCTTCCCTCTTTCGACAACAAACTCGTTAACTAATTCGTGTAATCATTCTTATTCTATCTCACTCGGCTGGGGCTGTAGAATACACCGACGGCATCTTCTCAGAGGAATAAGTCACCCTAGTAATGTTGGAGCTTTGGGGAATGCAGAGTACCCCTACATTGTCATTGCTCCCTGGTCTACTCTGGCCCGGAGTGGTAACACCTAATCGGGTCCTATCTATGGGTCAAATAGAACTGTTTGACATTTAAACTGAGTGTAAACAAATGACTTACGCTAAATTGAACTGTTTGAAATAGATCTGCTTGTACATTTGACAGTGCATAAACAAATGATTGATGTTAGTGATACATAGAAATACTTGGAACATTTTTAACTTTGACTTATGCTAAATTTAATTGTTTGAAATCGAACTGTTTGATTACTGAACTGTGTGTAAAAAATTGTTTGATATTTGATTGAATTATTAAGAAGTAAGTAAAGTTGGCGACCGTAGTCGAGGGCGACCAAAAGGATCCCTTTTCAATAGCTACTACACCGAGGTGTAGGGGGAGGGCGCTACTCCTTTCCCTGGATTGCTCCACTTTACCCTTGCTACGTACCTTATATTGTTGAGTGTTAAGCAAGGTGGTATCCAGTACCATTTTTAAAGTCTTTGGTATGACGTGACCTGGGATTGAACCCAGGCCTCCCGGACCATTGGCGAACACTCTACCCACTAGGCCACTGAATTATTAATAAACGTGGAAATATTTGACTTGGTTGACTTATGTTTACAAATCATATATATTTTATATATATATATATATATATATATATATATATATATATATATATGAATAAACCGGATTTGGCATTAAATAACCCACAATAGTTGATATGCCGTAAAACCAAACCCTTCTCATTCTCTTTCTTATCAACTACTTATTCACTCAATCATTTAATTACTTTCTCATTCCCGTTGTCTTCTTGGTGTTTGGTTTGTTCCCTTATTCATTCTTCTTAATCGTTCCCTCGTAAAATCACTCATTCTGTCATTCTTTAATTCATTCATTTGCTTTCTCTTTCACTCACTCGGCCGAGTATTCACACTTTCTCTTTCATTTCCTTTATTCATTTAACTTTTCATTCACAAAACTCGTCCATTCATTCTGTCTTTTGATTCATTCACACTCGTCGGTCAGTCATTCAACTGTCAAGAACGCTGGCTTTGCTCGAACAACAACAACAACACCAGGCCGCCATTACTCTTATATTTTCACTAACACTGGCTTCACGTTTTTTTCGCGGGGGCGTCTCCTGTGACTTCTTTTACGACCTTGTGTGCATTAGCCGATGCTTTTAAAAAGGTTCCGGATTTTTAACATCAAAAATGTCTACAGTGATAGAAAAGATTCGTGATAAGAGTCGTGGTTTCTAAATTTGCATCTATCTATCTATCTATCTATGTTTTTCTATCTATCTATGGCTTTCTATCTCTGTCTATCTATCTATCTACCTCTATCTCCTAGTATGTTCATATCTATCTATCTATCTATCTATCTATGTTCATATCTTTCTTTCTTTCTATATATCCCAGTATGTTCATATCTATCTATCTATCTATCTATGTGTGTGTGTATGTGTGTGTGTGTGTATATGTGCACCCTCTATTTATGTGTATAAGAGAGAGAAGAGAGATAGAGAGATAGAGAAGACCACTTGTAGCTTTGTCTGACCTAGTACAACAATCTGCCAGTCTTTATAATGAAAAACGCAGAACTGGTTAGATCATTAAAGCTTCAAATATTACATGTCGACTTGTTGGTTGATTGATTTTAACAGAATGTAAAACCCATCAAGAATTATTTAATGCCTAGAGGTTAGTGAATCACATTCATTGTACGTTCATATTTAAATTTTTGTGTACAGTGGACCTGAGAGTAATGGCCACAAAAAGGTGCTCTACACTCCTAAGATCTCCAGAACTGGAGACTCACCAGTAAATGAAGTTTATATCCAGAACATCCCTATTTTTGGGATGTCTTACCCCTCTGCAGGAGGCACAGGCAGTATATTTTAAGCCCAGCCGACAGGGTAAATGTCGACTTGCTAAAATGTTTGCAATGTAATGAATTAACAGACGTCAGCTTACGCGAATAGATTTTAATATCTGGCACATCTGAAGTATCTTGGTCCCGTAAAATAAAGAAACATTTTCTCGCGACTAAATTTTTGTTGCTTAGAATTTCGAAGACCTTTCTTTATTTAGGCAATTTTTCAGTTTTGAAAAATATTAATTTTAGAAATCAAATCCTCCTTACAATATACCCCGCCCAATTGGCAAGGTACAGAATACGCTATCTGTATCCCCCAGAAAATAGGCTAAGACATCCCCCTAAAAAAAAGGATGCCCAGGTTATGACAGTAAACTTGATCTGGGGAGCTTAGAGTATCTCTCCCCTGCCATTACTTCCAGGTCGACTCTGATCCAGACACATTTGGGTCCCATCAAGGGGTCAAATAAATCTGTTGAAAAAATTATGTTTTAGATAAATATACTTGATAAGATATCATCATCATCGTCAAGTGTTGCTGATTGCACGGAATTCTCTCTCTCTCTCTCTCTCTCTCTCTCTCTCTCTCTCTCTCTCTCTCTCTCTCTCTCTCTCTCTCTCTCTCTCGTTTATCACTTCTGGCAGGTCTTCTAGACTGCATCCGTATGCGAAAGAACTGAAGAATGTAACTCTTTTCTTGTCAACCACACCTTGCGCATCCATGACCATAAAAAACGCCGCTCATGAGTTCATCTTTGACTCCAGCAGTGCCCAGCATTGTAATATAATGGCCGAGGGATTTCGTTTTATGCCTTTGGTTTTAGTTAGGCTGAGAACCTTTCGTCTCAGTGCATGGGTTACTTAGGTGCAACATTAACGCAGGTGTTCGCGCGTGCGCAGAGCGGACGTGTCACTCAGAGATGTCACAATAGCCCAGATGGGAAACGGGGCTACAGAGTGCGGGTGACGTCACGCACTGGAAGCGCGCGGAGGATTTTGGGGATTTTGAAAAAGTCAGTTGAGTTGAGTTCTGCCTCGGGAGAAGACGGTTGACTTTTGCTTGCTCGCGGAGGCTTTGCGCGCTACGGGCGCCGCACGAGATGAGGAGGGGCGGTTTGAAAAGCCAGAATAGAAAGAATGTGTATGTCTCTCCTTATGTCGAAGAACCTTTAAACTCAAAGGTAATAAAAAGTTTCGTACCTAAACTAAAACGTCGTGAAGTCCTGGCAGCAACACCCCACAAGACACCAACTGTACGGCCACCTGCCCCCTATCACGAAAACTATTCAAGTTAGACGAACCAGACATGCAGGACACTGCTGGAGAAGCAGAGATGAACTCATAAGAGATGTACTCTTATGGATCCCCACACATGGCCGCGCAAAAGCAGGGCGACCAGCTCGAACGTAAATTCAGCAGCTATGTGAGGATACAGGATGTTGTCCTGAAGACCTACCTAGGGCGATGAACGATAGGGAGGAGTGGCGAGAGAGGGTCAGGGATATCCGTGCTACCAGCACGATACGATGATGATGTATATATGTAATGAACATTCTAATGTACGTTTCACACATAGCCGTATCTGGCTATGGTACAGCATGTCTTGTCTGTCTTACTTGAATGGTTTGTGAGATGAGTAGCCGTACAGCAGCCGCTTTGTGGAGTCTTGCTTCCTGAATTTGTTCAAATAGAGCCCTTCTTCTTAAATATAAAATCAATATTTCTAAAAGAGAAGCTCTTCTGTATACTAAACAAAACAAACAATATTTGCGAAATCTATTTTTCTAAACGAGACCCAGGTGGTTCAGAGTTGCCTGCAATTAAAATTGAGGTATTAAATTGAGGTGCCCGTGATGTAATGGTTATCGTCGTAGGAAATGGACACGGCGACACGAGTTCAAATCCTGGACGAGACTGATTGCATTTCACATAGCACTAATACCCTTGGGAAAGGTATGAATCCTATTATTCTCCCTCCAGCTATGGGTAAATAGTAGGACAGACTAGTTTCTTCAGCCTGGTTGAGGCAACTAGTCTAGGGGAAGGAAAACTCTACATTCAAACCTGTTAAACTCCGCTTAAAAATTGACCTTGTGTCATATCCTGCCCGAGCGGAGGAGTTGGGTAAATAGGATTAAAATTGAGGTATTGTGTTTATGGGTTTGTCTCTGCCTATTAATCAAGTCGAACTTGGCCCTCTGACAGTGATAAATGATTAATATAAGAGAAGATAAACTTTGAATTCAAAAACATCTGAAATAGGTTGAGATGGCCAGGAGTAGGTTGCCCAGTCTGCTGGGGCTGTAGAATACACTGACAGCGCCTCTGCAGAGGGGGTAAGACCCCCCTAACGAGTGCCCTAGATATGACACTAAACAGTCTGATGGTGAGGTTCCAGTAATTGGGGAATTCCTTGGGGAATACGGAGCACCCCTTCATTGCCATTGCTCCCAGGTCAACTCTGGCCCGGCGTGGTAGCGCCTGATAGGGCCCTATCTATGGGTCAAATAGAACTAACGGCATACTTATGCTAAACTTAATTGTTTGACTAAAGTAAATACCTTGAAATAGAAATATTTTTGACAATTATATCGTACTTACATTTAAATTGTGTGCTGATGCTAAACTGAATTATTTGAAATAGAACTGTTTTTTGACATTGAAACTGTACTTACACTAGGCTGAATTGTTATATGTAACTGCTTGAATAGTTTGAAATAGAAATGCTTTTGACAAACTATGTACTCAGGCTAAACTAAATTGTTTGAAATAGAACTGATTATTTATATAAAAATGGATTTGGCGTTAAATAACCTACAAAGGTTGATATGCCATAAAACCAAACCAAACCAGTAGATAGAAATCGCCCAAGAAACCGAAAGGGGAGGAAAGTATCATCTTCATCTTTCCGTGACACGTTTCTGAGGGAAATAATCGAAGGAAAATTGACCAAATTTGTTTAAACTTATTCGAACAAAGAGATCACACCACGAAATACATATTGACAGCCAGAAGTTGCAAATGTTGGTTCTCAATATATTGTGCCTAGTGATAAAGGCACTAAGTACTTATCACTAAATGCTAATCATTAAACAGAAACGCTTATCATTAAACGCTTATCATTAAACGAAATACATATTGACAGCCAGAAGTTGCAAATTTTGGTTCTCAATATATTGTGCCTAGTGATAAAGGCACTAAGTGCTTATCACTAAATGCTTATCATTAAAGGAAATACATATTGACAGCCAGAAGTTGCAAATGTTGGTTCTCAATATATTGTGCCTTGAATATTGGGAGAGTGATAAAGGCACTAAGTGCTTATCACTAAATGCTTATCATTAAACGAAATACATATTGACAGCCAGAAGTTGCAAATGTTGGTTCTCAATATATTGTGCCTTGAATATTGGGAGAGTGATAAAGGCACTAAGTGCTTATCACTAAATGCTTATCATTAAACAGAAATAACTACTTAAAAACGTATTATTATTAGAATTAGATAGATATATTTGAAACTATACAACTGTATGTATTTTTTTCTATTAGATAAGAATATGTACCATATTCACAATTAACGCTACGTGCGAAATGGACATATAATGTTCATAACGATAGAACATAGGAATCTCGGAATTTGAAAATACGTAACGACTTCTTGTTTAGGTACGAAACCTTTTTACTAACTTTGAGTTAAGGGTTTCGACGTAAGGAGGAGAGACACAATCTTCTATGCTGTCTTATTCATTTGGCCCCCATCTCGAGCGGCCCCCCCATAGGGCGCAAGTTCGCCTCGCGCCTGCAAGCTCCAAAAGTCGATCCTTCTCGTTTGGCGTCTAGTACCCGACTCTCTTTTCAAATTCTCACACAAACCTCCGCGCGCTTCCGGTGCGTGACATCACCCGCACCCTGTCACCGCGTTTCGTCTCGGACTATTATGACATCTGAGTGACACCTCTATCCGCCCGCGCGCACCCGCGTTAACACCTGCCTCAATGTTGCACCTAACTAACCCATGTGCTGAGCCAAAAGGTTCTCAGCCTAACTAAACTCAAAGGCATGAACCGAAATCCCTCGGCTATTCCATAACAAATATTTGATATCCTATAACTGTGTGTACGAAGAAAACTCTTAAGAAACAACTACACAAAAGCATAAATATAACTGTACAATGAAAGCATTCCATAACCTCTTCGCATAAAATAACCCTAGACGGGTTTACATGTTGTTAAAATTTGTTAATCGATCACCACTATCAACATTTTTCTTTTCAAACCAGGCTTAAGCGAATCCCTCCATTTATGACCAAACCTTCTGTAGGACATCCCGTATCACTGGCTACATTCCTGAAGCTTTGGAGAATGTGGAGTATCCCTTCGATACCATTACTCCCAGGTCCAATCTAACCCGCAGTGGTGGTGCTTGTTAGAGTCCCATCTCTGGCTCAAATAGAATTGTTCAATAATTTACTAAGGATTATTATTGGTTGTAATTTGAAACCATACAGCTGTATGCAAATTATTTATATTACATAATGTTATATAATTACGGAATGATTTTTTATATTAATCATTTTTCGTTAATTATATTTTATCATTCAGTTTGGTTGGACTTTGAACTATTCGGCTCTTAGTTCAGGTGCACAGACATTGGGTACAGTTTACGCTCGTACACAGAGGATAAGACAATCACATTTGTCATAATAAACCCGAGATAGGAAATGGGACTGGAGTGTGAATAACGTCATGCCCGGAAGCGATGGGCTGAGAATTTGGGTACTTTTTGAAAAACAGTCAGTTGGAGACAAGATGCCGAATTGAGAGCCAGTGACTCACAGTTGTGCAACCCAGCCAAGATGAGAAATAAGTACTGCTGGGTCAATATAGCAGTCTGTCCCCGTCTCCAGCTCATCTCCCACACACAACCAACATCAACCCTTTCGAGAATAAAGTGTGAGAGATATATTTTTATAAAGAAGTGTGTTCGTTCGTTCATTGAAGTTCGTCATTATTGTTGATTATGTTCCGCATATATTTGTATATGTATTGTGTCGTTGTATGTGGCTATACAACAATAGGAATACTTAATAAATAGGATTATTAATATTAAATATCAATTCTTGAAACCATTTAACAGTGTGCAAATAAATGAGTTCTAACGACTCGGTTAAAAATTAAGTTACCGACAAATCATCCGCTTACAAATCAAATATATAAAAGCTGGATTTGGCATTCAATAATCTACAAGGGTTGATATGCCTTAAAGCACCAACCAACCAATCTGTATCACTTCGACCATCGTTCTTAAATTCCAGGGTCAATTCAGGCGGTTTTCTTGATTGACAGCAGGATTATCGATTTAGAAAGGACCCTCTGATTGTCCATACTCCACCTTATAAAGAAGTCCTTATTTTTATTTATTTATTCATTTCACACACGATAGCGCTGTTGACACCGATCTTACGCTACGCGTGTCATAGCGCACCGGTTGTATTCAAACCTTGGAAACTGTACAGTATCAATAATGATAAAATCAAATTTCAATTAATCTTGTTTTACATAGTCCTATTATCTTGCGGAACAGGACAAAATTTTATGATACACGTTCGCCTCAGAAAACGAAACGAGAAGTGATTAAATTGTTTATCAACACGGAAATAAAAATGAATTAAATAATTCAGTTTTGAATTGTTGCTTATCGATTAGGTTCAGCTGCATGAAATTTGAGATTCAGGATAATACAAGATTCGGTAAATAGTAGTCTACTGCCCGCCATATTTGAGGAGGGTTACTTAGTGTAAAATTTATGACCGTTAGAAATGGAATCGGGGACCCTAGTTCAAATCCAGGACAAAGCTATCTAAGTTTCACTTCTCATTAATGCTCTTGGGAAAGGCAACTACCGTCTGTTCTCCCCACTCCCAGCTAGGGGTGAATAGTTGGTTCGACTGCGTTTCTTTTATCCATGGTTAGGCAACCAGTCTAGAAGAAGGAAAACTCTGTATTCAAACCAGCTTAAAAATTAAACTTGTCTCCCATTCTGCCCGTGGCGGAGGAGGTGAGTAAAGTCATATAATCCCTCTTCATCTAGGTTCGAATAAAGAGGGTCGGGGTAAGAAATAAAACGGGGATCTCCACCTTAAACTAAGACATTGAACAAATCCGTGAGGGACGCGAGAAAATCAAGAAAAGAAACCAGGAATTTTTCCAAAAGAAAAAGGGAATAGCAAATTATACTATATATATATATATATGATACTATATATATATATATATGTATATGTGATACTATATATATATATATATATATATATATATATATATATATATATACTATATATATATACATGTGTATGTGCGTGCGTGTATAAGTGTGTGTGTTTTTGACGTCACGAGCATTAGGTTTGTCATTACATTAGCAGTCTGAAAAGTCATTTGGTGCAGATTTGTTAAGAAAATATAAATAGGACTCATCCTAATGGGTTAAATATCACAATTCACACACACACACGCATATATATATATATATATATATATATATATATATATATATATATATATATATATATATATATATATAAACGCGCAGAAAATAGTAGAATAAAAATATGCAGTCAAAAATGGGGCATTGAAGTTTAAAGTCAGTTCGTGCTTGAAAATGCCAATGGAAGTGAAGAAAAAAGTCTAAATGAGAACTAAATGAAGAAAAATGAGAACAAGATGACTCAAATCAGACTAGTTCCACTAAGACGAAAGAGAGAGACAGAAAGACAGAGACAGAGAGACAGAGACAGAGAGGGAAGAAAGAAACAAATAATAAAAACTTTTCACGTTTGTCGAAGAGATTCGTTGAGTTCTATTTCTGACATACCTTCCTCAAAGACGACCACACCACAACTGAAGAAGCAAACCGCTCTTCTCCGTGATTTACACGGCTTTTCTCTTCACCGAACGGTAACATATCCAGATAATATTAGCTATTTAGCAAAGGTTCCAAGTTACATCAGTCATCTCACGCGTCCATGTCGAAGTTTCAACTGTGTAAAGTTACTCGGGACAAAACTCTAATCTATCCATAGAATTTATCCCATCGCAATTATCAGTAGGTGGTTTTTACAGCATCTTGGGTCATTTTATGCCGAATTCAATCTAACAACTATGATCTCCGATAGTATACAGTATATAATATACCATGACAATCATATAAAACGAGTAAACACGTCACTCTTAGCTACGATTTTATTCCTCTTTTAACAAAATACAGAGATTTTTTTTTTAAGTGGGCACAAGGCCTGAAATTTTTGAGGGAAGGGAAAGGGATGAAAACTGTGTTTTTCTGATTTTTATCTAGGGAGCCCTAGCTAGTTCCAATCATCTTCATTCGTACTTTACAATAGATTCATTCTTTCGTCACCTAACATACAAACAGCCACCACAATACCTCATTCGCTCTATGGACCTACTTAAAAACCCGATGAGATGAAATGATATATATACAATTGAACAGAAAGGTATGATGGGAGAAAAAAGCCCCAGAGAACATAAAATAAGCCCCATTTGGTTTCCCTCCCATTCCCCCTCTATGACATGGAGAGCCGACTGTTTTCCGGTCCCAAGGATAGACCGAAAACAAGTAAATGCTTCATACTTAACTGCAATATCAATTTTTGAAGAGCCAATTTCATTTTATACCGGACATTGGCATAATGGTTAGAGTGTTCGCCAATGGCCCGGGAGATCTGGGTTCAATCCCAGGTCGAGTCAACCAAAGACTCAAAAAATGGTACTTGATGCTATCTTGCTTAACACTCAGCATTATAAGGTACGTATCAAGGGTAAGGTGGAGCAATCCAGGGAAAGGAGTAGCGCCCTCCCCTACACTTCGGTGTAGTAGCTATCGAAAAGGGAGCCTTCGGGTTACCCTCAACTACGGTCGCCAACTTTACTTTACATATTTCATTTTAAAGAGATAGATTCGTTATGTTTAGTTGCAATATCAATGATGTAATAGTCAATGTATTAATAAATTTAGTAGTCATTTCAAACAAGTAGATGTTTCATATTTAACTGCAATGTCAGTTTTCAACGAGCAAATCCATTAAAGTGGTTGAAAGTTATTTACAAATATTATCTCAAACAGATCTATTTAATCCATAGATAGGGCCCAAGAGGTACTAACACTCCGACTCAAATGGGACATGGGAGTGTCCTCGTGGTGTAATGGTTAAAGCGATAGACTGCGGAATCGTAGTAAACGAGTTCGAATTCCAATTGCACTATTGCGTTCACTTTCGGGGAAATCCCCTTGGGAAAGGTAGGAACCCCCTTATCCTCCCAGCAATGGGTTAAATAGTACCACTACTGTTCTTCTATGAGAATGGCTTTGGCATTAAATAACCTACAAAGGTTGATATGCCATTAAATAAAGAAACCAAACCAAACTAAATGGGACATGGAAGTAATGGCAACCACACGAAGTTGAGTGAAACACGTATGAATACTATTTTTGTACGGTTTTAAATTAAAACTCATGTGACCGAAATTGTAGTTATCATGAAGGTAACATTTAAGTTGTTGGTTGATTGGTTGGGTTTTATGGCATATCAACCTTTGTAGGTCATTTAACGCAAAATCCATTTTTATGTAAATAATCAGTTCTATTTCAAACCATTCACTTTTGCATGAGTACACAGTTTATTTTTCAAAAACATTTCCATTTCAAGCTATTCAGCTTCATGAAACAGTTCTAATTCAGCTAAATAAGTTTAGTATATGTACAGATTTTTTTACACAGTTAAATGTCAAAACAGTTCTATATCAAACAATTCAGTTTATGAAAATAGTTCTATTTCAAACATTTCAGTTTAGGATAAGCACGCAGTTTAAATGTAAGTACAGTTTAATTGTGAAAAAACATTTCTATTTCAAGCTGTTCAGTTTAGTCAAGCAATTCTAATTCAGCTAATTCAGATTAGTATAAGTACAGAGTTTGTTACATACAGTTAGATGTCAAAACAATTCTATATTAAACAAATCAAAACAGTTCTATATTAAACAAATCAGTTTAGTGTAAGTACAGTTTCAATGTCAAAAAACAGTTCCATTTCAAATAATTCAGTTTAGCATATGCAACGCAGTTTAAATGTAAGTACGATATAATTGTCAAAGATATTTCTATTTCAAGGTATTTACTTTAGTCAAACAATTAAGTTTAGCATAAGTATGCAGTTAGTTCTATTTAACCATTAGATAGGGCCCTATCAGGAGCTTCCACGCCGTGGCAGAATGGACCAGGGATCAATGGCAATGAAGGGGTGCTCCACATTCCCCAAAACCCCTGCATCACTGGAACCTCACCATCGGACTGTTTAGTGTCATATCCAGGACACTCGTAGGGGGGGGGATCTTACCCCAATGCAGAGAAACAGTCGGTGTATTCTACAGCCCCAGTCGACTGGGCAAAACATTTAGGAAATTAGATTTTGATGAGCGTATAATACAACAGTTGTTTCAGAAATTTCACTCCATACGTATTCAAGACAAGGCTCGATGGGGACAAAGGAATTCCACTAGAACAGGTTTTGGTGGGTGGGTCACTCTGAATAAACTATTCTAACTCTTTCGGCAAATACTCTCGTTGTTCAAAAAGTTCTAAGCCTTGTACAGATTTTAGATTGTGTCGCACACCTCTCACGTGCAAAGAATTTAAGACAAAAACCTAGATTAGTTTTCTAGTTTTATAAGAAGTGGTTGTGTGTTTCCCCAACAGAGATGTTCAGCTATGGCTCTTCTTTCTTGTTGAGGCTAAGAACTTTTGGAGTGGCCCTCATATATCTCGTCATCTAGCTCGAGTAGTTAAGACAAAAGCACTGGACAAATGAATCCTTCCAAAAATCTCAGCAAATCATAAAACAGCATTTTTAGGTGTACTCATCAACAATAACCACCAACTTGTATGTCTTGGTTATGATACTAACTTGTATTCGATGATGAGGCTCCTTTTTTGGAGCCCTAAGGATTATAGGGGTTATTATATGCCAACGAATATAATATATATATATATATATATATATATATATATATATATATATACAGAAATAACTTAAATCGCTAGTCGAAAATCTTCTACTAAAGTTTCACCTTAACGGATCATCAGGAAGTTTACGCTCGACTTTAGTAATTGAGCACTTTAGTAATTGTAGCATTGCAGCATTTGCGGAGGGTTTTTTGGTTTTCTTTTGACCACTGACTAAGTACCCCTTGATTTTCTTCAAGGAGTCGGACGAGGTTGGTCTTTTCTTTCTTTTTTACCCAAAAAACTTTTTTCTTTTTCCTCTGGGCGGTGATTCGAGATATTTTTATCTCTTGTTCCAGGCCAGGGTTTTTTTTTTGTTTTTTTCTGGTACCGAGAATACTGGTAGATATTAGATTAGTAAATATATATATATATATATATATATATATATATATATATATATATTACAACAATTTATTACGAACATATTTATTATTTAACCCCCTTACTATTATTTACCCCTCTATCATTTTATTTTATTGCATACATACCACCTATGAGATCCACAGTATATAATTCTTACACAATATCCAATTTAGTTATTATTATTATTATTATTATACACCCCCCGTATATATTACACTAACATATTTACGACACAATATAACCTTACTTATACCCATTGTAACTCTTGCCAACCATACACGTTTACAAATCAGATTCTCACTCATTCCCCACAACTTGCAGTGATGATAATTTGTCCCACTGTCAACGAATGAATATATCGAAACAAATGTATACACATTCGTAACCCATTTTTTGCTATAACCAACACTTTACGTTCTTGGCCTGACTTACCTTAAAAGCACGCATCCACACACACACAAATACACCCGCACTCATATACACACACATACTTACAACCACACACAAACGAAATCTTAACGGCTTTTTGTCTGTATTTTGTCGCATTTTCGATTTTCAATTTCATTCCATCTTCTTAACTGCCTGATGAATGTTGTTATAAACTTCAAGAAACCTTAGGTTGCAGAACAATATTTTCCATGGATTAAATATATATATACTATATATTTATTTATTATCATTAATATACATATATATATATATATATATATATATATATATATATATGTGTATGTATATATTCGTTGGCATATATATATATATATATATAGATGGGACCCTAAACATATATATATATATATATATATATATTGTCATCCAGATTTTTGTTTACATACATCCGCTTTATATATATATATATATATATATATATATATATATATATATATATATATATATATATCATCGTAGGAAATGGACACGGCGACACGAGTTCAAATCCTGGACGAGATTGGGAAAGGTATGAATCCGATTATTCTCCCTCCAGTTATGGGTAAATAGTAGGGCACACTAGTTTCTTCAGCCTTGGTGAGGCAACTAGTCTAGGAGAAGGAAAACTCCGAATTCAAACCTGTTAAACTCCGCTTTAAAAAATTGACCTTGTGTCATATCCTTCCCGAGCGGAGGGGTTGGTAAATAAGTATATATATATACATATATATATATATATATATATATATATATATATATATTCGTTGACATGGTTAGAGTGTTTACCAATGGTCCGGAAGACCAGAGTTCAGTCCCAAGTCGAGTCAAACAAAAAACTCAAAAATGGTACTTGATGTTAACCCTCAGCATTTTAAGGTATGGATCAAGGATAAACGGAGCAATCCAAGGAAAGAAGTAGAGCCTTCCCCTACATCTTGGTATAGTGTCTATTGAAAAGGGAGCCTTCGTGTCGCCTTCAACTATAATATAATTGCTGAGGACAAAAAGTCCGCAATAAATAAAAAGATTAATTCTCAGATTAAGAAGCCTCATCTCAAAATGATTCCAATTAAAGACAATTACAAATTCGGTACGGACCCGACTATGGAAGACCAGATAAGGAGAACAAATAATTGGATTTATAAGACCAAAAAATCAATCCTTCGTGGCGCAGCGGATAGAGGCGTTGAGTCTCTACGGTCCCAGGTGAGCATTGTCAGAAGATAGCGGTTTCAAATCCTACCCAAGCCGGCCAGAAGTTTACTTGGTCAAAAACGTGGTGCGATAGACAACAACTATGGAAGGCAGTAATTACTGGGGATACGGTTACAAGACTCAGCATTCCTATCCGAGGTCGCGATAAATCACCTGAACAAGGTCAGAGGTGAAATTTGACCGAAACGTAGTGAAAGAAGAAACAACACAAAAAACTACCAAGATGAGGACAAAAAGTCCGCAATATATAAAAAAAATTAATTCTCAGATTAAGAAGCCTCATCTCAAAATGATTCCAATTAAAGACAATATGAATAGCAGGTGGGAATATTTTAATCCATATAGTGTTCTGAGTATAACATTAAACTGCATCAGATGGTAGAGCTGCAGTTCTAGAGAGAGCGGAGAGTTTGGAATACCCCTTCATAGCCATTACTCCCAGGTCCACTGTTCTGGAGCGGTAGTACCTGTTAGGGTCCCATTTATGGGCCAAATAGATCTGTTTGAAAAATATTCGTATTCAGTGGGACTGTGTGCAAAGAAATGCTCTTAAGAAACAACTTCACAAAAAAATGTACATATGAACGTGATTCCCTAACCTCCAGGCATCGAATTACCCTAGACGAGTTGACCTGCCCTAAAAATCAATCACTCTATACTGTAAGCCAACAAAGAAACAAGTTCCAGATCACTAACAAAATTCAGATTTACAGACGATAAAAAGTAAATACCCAATCATAAGATCGAAACAGTTATCTCAATTTCATTTGCTTAATCAAAATATTGCTTTTTTTTTACATTCTAGACATTGTTTGTTTACACTTGTCTGTTTAGTCGTTTCATTGCGTAAAACCACGTCTTTCGATCGACGAATCCATACAAAGGGTTAGAGGAGAACAAGTAGATGCCAAATCTTTGTGACATTTCCCAAGCGAGACAGCATAAATAGTAGAAAATTACGACAGAAAGAAATACGGGGGAAAAAATCAAGAAGTTTTAACGTTATGTTTTTGGCTACTTATGAGAAATTCGATCCTGTCGCCATGGTAACATGTTGGATTCCTCTGACGCAAGATGTGTCGAGTTAACGATGACGTCACCACGGGAGTTCCGATTGTTGGCATCTGTCGGAATCGAAATATCATTTGTTTTTCCCACAGACGAATGTAAACAAACGAGTTACCGTTCTTCATAGCAAGATGCCTTACCTTTGCATAACAATAAAAGCAGAACAAACATCAACTTGCGGATAAGGCCCAAGCAGTGTGAGAAAGAACGAAAAGTTGTGAGTCTTCTGTTCATTGTAAAGACAGTGGAATTGGCGCCCTTAGGGGATGTTCACTTTGGTGTTTATTCGTTTAGCAGTAAACTAACAAATAACAAATAAGATGCAAAACAGTTTTATTTAATAACTGAACATCCTGGCTTCAAAAAATATTAAGCGAGATTAAATTATTCAAATTAAAGATATATTTTCCCAAGCCATTCAGAGGAGAGTATTACGGAATAACTCAATATTGAAGAAAAAATTACAGAATTAGGTGGCTCAGTCAGCTGGAGCTGAAAATACACCGACTTCATCTCTTCAGACTGGAAATACTCCCCCAACAAGTGTCCTAGATATGACACTAAACAATTTGATGATGAGGTTCCAGTAATGCTGAAGTTTTAGAGAACGCAGAGTACCCCTTCATTGCCATCGCTTCCAAATCCACTCTGGCCTGGAGTGGTAGCATCTGATAGGGTTCTATCAATGGGTCAAATAGAACTAAACTGTGTACTTACGCTAAACTGAATTATTTGAAATAGAACTGTTTATATGTATAAAAATGGATTTGGCATAAAACCATGGTTGATGTGCCATAAAACCAAGCCAAACAGAATTAGGTCTGGTTTGGTTTGTTCAATGGTATATCAACCTTCGTGGGTTATTTAACACCAAAACTGACATAGGATAGCAGTGATACTATTTAACCTATTTTGGGAAAAGTGTCTTACCTTTCCCAAGAGTATTAGTCTAAAAGTGAACGTAATAGCACGACTAGAATTCGATCTCGCTTACTTGGAGTCAGCCGTCCAGCACGTTAACCACTACACCACAGGAACACTCCACTACTACATAATAAAAATATATAAAACTAATACTTAGTTGCTCCTCTTCAGGTATTCAAGACAGCCTTAATGCTTTCAGGGATGGACTTTATTAGTTTAAATGAAGATGTTTGTACAGTTGATCAACTTATGTGCGACTCCTGGCAAAAATTATAGAATTAGAACAGTTAGTAGATGTTCTCTTTGAGTTAGTTTTATTATTTTACTCCTTGGAGAGTTTTTCACGCCAGCGTTAACTGATGGTCTACCACTGGAAGCTGAGTGACAGCAAGTCTCCTCAAGTCTTCAGGACTCTTCTCAGTACTTTTGCCCGATCTTAATAATGCTGTAATCTGCTTGGTGTCCACTTATTTCCAAATCTTCCAATCCCTTCACCGATCCTTTGATGACAGTACCGAGTGCACCAATTACAATTGGTATCACCTTCATGTTCCATAGTTTGTTTTTTTTTTCAGTTTTTTAGCATTGTCTTAGTACTTTTCTCTCTTTTTGCTTCCTTTTAATTTTACTCTGTGATCTGCCGGTTCTTTTTATTTTTTTATTGACTATCTCTAGGTTTGGTCGTCTGGCCGAGTTTAAGTGATCTGTTGGTATCTCAGAATTATTATTACTATCATGCAGTAAATAAGCTAATGACAGACAAGACTCAAAACATTTTTTCTATTCAATAGTCGAAAATCCTGACCAAAAGTGTGGAATTAGTGCAGTTAGATGATGTTCACTTGGGTTTGTATTCCTTTAGCAGTAAGCAAATTAATAACAGATAAGATGCAAAACATTTTTTATTTAATAGTGGAATACGAAGGGCATACGATAAGTTTCCAGACATTTTTCGTATGGGCATTTAAAATTGTCGTAGACTCTTGAAAATTCACTATGTTATTGCTATACATCTTATGAGATGACTGACTAATTTTTATGATTTCAGCTTCAAATGAACAGCTACAGCAGCAATTGGAGTACACCCTACTAAAGCCTGATTGTCACTGCTGGGGAATTTCAAAAATGCAATCTGACACTTTAGAAGAAAGATATGCAATAAAATTCTGTTTTAAACTTGGGAAAAAGGCCACAGAAACGTATGGAATACTTCAGACTGATTTTGGAGCATCTTGCATGAATCAAGCATTAGTTTTTGAGTGGCATAAGAGATTCACGGAAGGCAGGGAGTCTTTGAGGGATGGTGAGAGATGTGGGGGAGTAAGGAAGCCAATACACCAAAGTTGATTGGCCAAAGGGTTAGGGTTAGGGTTACTATGCTGAGGTTTTAATGGAGTTCAGGAAGAGATTCCGTCGGAAGACGTCAGCACTCTTCAAATCGGGTCAGTGGCATTTCCACCTGGACAATACACTAGTCCACAACTCCATCCTCGTCACAGACTATTTGACCAAGATGGGCATCAAGAAGACAGTTCCTCACCGTCCCTATAGTCCAGACCTTGCTCCCTGTGACTTTTGGTTATTCCCTAAGCTCAGAGGCTGTCGTTGTGAGACAATTGAGGAGATGAAAGAGGCTGTGACGAAGGTCATACGCACACAAGAGGACTTCGATGGGGCCTTCCAGAAGTTGTTGGAACGGTACAACCAGTGCATATCAGCCGAAGGAGATTACTTCGAAGGGGACTAGAGTTTCTTGTGTGTACTATCAATAAAAGTGCCCATACGAAAAAAGTCTGGAAACTTATGGTATGCTCCTCGTATTCTGACTTCATTAAATATTCCTTAAACAAAGTAGATTTGATAATTCAAATTAATGTTAAAAGAAAAAAATATTATGGAATAAACCAATGTTGTGAAAAAGAATTGTGGAAATCATTGATATAAAATTGCCTATTTTTTAGCTTTTACCTGTGCCTTAATTCTTTCATTGATATACTTCGTTAATTTAAAACGATATTCTTTATCAAAATGGTTTTTATTATTTGTCTAAATTTCTTCGATGAAACTTGATGATTTCTATCACTTAGAGAATTCGGACTAATGTCTTCAACTTTATTGTTATACTCAAAATATTTCAGCTGATGTGTCCTTCGGTTTCTTCTACATATTCTAACAATAGAATTATTGCAAATTGACCTTTGACAGAGCTGTCAGTCAAGGATTTCTCGATCAGGATGCACCTGCGTAAACAAGCGGAAGCAAATGTACGGGTTGACAGCCAGAAGGATGAACCGGAAAGAAGGCGTTGTGAAATCATATATGTAGATACCCATGGCCGATCCACTTCGTCTCAGATACACGGTCAGCCAGTCAAAAAGTCCAAAGAGCGTCAGCGAGTGGCCGGCAGGTGGGGGGGGCCCACAGTGCCCCCCGGCCAAGAAGCAGAAGAAGTGCTAATTGGGACCCTGAGTATGAATGTGACACAACGCGACTAAGAAGTTATGGGTCAATATAGCAGTCACCCGTCTGTCTCTGCCTATTCCTGCTTCTGTCTCTCTCATACTAACAGTCAACTTAAAACCCGTTCGAGAAATAAAGAAAGAGTTATATTTTTGTAATACCGGCTCATTGGTCTAGTGGGTAGAGTTTTCGCCAATGGTCCGGGAGACCGGGGTTCAATCCCAGGTTGCGTCATACCAAAGACTTTTAAAATGATACTTGATACCTTTTGCTTAACACTCAGCAATATAAGGTACAGATCATGGGTAAAGTGGAGCAATCCAGGGAAAGGAGTAGCGCCCTCCACTACACCTCGGTAGCTATTGAAAAGGGAGCATTCTGGTCGCCCACGTCTACGATCCCCAACTTTACTTACTTTTTTAAAATATTTTTCTAAACTAAATGTACTAACATTTATATTACAAAAATGTAAAATTAACGGCAACTTTGGCGCTTTCAGAGTGGAGAAGGAAGAAGTGGGCTAAGACAATAAGGCGCCAAGAACTACTCCGACGATTTGCTTCGTCAGTGACTCTAAAAATTTCAATACATGCACGGATGCGGCCTGTGAAGTAGAAAAAAGATAGCCTGCAGAAAGGTATTTGTCACTCCCTCCATTAACCGTTTAAAAGTAACTAAATTGGCAAGAAGTTATCCGATAAATTCAACTAAAAGTCTATGAAACAGAAAATTAACTTAATTTCAATTGAACAACAAAACCCAAGAATTCGATTAAAAGTCAACGGAAAACTCAACTAAAATTCAACGAAAGTTGAAGATCGACGAAAAATTCAACAAAACCTCAAAAACTACTAAAATTCAAAGAACATTGTTTAGTAGACTCTCTCTTTCTCTCTCTCTCAAGTTCCCACAAATTACAATAAACTTTATCCTTTCTATCTTTTCTTTAGTTTCACTTATATAAAATTTGTTTTTTAAACTTTATTGTCTGCATTATCTTTTTGAATTAGTATCTGAACTATAAAACTGCGGAACATACTGTTTAAAAATTACCCACTAAAGCTCCCCCCCTCCCTAAAAAAAAATATTTTCCCTACATATTGAAAATTAGATAGTTTACCCATATATTGAAGAATTTTTATTGCTAATTCCTTTTAATTCAGATTTTTCAGGTCGAACGCGGGAGCCCACACAGAACTTCTAACCGAATCCTTTATTTAATCCGTTAGACTATTCTAATCCCGTAAACTAATAATAAATATTCCTTGTTATTTATCTTTAGTTGGGATTGAACCTGCAGATGATTTCACTTGGAAGCTCTTTTCAACCAAACGCCTATATTCGTTGCGCCATATGTACTGCTGGACAATTCAGAGTGTTATTATTATTATGTCCGGTACATATATATAGTACCGGACGTTGGCCTAGCGGTGAGAGTTTTTCGCCAATGGACCGGGAGACCTGGGTTCAATCCCAGATCAAGTCATAGCAAAGACTCAAAAAATGGTACTTGATGCCTCCTTGCAGCATTATAAGGTACTGATCAAGGGTAAAGTGGGGCAATCTAGGGAAAGGAGTAGCGCCCTACCCTACACTTTGGTGTAGTAGCTATCGAAAAGGGAGCCTTCAGGTCACTCTCGACTATGGTCGCCAACTTATTATTATTATTCAGAGTGTTTGTTATTAGTTTATTTATGGCTAAATAATTTTTTAAAAAACTGAAACAAAGTAAATACCATCTAAGTGTGCTAATTCGATAGTTTTCACCACGTGTAATATACTTTGTGACGAAATTGTCAACAAGTTTATCTCGCAAGCGTTGATATTAATTCCGAATTTTCATCTGAAAACGTCCTGGATATGACACTAAACAATCTGATGGTTCCAGTAATGCTGGAGCTTTGGGGAATGCGAGGCACCCTTCATTGCCATCGCTCCCAGGTCCACTCAGGCCCGGATTGGTAGCACCTGATAGGGCCCTATCTATTGGTCAAATAGAACTAAACTGTCTACTTATGCTAAACTGGATTACTTGAAATAGAACTGTTTTGATATTTAAACTGCGTACTTATGCAAAACTAAATTGTTTCATATAGAACTGCTTGACTAAACTGAATAACATGAAATAGAGATGATTTTGACAATTAAGCTGTGTACTTATGCAAAAGTGAATTGTGTGAAATGAAACTGTTTTTGTATGCTAAACTGAATTGTTTGAAAAAGAACTGATTATTTATATAAAAATAGATTTGGCATTAAATAGCCTACAAAGGTTGATATGCCATAATTATTTGAATTAGAACTGTTTGACAAAACTGAATAGCTTGAAATAGAAAGGTTTTTGACAAACTGTGTACTTATGCTAAATTGAATTGTTTGAAATAGAAGTGATTATTTGTATAAAATCATGTTTATAACACTAAGTTCCCTGACAAAAACTCATGGAAATCTTCTGGTAGGTTTTTGTTTTTTTTATTTTTTCTTCTTTTTGTTTAGTTTTTCGGGGTTTTTGCTTCTGTTTTGTTGTTTTGTATGCTTTTTTATGTTTTTTGTTTGTTTGTTTGTTTTTGGTTGCTTAGAGTTTTTGTTTTGTTTTGTTTATTTGTTTGCATTTGTTTTTCTCATCAATAGACGCCAATAGATGAGATTGGTTGATTGTTATCTGTGCTCCTGTCACAGATGTGACCTAGTACGCTTCTGCGGAAGAAGGTCACTCCAGCGGGTCACAAAAAAGGTTTATGCTTACGCTCGTAAACTTTTTACAACTTTTTTAAGTTTTAAAGTCAAACTGCGCCTTTTTTTATCTTGTGCTTTTTGTGCAGATATTTCTAACCAGTTTGACTCTATTCTATGTGTATGTGTGTGTGTGTGTGTGTGTGTGTTAATTCTCTCTTCAAAACTGGCTTGTAGAAAAGGGAATAAAAATTTCTTGACAAACCACTTGAGACGACAAAGAACATTTTAACTATGAATGCAATATTCAGTGACTTTATAGAATAGTGTCGTCTTCTTTTCTTCCAACTTCGAACTGAATGGAAAGAAAGTCTTAATTTTACTTATACTGTTAGTTGTGAGAATATTTTAAAGGAGGGATTACATTTAATTATTAGAAACGTACAAAAAACAAATAAAATGAACACTCCTATCTTAATACTGTTTCACGAGATGATACGAGGTGCATACGATAAGTTTCCAGACTTTTTTCGTATGGGCACTTTTATTGATAGTACACCCAAGAAACTCTAGTCCCCATTGAAGTAATCTCCTCCGGCTGATATGCACTTGTTGTACCGTTCCAACAACTTCTGGAGGGCCCCATTCAAGTCATCTTGTGTGCGTATGTCAATGACCTTCGTCGCAGGCCTCTTTCATCTCCTCAATTGTCTCATAACGACAGCCACTGAGCTTTGGGAATAACCAAAAGTCACAGGGAGCAAGGTCTGGACTATAGGGACGGTGAGGAACTGTCTTCTTGATGCCCATCTTGGTCAAATAGTCTGTGACAAGGATGGAGTTGTGGACTGGTGTATTGTCCTGCTGGAAATGCCACAGACCCGATTTGAAGAGTGCTGACCTCTTCCGACGGAATCCCTTCCTGAACTCCCTTAACACCTCAACATAGTAGCTCTAACCCTAACCATAACCCTTTGGCCAACCAACTCTGGTGTTCTGATTCCCTTACTCCTCCCGCACCTCTCATTATCCCTCACTGACTCCCTGCCTTCCTTGAATCTCTTATGCCACTCAAAAACTGATGCTCAATTCCAGCAAGATGGTCCAAAAGCAGTCTGAAGTATTCCATACGTTTCTGTGGCCTTTTTCCCAAGTTTAAAACAGAATTTTATTGCATATCTTTCTTCTAAAGTGTCAAATTGCACTTTTGAAATTCACCAGCTGTGACAATCAGGCTTTAGTAGGGTGTACTCCAATTGCTGCTGTAGCTGTTCATTTGAAGCTGAAATCATAAAAATTGGTCAGTCATCTCATAAGATGTATAGCAATAACATAGTGAATTTTCAAGAGTCTACGACAATTTTAAATGCCCATACGAAAAAGGGTCTGGAAACTTATCGCATGCCTTTCGTATATATATATATATATATATATATAGTGCAGTCAAAAGGAAACTTAAACTTGGTTATATTGTCATTATAAATCCATTTCGCCGAAGAATATCATTATACCCTCAGTCTCATCAGATGAGTGTAAATGTCTAACTTGAGGTTGAAAAACAGCAAATATGGATTACAGTCTATATGTGTATGAAAAAAAGAAAGAAAGAAAAACCTATATAATTTTTTTTCTTTCTTTTTTTTAACCTCAAGTTAAACATGTACAGTCATCTGATGAGACGGCGAAATAAATTTATAATGACAATTTAACCAGGTTTGAGTCTCCTTCTAATTGCACTGTATACGCACTGTACGTGAGTTTTGTTATATAAACCTGGATAGGAAAAAATAAGTAACAATAGCAATTCATCGAGCACTCCCATAGATTTATATGAAATTCCTCATATACTGTATACGCAAATAATCCACACCCACTGTCCTCCGAAGCTGACTGGGTATATATATATATCATGGCTCATAAGTCAGTATTCTAAAAAAAAGTTATTTTTATTTAAAACCTTTAAGACACGAATAATTTTAAACAGATCTATTTGGCCCATAGACTTGACTATAACTGTAATATAATGGCCGAGGGATTTCGTTTTATATATCATGCCTTTGGGTTTAGTTAGGCTGAGAACCTTTCGGCTCAGTGCATAGGTTAGTTAGGTAAAAACATGAACGCAGGTGTTCACGCGCGCGCGCAGAGCGGACGTGTCATTCAGAGATGTCAAAATAAAAATCCCAGATAGAGGATATGACCAGGGATGTGAATGATGTCATGCACCGGAAGCGTGCGCGGAGGATTTTGTGAGATTTGAGAAAAGTCAGTGAGTTGAGTTCAGCCTCGGAGGAAGAAGGTTGACTTTCGCTCGCTCGCCGAGGCCTTGTGTCGGGTGCGCACGTGATTGGGGTGGGGGCAGATGAAAACGTCGTCATAGAAAAATTGTGCATCTCTCTTCCTTATGTCGAAAAACCTTTAAACTCAAAGGTAATAAAAAGTTTCGTACCTGAACTAACAAGTCGTCACGTGTTTTGCGTGTTTCGGGATTCCTATGTTCTATGTATATATGTTATGAACATTCTATGTACGTTTCACATATTCATGTATGGGTATTTTACATAACCGGTACTACCACTCTGGGTCGGGGTGGACCTGGGAGTCATGGTAACGAATAGGTGCTTCACACTCTTTCGATCTCCAGACCTGGGACCTTGTTATCAGATGCAATTTAATTTCATACCCCGAACTTCGCCTCTTTGTGGGGCAGCGCCTTACCAGATTACAGTGGATAGTCAGCGTTTCCTTAGGCCCACCGAGAAGGGAAATTATATACATATCTTTTCTCCCTTTTTCTCTCTATTTCATTTTCCTCTCTCTCTCTCACACACACACACACATACACACACACCTACTATGCACGGTTCCCTAAAGGAATATATGATGTGTGCACGGTACCCTAAGGTAATATATGTTGCGTACATACTGACTGGTTACCCTCTCTTGACTTGACAGTTGAACACACACCGGATACATCGAGACGTCATCCAGTATAAGTAAAAGTAAAATTGACGACCGTAGTCGAGGGCGACCCTAAGGCTCCCTTTTCAATAGCTACTACACCGAGGTGTAGGGGAGGGCGCTACTCCTTTCCCTGGATTGCTCCACTTTACCCTTGATACATACCTTGTATTGCTGAGTGTTAAGTAAGGAGGTATCAAGTACCATTTTTAAAGTCTTTGATATGACCCGACCTGGTATTGAACCCAGATCTTCGGGACCATTGGTGAACACTCTAATCACTAGTCCAATGAGCCTAATTAACCATATATATGTGATTGTTAATCTTCACTTCTTCTCTTTCGACAATCTTATTTTAATTATTCTCTTCTGCTTGACACCGATCTTTTTTCTTTTTCTTTAGGCTTTAAAGTATATTACTTTTTCGAATCTTGATTAGGAGTATCCTCTAAATCAGAACAGCACCTAAAAATCCTTCAACCTAATTAAACCAGACCACCATATTTCAAAATTTTTTCTTGACAGATTTTTACAAAGATGTCTGAGATTTTTGCCATTTAGTTTATGTGTTCCATTCATTATATTTATTTGTCAACCTGCACTTAGGATTGCTTATCCGTCTCAGTTGACTGAGTCATTCATTTATTTATTTGTCGGCCTGCACTTAGGATTTCTTATCCCTGTCTTATTTGACTGGGTCATTCATTTATTTATTTGTCGACCTGCACTTAGGATTGCTTATCCCTGTCTTATTTGACTGGGTCATTCATTTATTTATTTGTCGACCTGCACTTAGGATTGCTTATCCCTGTCTTATTTGACTGGGTCATTCATTTATTTATTTGTCGACCTGCACTTAGGATTTCTTATCCCTGTCTCAGTTGACTGGGCCATTTCTTTATCGATTTCTTTAAGTTTTTTTTTCTATGAAGACTGGGTTTTTAGTTACATTTTGCACAAACCTGTTCTCTTACCTTTTCATTTCTAACCAAAATAATAGATACCTTTGAATAGAGTGCTTCAAAAAAATCTGATTTTAAACAATCTTAAAGCAGGCAATACATTAGTATCATCACAAGATAGATAGATAGATAGATAGATAGATAGATAGATAGATAGATAGATAGATTTCTGTTCGTTTGCTCAATGGTATGAAGACCTTCGTGGATTATTTAATGCCAAATCCATTCTTTAAAAGAACAGTACTTGTACTATTTAATCCGTTGGTTGGAGATAAAAGAGATAGATAGATAGATAGATAGATAGATAGATAGATAGATAGATAGATAGATAGATAGATCAGAGGGGAAAAGTTAGAGAGATAGTGGGGAGAGAGACATGAACTAACTAAAATGAATAGAATAGACTGAAAAAGATAGACAGATAGACAGACAGACTGAAATAGATAGGACAGCGTGAAAAGATAGATAGAAAGAGAGAAAGGGAAATAAAGATGAACTGACTAAAATGAATAGAACAGACTGAAAAAGATAGATAGATAGATAATACAATTTGTGAGGAAATGTTTCTATTGGACCAAAGGAGTTATGCTCTGACTCTTTCATTTGAAATAACTTTTTCTGTTACTATGCGGACTGTGTTGCTTTAATCGGCCAAATGAACAGGAAATAAATATCTGCGGAAGTGCGCATGAACGGATTAAGTTACATGTCACTGGCCAATGGTCGTTAAGTGAGTAGACACTGCGAAGATTGATTCAAAACATACATCAACAAAAAACTATCATCACACAAAACGATGTGTGTGTTTGGTACGACACTAAATTGCAACCGGTGTTAAAGCTCTTGTTCAGAAGTTCTAGGGAATGTGGAGTCACCACTTTATGAACATTACTCCCATGCCGACTTTGATCTCGGGTGTTAGTATCCGAGGTCTCATCTATGAGTCAAATAGATTAGTTTGAGATAATTTTCTAAAATGATTTAGTGCTACATTGGCGTTGGAAACATTGATATTGCAACTAGGTGTGAAGAGTTTACCCACTGAAAATGATAGATTGATTTAATTTAACGGCATGTCAACTGGTCTAGGGTTACTTTATGCCTGGAGGTTAGAGGATCACGTTCATTGTTCATTTATATTTGCAGTTTTGTGTAATTGTTTCTATAGAGTTTTTTTGTACGAGTACTGCTATCTAGTACAAATAATTAACAAGCAGTTGTAAGATTTGATTTGGTTTGGTTTGGCTTGCTTTATAGGTATATTGTCTTTGCATCACACCAGACAGGACTTGACACAAGGTCAATGATCCGAAGGTCGATTATAGTGGGGGATTTAGGGGAGGTGAAAGTCGGGCACAAGCCTGCTTGTCTATGCTGGTCATCGGCCCACTTAGTACAATGTGGGTTTGATGAGCCTAGCTGGACTTGGATCCAAATCTGGGTCCAGGTACGTATACCTGACTATAGCTTAAACTGAATAGCTATACAAGGGGAGACAAAGGTGTCAATGTTGCAGCTCGCCCACCCGAAGATGGCCCAGGCGAACTAAGGGGTCTTTCAGCCTCGAACCAGCCATTGGTTTCGATACCCCATTCGACACGAATGCCAGACAGCCCAGCTAATGCCGGGTAATATCAACCATTATAGGTTATTTAATATCAAATCCTGTTTACACATACATATCAAATATATGCATGGTTTGTAAACACATTTTGTAGATAATATTCGTAAAGGGGCCTGGGCTCTTTATTATACACAGTTAAATGGTTTCAGGTATTGTTTTATAACAGTCACAATTTAACATCAGTCATTTGTTTGCACACAGTTTGTTCTATTTGACCCATAGATAGGACCCTATCAGGTGCTACCACTCCGGGTGAAAGTGGACCTTGGAGCAATGGCAATAAAAGAGTACTCGACATTTACCAAATCTCCAGGGTTGAAGCCTCGCTATCAAATAGTTTAATGTCGTATCCATGACACTTGTTAGGGGTGGGGTGTTACTTCTCTGCAGAGATGCAGTCGGCGTATTCTACAGCCCTAGCCGACTGTGCTAGCATTCGTAAGTTTTCAAGTATTGCTATCTAATACTAATAAGTATATGACTTCTAGTAATTATTGCTACGTATTTAATAAGAATTATTTGTTTGCACATAGTTATATAGTTGGTTGGCTGGTTGGTTGGTTTAGGTTTTATGATATATTGACCTTTGTAGTTTATTCAACGCCTAATCCATTTTTATACAAATAGTCAGTTCTATTTCAAACAATTCAGTTTAGCATGAGTACACAGTTTAATTGTCAAAAACATTTCTATTTCAAACTATTCAGTTTATTCAAACAGTTCTAATTCAGCTAATTCAGTTTAGTATAAGTACAGATTTTGTCTACACACAGATGTCAAAACAGTTCTATATTAAATAATTCAGTTTAGTGTAAGTAGAGTTTCAGTGTCAAAAACAGTTCCATGTCAAACAATTCAGTTTAGAATAAGCACGCAGTTTAAATGTAAGTACGCAGTTTAATTGTCAAAAACATTTCTATTTCAAGCTATTCTGTTTAGTCAAATAGTTCTAATTCAAACAATTCAGTATAGCACAAGTATGCAGTTAGTTCTATTTAACCCATAGATAGGGCCTTATCAGGTGCTATCATTCCGGGCCATAGTGGACCTGAGCGCGATGGCAATGAAGGGATACTCCGCATTCCCCAAAGCTCCAGCATCACTGGAACCTTATCATCAGATTCTTTAGTGTCATATCCAGGACACTCATGGTGGGGGGTCTTACCCCTCTGCAGAGAAACAGTCGACTGGGCAACATAGTTATATGGTTTCAAATAATAATCCTTAGTAGACAATTATAACGTCAAGTAACTATTCTTAATTTACAGTTATATGGCATCAGGTATTCCAATCGAATGCAAATGATTTTTAAACCGATCCGTTTGGCATCGATGATACTTAAGATCAGACTACACGTGAGAACAAATGCATTTCCTACGACGATAAGCATTACAACACGGGCACCTTCAATACAAAACAAATCTACCCCAATAAAAGTTTTAAGCGACTAATGTGTTTGCAAGTAATTAGTATTAGATAGGAATACATGAAACCATATCATCATCATCATGTCGTGCCGCCAGCACGGATATCCCTGACCCTCTCTCATCACTTCTCCCTATCATTACAACACGGGCACCTTCAATACAAAACAAATCTACCCCAATAAAAGTTTTAAGCGACTAATGTGTTTGCAAGTAATTAGTATTAGATAGATACACATGAAACCATATCATCATCATCATCATCATGTCGTGCCGCCAGCACGGATATCCCTGATCATCTCTCGCCACTTCTCCCTATCATTCATCGCCTCCGGCAGGTCTTCAGGGTAACATCCTGTATCCTCACATAGCTGCTGTATGTAAGTTTGGGCTGGTCGTCCTGCTTTTGCTTGGCCATATGTGGGGTCCATAGGAGTACATCACTTACGAGATCGTCCTTGCTTCTCCAGCAGTGTCCTGCGTGTCTGGTTCGTCTAACTTGTATAGTTTTCGTGATGGGAAGCAAGTGGCCGTATTGTTGGTGTCTCGTGGGGTGTTGTCGCCAGGATTTGTTCAATATTGCTCTCAACATTCTTGTGTAGTTGCCGTCCAGTTTCTTCTCCAGCCGTTTAGTTAGCGTCCATGTAGTGCATCCATATAGCAGTATCGATACAACCGCTGCCTGCGTTAGCCACATAATGGTGTAATGGTTATCGTCGTAGGAAATGGACACGGCGACTCGAGCTCAAATCCTGGACGAGACTGATTGCGTTTCACATAGCACTAATATCCTTGGGAAAGGAATGAATCCAATTACTCTCCCTCCAGCTATGGGTAAATAGTAGGACAGACTATTTTCTTCAACCTTGGTGAGGCAACTAGTCTAGAAGAAGGAATACTCTGAATTCAAACCTATTAAACTCCGCTATAAAAAATTGACCTTGTGTCATATCCTGCCCGAGCGGAGGGGTTGGTAAATAGGATAAAATCATATAAGTGCTTGCAAAAAAAAGACTGACTTTGGTATTCAATAACCTAAAAAGGATTGACATGCTGAGAAGACCAACCAACCTCATTAAAAGATAAAAAGTTAATAAAGTGATTGGAAATTATTACCATTGGATAAAAATACTTAAAACCATATAACTGTCGTGAGATTATTTGTATTAAGAATAGTTACTTGAAGTGATATTTTTTTTACTAACTAATAAGCAAAAGTTCATGGAAACCATATAATTGCTTGCAGAAAAAGGCTTATTTCACTTTAAATGATCCCAAAAGGGTTGAAATACCACAAAACCAATCAACACAACACTCATTGGTTAATCTTTTAATTGTTATTATCCACAGATTAACTCAGATTAGTGTCACTCTTTTAGTCTGGTTTCTTTGTTTACTGGTATATCAACCTTCGTAGGTTATTTAATGCCAGAGCCATTTTTGTAGAAGAACAGTTATGGTACTATTTAACCAATTGCTGGGAAGACAAGGGGGTTCAATACCTTTCCCAAGGGTATTAGTCCAAAAGTGAGTGTAATAGCGCGACTGGAGTTTGAACTAGCTTACTACGATTCTACAGTCCAGCGCCTTAACCATTACACGATGAAGACACCCCCCAAATAGTTTAGAGGACACCATGTGATGTAATGGTTAACAAGCTAAATTAGTAGAGTATTGTAAATGAATTTGATTCTCAATGGGTGCTTCATACTTCTGGCCTCGTACTACAAGTTAAGCTTATAAAATAGCAGACACTTTCATTATTTGTAAGAAAGAAAAGTTTTATAGTTGCTAAAAAGCCATTCTTCTAGAACAGTTGTGGTACTATTTAACCCATAGCTGGAATGATGAGGGGTTCATACCTTTCCCAAGGGTATTTGTCTGAAAGTGGACGTAATAGCGCGACTGGAGTTTGAACTCGCTTATTACGATTCTGCAGTCCATCGCCTTAACCATTACACCACAAGGACACACCCCAGTCTTTGTTTTTATTATAGTCACAACCTTGCGACCTTTGTGCACTTCCCAGATAGACTCAGATTAGTGTTCTCATTTTCATTGCTGTTATAGTCACAATGTTTAGACCGTTGTACACTTCCCTGATGGACTCGGATTACCCCCCCACACACACACACACACACTCCGCATGGGCAGGATGTGACACAAGGTCAATTTTTTAAACAGTTCAACTGGCTTGGATTTCAAAATTTCCTTTTTGACCGGTCGCCATACCTAGGTTAAAGAGCTCAGTCTGCCCTACTATTTACCCATAGCTGGAGGGAGAATAATTGGATAGTTACATTTACCAAAGGTATTAGGGCTATGGGATATGCAAAATGCCTCGTCTAGAATTTGGAATTCGGATCGCCATTTCAGCACGAGCGCCTCCCATACATAAGAAGTAGAAATAAAGAATAGAGTTATATGGCCAAATCTGAATGATTTTTACTGGTAGCCATCTTAAATAAAGCATTGCCCATTATTAAGTTTTGACTAGTATTTTTTAATCTTATTTTTCTTGTCTTCCATACAAAAGAAATATAAATAAAGAATATATATTTAAGGCAGAATTTAAATGACTTCTACGGGTTAGTTTTAATCACTGTCAAGTATAAATAAGTTTTCTAGCTATTATTTCTTTTCATCTTAGTTTCAGTTCAAACTGTTTTTATTTGTTGTGGCTTTTTTACGGTCGTTAAAAATCAACCCAGAGACGAGAGATAATAATTCATAATAATTGATTAGGCTTCGTCTAATTATAACATTTAAAATATCATTATGTATTCAGTTAACTGGGGGAAGTTTGCATGATACTAAAAACATCTGATGAGACAGTGTTCATGCTAAGTTGTTATTCTTTAGTTGTTTTTTGTTTTTGTTTTTGTTTTGTCTTGTTTTTTCTTCAGTTTAGTTTTTTAATGGTTTCTTGTCGAGTAGATCAAAGGGTGCATATCGAATGTATTCGGTGAGAAAGACGATTCCTTCCCATGTAATTATATTAAGATTAGAGAAGTCCAAATTCTTAAGTAATCTTGTGCGGACACATAACTACAGGGAAGATACATTACATGGAGTAATGATTATTTGGTATAAACAGTTATGGAAATGTCTAGGTTTTACTTCAGTTCTGTATTCTGTATCATTCACAGGTAAACATTTGACGTAGATTGAAAGAGCGAGATATATAGAGAGAGATAGAGAGAAAGAGGGAGAGAAAAACAAAGACAAATAGATAGACATGAACATAGATAGATAGATAGATAGATGGAATATTGATTTTTCTTTGGCGGGGGGGGTCTATCTATCTATCTATGTTCACATCTTTATAGATAGATGTGAATATAGATAGATAGATAGATAGATAGATAGATAGATAGATAGATAGATCCCCCAAGGAAAAATCAATATACACCTTTATATATATATATATATATATATATATATATATATATATATATATATATATATATATAATGTGTATATTGATTTTCTTTGGGATCTATCTATCTATCAATCTATGTTCACATCTTTATACATAGATAAATAGATAGATTGGCAGTCTTTTAAGAAAAATCAATATACACATTATATATATATATATGTATATATATATATATATATATATATATATATATAGCCGATGTGTGTGTGTGTGTGTGTGTGTGTGTGTGTGTGTGTGTGTGTGTGTGTGTGTGTGTGTGTGTGTGTGTGTGTGTGTGAAATATTCAGCGATGCTCAAAAAATCAATACGAAAAATTTGATAAAATGAAATTAGAGCCGAAGGTGTTGTTTAGTACACGTGTAACGGGCTCAGGTGTTTGACCATCAGTTATTATAAATGCGAAGAATGTCCCAAACTGATTATATGAAGAAAGAGCAAAGAACTTTTTAAATAGCAATCTACCAACGACACGTAAATTCGACCTGTGAATCTAAAAGAAAAAACAACGTTCTGATTGAAAGTTATTTCATTGCAGCATATTTCTACCGACTATATGATTTACTCAGCCAATCCGAGACAGAACCCATAATTTTGTGTTTTGAAAATCCAGCAAGTTGCATTATAAATTAGTTGCCGCATTAACGACTGCGGGAAAATAGAAGAAATAGAAAGGAAAAGAAGAAAGAATGGAAAGATCGGGAAGAAAAAAGAAAAAATATGGAAAGAAACGAAAAGAATAGGAAGAAGGAAAAAGAAAAGGCATGGGTAGGAAAAGCTTAGGAAGAAGAAAGAATGGAAAAAACGGGAAGAAAAAAGAAAAAAATATGGAAAGAAACGAAAAGAATAGGAAGAAGGAAAAAGAAAAGGCATGGGTAGGAAAAGCTTCGGAAGAAGAAAGAATGGAAAAAACGGGAAGAAAAAAGAAAAAAATATGGAAAGAAACGAAAAGAATAGGAAGAAGGAAAAAGAAAAGGCATGGGTAGGAAAAGCTTAGGAAGAAAAAAGAATGGAAAAAACGGGAAGAAAAAAGAAAAAATATGGAAAGAAACGAAAAGAATAGGAAGAAGGAAAAAGAAAAGGCATGGGTAGGAAAAGCTTCGGAAGAAGAAAGAATGGAAAAAACGGGAAGAAAAAAGAAAAAAATATGGAAAGAAACGAAAAGAATAGGAAGAAGGAAAAAGAAAAGGCATGGGTAGGAAAAGCTTAGGAAGAAAAAAGAATGGAAAAAACGGGAAGAAAAAAGAAAAAATATGGAAAGAAACGAAAAGAATAGGAAGAAGGAAAAAGAAAAGGCATGGGTAGGAAAAGCTTCGGAAGAAGAAAGAATGGAAAAAACGGGAAGAAAAAAGAAAAAAATATGGAAAGAAACGAAAAGAATAGGAAGAAGGAAAAAGAAAAGGCATGGGTAGGAAAAGCTTAGGAAGAAAAAAGAATGGAAAAAACGGGAAGAAAAAAGAAAAAATATGGAAAGAAACGAAAAGAATAGGAAGAAGGAAAAAGAAAAGGCATGGGTAGGAAAAGCTTAGGAAGAAAAAAGAATGGAAAAAACGGGAAGAAAAAAGAAAAAATATGGAAAGAAACGAAAAGAATAGGAAGAAGGAAAAAGAAAAGGCATGGGTAGGAAAAGCTTCGGAAGAAGAAAGAATGGAAAAAACGGGAAGAAAAAAGAAAAAAATATGGAAAGAAACGAAAAGAATAGGAAGAAGGAAAAAGAAAAGGCATGGGTAGGAAAAGCTTAGGAAGAAAAAAGAATGGAAAAAACGGGAAGAAAAAAGAAAAAATATGGAAAGAAACGAAAAGAATAGGAAGAAGGAAAAAGAAAAGGCATGGGTAGGAAAAGCTTAGGAAGAAGAAAGAATGGAAAAAACGGGAAGAAAAAAGAAAAAATATGGAAAGAAACAAAAAGAATAGGAAGAAGGAAAAAGAAAAGGCATGGGTAGGAAAAGCTTAGGAAGAAGAAAGAATGGAAAAAACGGGAAGAAAAAAGAAAAAATATGGAAAGAAACAAAAAGAATAGGAAGAAGGAAAAAGAAAAGGCATGGGTAGGAAAAGCTTAGGAAGAAGAAAGAATGGAAAAAACGGGAAGAAAAAAGAAAAAATATGGAAAGAAACAAAAAGAATAGGAAGAAGGAAAAAGAAAAGGCATGGGTAGGAAAAGCTTAGGAAGAAGAAAGAATGGAAAGAAAGAAAAAGAAAAGGCATAGGAAAAAGATTTTAGGAAGAAGAAAGAATGGAAAGAAAGAAAAAGAAAAGGCATAGGAAGGAAAATCTTAGGAAGAATAAAGAATGGAAAGAAGAAAGAATAGAAAGAAAAAATGCATTAGATGAAGGAAGAAGAAAAAAGCGTGTGAAGGAAAAGCTTAGGAAGAAGAAGAATGGAAAGAAGAAAGAAGAAAAGTCATAAGAAGGAGAAGTTTAGGAAGAAAAAAGAATGAAAAGAAGAAAGAAGAAAAAGCATAGAAAGGAAAGGTTTAGGACGAAAAAAGAATAGGAAGAAGAAAGAATAGGAAGAAAAAAATGCATTAGATGAAGGAAGAAGAAAAAGCACGAGAAAGAAAAGCTTAGGAAGAAGATTGTAAAGAAGAAAGAATGGAAAGAAGAAGAAAGAAAAAGCATTGGAAGGAAAAGTTTAGGAAGAAGAAAGAATAGGAAGAAGAAAAAAGAAAAGGCATAGGACGGAAAAGTTTAGGAAGAGGGGAGAATGGGAAGAAGAAAGAATGAAAAGGCATAAGAAGGAAAAGTTTAAGAAAAAAAAGAATGGGAAAAAGAAAGAAGAAAAGGAATCAGAAGAAAAAGCTTAACAAGAAAAATGAATAGGAAGAAGAAGGAATAGGAAGAAAAAATGCATTTGATGAAGGAAGACGAAAGTAGCGTGAGAAGGAAAAGCTTAGGAAGAAGAAATATTGGAAAGAAGAAAGAATGAAAAGACATAAGAAAGAAAAGTTTAGTAAGAGGGAAGAATGGGAAGAAGAAAGAAGGAAAAGAAAGAAGGAAACGTTTAAGAAAAAAAAAAGAATGGGAAGAAGAAAGAAGAAAAGGAATCAGAAGGAAAAGCTTAACAAGAAAAATGAATGGGAAGAAGAAAAAAGAAAAGGCTGAAGAAGGAAAATTTTATGAATAAGAAAGAATGTGAAGAAAAAGAAAAAAAGACATAAGAAGGAAAAGCTTAGGAAGAAGAAAGAATAGGAAGAAGAAAGGCTGAAGAAGGAAAAGTTTAGGAAGAAAGAGAGAATGAAAGGAAGAACGCATGGGAAGAAAAAAAATTTTAAAAACTCATGGGACGAAGAAAAAAGAAAACATACGGAAAAGAAAAGCTTGGTGAGAAAAAAGGATCTAAAAAAAAAGAATTAGAAAAAGGCAAGAATAGGAAGAAAAAACAAAAAAAGCATTGGAATAAGACAGAAGAAAAAAGTATGAAATGAAAAAGCTTGTGAAGAATAAAAAATGAGAAGAAAAAATGAATGTAAAGAAGAAAGAAAAAAGCCTGAGAAAGAAAATATTGGGAAAATGAAAGCGTGCATAGAAGAAAGAATGAAAGGAACATATGGAAGGAAAAAAACCAAAATAAAGAGAAGAAAAAATATGAAAAAAAAATGAGAAATAAAAAATGCTTCAAAAGAAAAAATCGTGCAAATAAGATTGGGAAGAAGAAAGAATGAAAAGAAGAAAGAATAGGATGAAAAAGGCGTTGAAAGAAATAACAAAAACTCATGGGAAGAAGAAACAAGAAAAATACATGTGAAAGAAAAGCTTGAAAAGAAGAAAGCATTCAAAACAGAAAGAAGGGGAAGTTGGAAGCATGCAAAGATGAATGAATGGAATGAAGAAACAAAAATGGATAGGAAAATGAAAGAAGAAAAAAAGCGTGAGAAAGAAAAGCTTGATAAAATGAAAAAGCGCGAAGAATAAAAGAATGGGAAGAAAAAGCCAATAAAAAAGAAAACATGCAATGAAAAATAGCAAAAAGAACACATGGCAAAAAAAACAAGAATCATGGGAATGAGCGCAACGATATGTTAACTAAATATTCCCAAAAGTTTGGCTATAAAATTATATATATATTATATCATATTATATTAATATATATATATATATATATATATATATATATATATATATATGGACTGAAATCTCATAATCGCCATAAACATTCGAACTGATTTTGCTTTTAGACACTCATACGTAGAAATCGACGAGAGAGTCCATCATATATATATATATTTATATCGGATTTGGCATTAAATAACCTACAATGGTTGATATGCCTTAAAACCAAGCGAAACCTAACATATATTTTTTTTCTATTGCCGATATTGAACACTCGTTATGGATAGTTATACCAAACCATATTTTATATATATATATATATATATATATATATATATATATATATATATATATATATATATATATATATCAAGTAAATAATGACTGTGAGCATCCAAAGAAAGAGTTCTCAATGCACGCCTATTTAATACAAAATAACCCACAGAACAAAATATTTTTTAACTATAAATTTACTATTTCTGAATTTCTTGTTTTTTAAACAAAATCATATATATACATATGGTAACGTAAACAGTCAATAGTGCTTTGTAATTGTAGGTTTCTCTTGCTGACGATCACGTAGGAGAGAAACTAGCAGTTTCTCAGTCTAAGTTAACCGAACTTATATTGCCCAGTCGACTGCATCTGAATTTGAGATTAACAATCTGATAGCGAGGCTCTAGAAATGCTGGAGCTTTGGGGAATGCGGAGTATCCCTACGTTGGCACGACTCACAGGTCCACTCTGGAGTAGAGTGGTAGTACTTAATTGGGCACTATCTATGAGTCAGATAGAATTGTTTGACATTTAAACTGCGTGCAAACAAATGACTCACGCCAAATTGACTTGTTTGAAATAAAACTGTTTAATCATTTAACTGTGTGAAAACAAGTGACTGATGTTTAATCGAATTATTTGTGATACATAGCAATACTTGGAACTATATAACTCTGTTGACTTATGTTTAAAAATCATGTATATCTAATATATACGTATAAACCGGATTTGGCATTAAATAACCTACAATTGTTGCTATGCCATAAAACCAAACCAAGCCGAACTCATATATATATATATATATATATATATATATATATATATATATGTGTGTGTGTGTGTGTATATGTCACCGATATTGAGCACTCTTTATTGATAGATATACCAGACTATATTTGATAGATAGATAGATAGATAGATACCCAACCTCTCCGCACGAACAGGATGCGACAGGTATATTTTTAAATGAAATTTAACAGGTTTGAACTCAGTTTTCTTTCTCCTAGGTCAGTTGTTATATCAAGGTTCAGAACCCCAGTCTTCCCTGCTATTTCACCCATAGGTGGAAGGAGAATAGTTGGATTCATACAGATATTATCGCTAAGTGAAATACAAACTGCCTTGGTCTGGATCTGAACACCATTTCCTCCGACGATAACCAGTACACCACAAGCGCATGGATTGATTGATATTTCCTTAATTTTTGTTAGGGATAGTATCGAAGTAGCTCAACAATGCAAAAGTTTCCATTTATATTTATAATTTTTAATTTTCGAATTTCCAAACATTTTAAAAAATAATCATGATCCTTTTTGATCACACCACGTATAACCTATTTTATATGTTGGTCAAACTCGAGGAAGCGAGTTTTTCCAGGGAATTTTACAGGTGTTATTTTACTTTTCAGATTAAATGCATAACCTGGTCTAAGAACGGTATCAAATTTCAGTTTGATAGATGCGGTTATTATTCAAGCAAATAGCTTCTTTAAGTTAATGGACGACTTACCGAAAAAAAAGTATATATGTGTGTGTGTGTGTGCATGTGTGTGTGTATGTGTGCGTGTACCTTTTTCTGGCCATTATGGCCATTTCCTGGTCATTGTCTCTCTTGGATATATATATATATATATATATATATATATATATATATATATATATATATATATATATATATATGAGAGAGAGAGACAATGACCAGGAAATGGCCATACTGTGCTGTGTCTACGTGCTGATAGATGTTAATTATACAAGGAGATGCGAAGATGAAACTACAGAAAGATGGCTGTAAGCAGAAAAAGCAGACGACATTTTGTTGATTTGAAAGGAAGTTAGCGTTGATTCACACGTTCTTCTTTTATTCTTTTCTTTTCACGATTTTTCGAGTTTGATCCCTGATCTCTGGCTATGACTGACATTTCATTGGCAAATCAAAAAGTACTATAGCACTTTTCAAAGAAAGGCTGCTCACTTTCTAGAACTTTAAGCTAATACAACGAAATATCATGGCGGCAAGAGCAAAGATTATAATGAAACCATTACCGAATATCTTTCTTCTATTTTCTTTTTTGCTTTTTCTTTTCTTTTTTTCTTTTTATTGTTTATTTGTTGTTGCTGTTGTTTTTTTTTGGGGGGGTTACATGCCATTATTTCCCGCCATATAACAAATACCGATATATATCGTGCAAATTTAATTTAACAAGGAATACTTGCATACTTCAGAAAAGAAATACTCTCTGGACCTAATATAAATACAATTTCCATGAACTCCCTTAAGCAATGTCTTGGTTTAAACACAAAATATGAGAAATATGGCAACGTTGCTCCTACCAGAAAGAGGTGATTTCCGACAAGCCCTTTCAGGTCTCCAGAACTTTTCTGAGTATTCAAGCCGATTTTAATTATGCTGTGGTCCGTATGATTCTTCCACTGATTTTCAATTCTTCCAGTTTCTCTTTCAAACCTTTGGCCACCGTTCGAAGTACGACTAATACTATTGGTATCACCGTCACTTTCAGGTTTTACAGATTTCTTCAGCCCTCTGACAAAATCAAAATGTTTGTCTTTTCGCTTTCTTTCGTTTTTACTTCGTGGTCTGCTTGAACAGCAAAATCCACTAAATGACAAGTTATTTTATCATTGTTACGTGAGTTTTTATTATTTTACTCAATTGAGTTTTTTTTTTTGTTTTTTTTACATCAGCGTTAGCTGATGGTTTTCCACTGGGGTCTAAGTGACTGTAAGTCTTCTCAGGGCTCCAGTTTCTCAGTATTCTGGCCGATCTCAACAATGCTGTAGTTTGGATAGTCTTCACTAGCCCTCTAATTTCCAAGTCCTCCAGTCCCTGTACCAGTCCTTTGATGATTTTACCGATGGTACCTATTACAATTGGTATCACCGCCACTTTCATGTTCCATAGTTTTTTCAGTCATCTAGTAAGATATTGGTGCTTCTCTCTCTTTTAGCTTTCCTTCAGTTTTACCCGGTGGTCAGCTGAGACGGATTGTCCTAACTTGGTCAGCGAGTCTTTGGTTTGTTTTCTGAAATCTGGGGCATTCTTCCTGATTTCCATCATTCTTTTCCTATACTCTCTTTGGGTAGGGTTGTTCCTAAAATAACAGTGACGTGCAATTTTGCAGTCTTCTCTAGTTCATTTTCTGTGTTGTCTATGGTTTATGTGGTTACTTAGGTCACCGTTCGTGTACCTGGAAAAAAAAAACAGCCAACATTCGCAGGATGCCCTCGAGTCTCCCATATTGGTAATCTGAGGAGCACCTGCCGATCATGAAACCCACACCCGTTATCTAGGTCCCACGTCGTGTTATATTTCGATTTGTCATTTTTATCATAGGTAGTATATTGTGGTTATACCAGACCAAGGGGTTGCTTAAAATCTGCGCACCAGTCACAGATGTGACCAAGAACTCTTTTGGGAAGAGAAATCATAAGCGAGTTACAAAAAATATATTCATATCATCATCATCATGTCGTGCTGCTAGCACGGATATCCCTGACCCTCTCTCACCACTTCTCCCTATCGTTCATCGCCTCTGGCAGGTCTTCAGGGCTACATCCCGTATCCTCACATAGCTGCTGTATGTATGTTCGAGCTGTTCGTCCTGCTTTTGCTTAGCCATATGCGGGGGTCCATATGAGTACATCACTTATGAGCTGGTCCTTGCTTTTCCAGCAGTGTCCTGCGTGTCTGGTTCGTCTAACTTGGATAGTTTTCGTGATGGGAAGCAGGTGGCCGTATGTATGTAAGTATAGTTTGGCTGTTTTTCCCTCATCAATAAACGCCACACTAATCAATGGGTAGCAGTAGTTTTTATTATTATTTTACTCCTTGAAAGTTTTTTACATCAGCGTTAGCCGATAGTCTTTCTCTGGAGTTTGAGTGACAACAAGTCTCTAAAGTCTCCAGGATTCTTCTCCGTATTCTGGCCGATCTCAACAATGCTGTAGTTTGGATTGTCTCCACTTGTCCTCTTACTTCCAACTCCTCTAGTCTTCTTACAAAACCAAGACAATTAATATAACCGTTACTTTCATGTTCCACAGTGTTTTCAATTTCCTAGCAAGGTTCAGGTACTTATCCTTCTTTTCGCTTTCTTTCAATTTTACTCTGTGGTCAGCCTGGACAGCAAAGTCCACAATTCTGCAAGTTCTATTCTTTTTTCTTTTTTTTAATTTTTGTTGATCATTATAAGGTTTGGTCGTCTGGCCGATATTAGGTGATCCATTTGTATCTCAAAATCTTAGAGGAGTTTCTGCGTCTCATTCTCCAGTTTGTGCATATAACATTTGTTCGTATGGTTAAATTTAAATTTCTTGCACAGTTCCCTGTGATACATCTTTCCCACCCAGTTGTGTCAAATCTTATGCTCTTTCTGTGCTAGTTTGCAGCAATCACTTATTATGGGATTGATCGTTTCGTCTCTATCGCCACATAACCTAGATTTGCTATTTTGCTGCGTCTTATCTATTATTGCTTTGACATGGCTGGTTCTTATGGCGTTGTTTTGTGCTGCTGCTGGGAGAGATTCAGTTTCTCTTTTAAGGTTTCCCTTTCTAAGCCACATCCATGTTTTCTCGTGAGAGATGTCGCTTGTTAGTTGCTTAAAACGTCTATAGAGTCGTTTTTCTTCCCGTTTTTGTTTTCTGTTTATTTCCATTCTGCTGATCCTAGAGCTGTGAATATTGTTTGTGATGGTTGTGATCAGTCTTCTTCCGCACTTTCCTATGTAGTTTGCGAGTTTTTCACACCATCTCTATCAGGGCTTTTTTACTGGAATTTGAGTGACAGCAAGTTTCCTCAGATCTCCAGAACCCCTTTAAGCATTCCAGTCGATTTGAGCAGTATTGTTAACTGTATAATTTCGATTCTTCATCTGAGTTCCAATCCACTCAAACTATTTTCTAGGTTCTTGGAAACTGTTCCAAGGGTTCTAATTACGATTAGTATCACCGTTATCTCCATGATGCTCAACTTATTCAGTTCTTGGGCAAGGTCCAGGTATTTGTTCAGCTTTTCACTGTAGTCTGCTCTTCTAAACTGCTGTAATCAACCCTTTTTTGCCTCTTTTTATTTTGTATATTTTTCGAGTCCAAAAACTGTTGTGTCCGCGCAACTCTCAATGCTTGAAAGTCTGCTCTCTCTTTTCTTTTCTTAACACTGGGTTTGTCTATGTCACTTCTCAGGTGTCAGGCCTTGTGCATCGTCATCGATTTCCTTATTGTATGGTCCATATATCTGAATTCCTCTCTGACTCCTTTAAAGAAGTGTCCAGAGTATCTTAGAAGGGAGACTGCCCAGGTATTGATTCTTTTGATTAGATTTTTGCGGCAGAGTTTGGTTTCAAGAGATTATCGTGTTCTTCTAAGGTACTTCTTTCTGAGCCCAGCCGGCTGGGGCTGTAGAATACACAAACTGAATCTCTACCTGAGGGGCTAAGAACTCCACCAAACGTGTGTTCTGCGTATGACATTAAACAATTGGATGGCGAGGCTCCAGTAATGCTGGAGCTTTGGGGAATGCAGAGTACCCCTTCATTTGCATCGCTCCCAAGCCCACTCTGGCCCGGAGAGTTAGCACCCGATAGGGCCCTATTTATGGGTCAATAGAACCGTTTGAGATTTAAACTGAGTGCAAACAAAGGATTCATGCTGAATTGATATGTCTGAAATAGAACTTTTTTATCATTTATCGATGTGTAAACAAATGACTCATGTTGATTTAATTGTTAGTGATACATAACAATACTTGTAACTATTTAATTTCATTGAGTCGTACTAAATTGAATTGTTAGAAACAGAACTGTTTGATCATTTAACGATGTGTAAACAAATGATTGATGTTAATTGAATTGTTTGAAATAGAACTGTTTGATCATTTAACTGTGTGTATCAACAAAATGTTTTTACAAATAATATATCTAGTAGATATGTAAAAACAGTATTTGGCATTAAATAACCAACAATGATTGATATGCCATAAAACCGAACAAATCAAACCAAACTTCTTATTTTTTATGTCCGTTTGCGTTGATGGTCTCCGCTTCCGATATATCCCTGATGTTTGTACTTTTCTATTTCCCCGAGTGTTCCTTCGCATCAAAATGGGGCCGCTGAATGGTCATGGCAAACTTTATTTTCTACAGCAAGGTGTCTCCTTATTGAGTCAAAATTGCCCAAAACGTGTGGGTTTATGCATTGATTGCTTCAGCGTATATAAGAAATCGTTATGTGTATAATGAAAATTAAAGCAAAGCCCATATCAAAGTTTTACCGGTTCGAAACCAAATTTATGTAAGATGCATATTTTTGGCACGACTTGTTTTTCTTATGTACAAAATAAAACGAAATTGGATCCTCGTTGAGAAAAAGGTATCTTTGTCGGTTATAATAAATAAAGTCCAGCTTACTTGATTTATTTTCCGGGAAGAAAAACGGCTATTAAAAGAGTTAGGTGTGAAAAATTCACCGATTCTTATAATAGCTCACTATCGAAACCGGATAAAAATACCGAATTTCCAGAATACTTTATCACACATGACATACAACTGAAAGACAATCAAAACACCGAAGTTGGAGGGGCAAATCAGCCGTTATCCAATCCGACAGAGGAAAGAATCCAAATTTTTTTTGGCGGGGGGATTCGAAAACTTTGAATTTGGTGGGGTTGATTACTGTTGTACTCTGCATATGATCCTTGCTAGCTACGCTGAGGCGGTAAAATCTGTCAACTCGAATAACTGGATTTTAGCAATGAAGAGAGAATTTGATTCCTTAGTAGAAAATAATACTTTTGAATGGCAGAAAGTTCCAAGAAATAAGAATATTGTCGGTAGTTGGTTTTTACTACAAAAAGTAAGTGATAGAAGTCATAAGTATTAAGCTCGTTTCGCAGTCAAAGGCTACTCGCAAGTATATATCAAAGATTTTAGAGAAACTTTCACCCCGACGACAAATATAGCTTCCATAAAAGGTTACTATTACAAATATCAATCCAGTAGGACTTGTTAATTCATCATATGGATGTTAAGAGTGCATATTTAAATGCCCCTTATACATTGAGCCGCCAAAAAGCTTTAAAAGGTAAGAATGACAATTATGTTTGGAAACTCAAAAAAAGCCTTGTATGGGTTAAAACAGAGCGGTCGAACTTGGAATAAAACATTCCATACTTATTTAACAACACAAAATTTCGGGCAGTCACCTAAGGACCCCTTCATGTATGTTCAAAATGTCCACAATCAAATATCCGGTATTTTATTGTGAGTAAACGATATATTAATAGCTTCAAAAACTGAGTCACGCCTTATGCAAATTAAGACAAGACTGAACTCTAGATACAAAATGACTCATCTTAAGAAATTATCCTGTTTTTTAGGAATACAATTGAATGCGAAAATAATATTAAAATGAATCGATCTGGATATATCGAGAAGATATTATCAAAGTTCGGCCAGGCTGATTGCAAACCACGTTCAACTCCATGTGAAATGGATATAACGAAAACAAGTGACGGAGTCGATTTAATAAATAGCAAACCTTATTGCGAAATTATTGGCAGTCTAATATAGTGGTTGCAACAAGACATTTATGATACAGTTACTAGGTTGTCTCAAGACCTAGCAAAACAAAATGCTTTCCATTTAACGAGGCCAAAACACATCTTACGTCATTTAAAAGGCACAATCAGTCACTAAATATAAAAGAAATCGTAAAACCCCTTGAAATTGGAAGGATTTTGTGACGCAGATTGGGATAATTTAAGTGACAGAAAAAGCCTGAGCGGATTTTACTTTAGATTGGCAAAAAATAACCCAGTGATTTCATGGAAATCTAAAAAGCAGAATTCAGTCGCTTTGTCAAAATGCGAAGCGGAATTTATTGCTATTTCATTAGCAAGCCAAAAAGCCCTGTATCTTAGAGCACTATTGGGAATTTGAGTCACTTAAAAACCCAATAATTATTCATTGTGATAATCAGTCCAGTATTGTTTTGGAAAAAAACAGACGTTTATCAAAGATCGAAACATCTTGATATAAAATTTTAGTTTATGTGTGATGAAGTAAATAAAAGGGTCAATTCTTTTAGAATACATTGAAAAAGATAAAAATGTAGCCAATGTGTTCACAAAGCCAATGACAGGAATAAAATTTAACGCTTTCAGAAAAATTATTGTAGGTTATTGATTCTTGACTTAGAAAAGAATAGCCCAGTCGACTGGGGCAGAATACATCGACTGCATCTCAGCCGTGGAGTACCCCCCCCCCAATTAGTGTCTGGGATATGACAATAAGCCAGCCAATTAATCCTAATAAAAAAAAACTAAATCACTAATCGTGTTTTTATGTCAGTAAAACAAAATTGTATTAAAACTAATAATTAAAAAAAAGAATTATTCACATTTTTTATCTTATTATGTATTTCTTTTAAAGGTGGAAGCTTCCATCTTATACCTCCAAATAGGGGGCATGTTGGATTGTTTAGAGGTACCTAATAAGGGGTATCTGCTGTCTACAAATTGTCAGCAAATATTTATAACCTCGCCCGTCAGCAGCAGCAGTAGATTGATCAATCAGAGATGACTAAAGCATATATGAACAACGGCAACCTAAAAGCCTTGTTACTTTGAAGGCGTACTTTTTATATCGCACAACTGAAAACATGGCTACCCGAGTTCCAACGAGTCTATTTCCTGTGATGCCGCCTGCGCAATTTACGCGGTATGTCAAAAGGGGTCTACAAGTCAATATTCCAAATTACTTACTATGTTTTTATGTTTTTTTAGGGGAGTGGATTCTAGCGGTAATATGAAATCTGTTGGGATACGCATCTTTAGAAATGTTTACGGGTCTTAAATATGAGGCCCTTAACTACTTTCCTGTGCCCTTCAGGAGAACAATTTTCATGACTAACATCTTCCAGCAACATGGTAATTTGCCCCTCACCCATGACTATGTTTCTCCTTAAAGAAGAGTAGAACGCACCGTATTTGATGGCTTTTTAGATGCTCCTCAATTTGGGAAGGCATTCTTTTTTCAATAAATAGATAAATAAATCAATAGGTTTTGAACTAAGAAGGGTTTTTGGTCCATAAATGGTAACCTAAAAGGTACTCCCAATCCGGCAATAAAAGGGTTACTCCCCATTCCCCAAAGCTTCAGGACTGGAAAATCACCTTCAGATGGCTTAGTGTCATATCCAGGACAACTGTTAAGGGGTCTTGCCCCTCTGCAAAGATCCACCCGGTATAGTCATCAGCTCCAGCCGACAGGGGTGTAACTTTTTTAAGTCCTTGAGTTTGAGACCCCAAATTTTTAACTTTAATGTTGACCAAAACTTTTATTTAATTAGATGGCTTTAGGAATATTTTGTCCGAATTTAATTCAAAAAGATTGCTTTTGATTGTAATGAGACATATACTTCACCAAAATACATTTCTGTTGGTTCGGTTTCTTTAATTAATGGCATATCAACCTTCGAGAGTTATTTAATGCCAAAGCTATCTTTGTAGAACAATAGTAGTACTATAGATTGTACCACTACCCATTGTACCCTTTTGCTGAGTGGATGGAGGGTTCATACCTTTCTGAAGGGTATTAGTCCGAAAGTGAACGTAATAGCGCGACTGGAGTTCGAACTCGCTTACAACAATGTGACAGTCTAGAACGTTAGCCACTATGCCATGGGGACCTGCTTCTATTAGATTAGCCAAAAAGTTCATTCAGTTATTGCCGTTAGATGGCATTATGAATGTCTAATATTTAGCATATAGAATGTAGAGCAATTTCTTCGTTTTTTTAGGGTGGTTGCCTTTTATACTCTTGAGTATATACTCTGTAATGCCTCTTAAAATCAAATATTTCAGCAAAATTTAAATACAGAATATACTCCTATATAGGGAGGCGCGCTTAGAATAATGGTTTTCGTCGTAGGAAATGGAATCGGCGATCCGAGTTCAAATCCTGGATGAGGCTGATTGGGTTTTACTTTGCGCCAATGACCTTGGAAAAGGTCCATCATATTCCTGACAACTAAATAAATAGTCAGACTGATTTCTTTATCCGTAGTATTGCCTCTAGTCTAGAAGAAGAAAAAACTCTGAATTCAAACCAGCTGTACTCCGCTTAAAGATTAACCCTGTGTCACATTTTATTCGTGGTGATGGGGTTGAGTAAGTCCAGGATCGTATATAGGTCAAGTTTTGAGAACTTAATTTCTAAGTAAAAAATATTGTGTCCATCTATATATGATAATTTTGCAAGATACTTCAAAACTTTACCGCAATATATTTATGATTTCGTGACCACAAATCAAGGGTCGACCTATATACGAATCTGGCTTATACACGTGTATATGCGTAATTTCTAGCAGTTTTTGTTACATTCGTAAAATATGTGATGTTCATCTTATATCATATCTGTGTGTTTAGATCATATTGTAAAGAAATAACCCAAGGTATTATATATACATTAATTGATAGTTTAGTTTTCGTTTATTTGTTTTATGACATATCAACTCACTTGGCAGCCAGCCCACCCAATTCCGATATTCGGACCGGAAGTTGGATTTAACCGGACGCCTGGCATTCATGCCGGGTGGCAACAATGACAACATTCACATTGCTACTATATCACCAGCATTGACGAGCAGCGTACGAGTTTCGGCTCGTGTGCAACCTCCCCCTCACATAATCCCCACAATATAAAAAGACCTTGAGCCAAATCCAGCCAGGTGGGAGGCATGAATAAATACTAACTCCTTATAAGGGTTACCTTGACGTAATGGATCAAAAATACCTCAAACATACAGGACTGCAACATCGTAGTCTACAAGATCGACCTATATACGAGACTAACCTATACACGAGATCGACCTATATACGAGACAAACCTATATACGATATCGACCTATACACGGGATCTGCCTATATACGATATTGATTTATAGCCAAGAATACATGGAACGTCTTCAGGAGCTGGAGTTTAAGTATATAGACGAGAATGCACGGATCAACTCTTGTTATATATTGACCCTCGACTGAGCCGTCAATCAAGAGATGCACCTGTGTAAATAAGCGGAAGAACAGCGGAAGCAGGTGAACGTCAGAAAATGATATAACCAGGTGCCCAGGCGGTTCGAGTCAGTTGGAGACAGGAGGCCGAAGTGAGAACCAGCTGCAGACAGAGGTCTTTGGGCCCTTAGTGACCCCCAGTTGAGCAACCCAAGCTAAGATGTGAAAGAAGTGCTGCTATGGCCGAGAGAAGAACTTGGGTCAATATAGCAGTCCGTCCTTATCTCCAATCATTTCTCACACACAACAAACAGTGTGAGAGATTTATATAAAGAAGTGTATTCGTTCGTTATTGAAGTCGTCATTATCAGTTGATTATGGTTGTGAGTATACAACACTCTTGGCTTCCAAAAACTTAATTTTATAATTGTCCTGAGTTTGACACTAAACTGCATACGATGGTGAGGCTCCAGTCCTGGAGTTTGGGGAATGTGGAATGTCCTTTCATTACCACTAATCTCAGCTCTACACAGACCAGGAGTTGTAGAACTCATTAGGGTCCCATCTTTTGGTCTAATAGAACTGTTCAATTTTTTTAGTAAGGATTATTATTATTATTATAATTATTTACTAACTGCACGAGCAGGATGTGATACAAGATCAATTTTTAAGCAGAATTTAAGAGGTTTAAGTCCAGAGTTATCCTTCTCCAAGGCAAGAGCTTCGTCTACCCTACAATTTACCAATAGCTAGAGGGAGAATAGTTGGATGCATACCTTTCCAAAAATTTGGTTTGCTTTGCTTTTATGGCATATCGACTATTGTATGTTATTTAATGCTAAATCCTTTTTATACATATATCAAATATATGAATTTTAAACTCATTTTAAAAATTACATTTTTAAACAAGCCTGAGCTTTTTTTTACACACAGTTAAATAGTTTTACTTAATTTTCAACAATTCAGTTTAACATAAGTACAGTCTTTTGTTTACACAGTAAATCATTAGTTTACATACGGATTTTTGTTTACACACAGTTAAATGTAAAAATGGTTCTATTTCAAGCAATTCAATCTAGCTTAAGTACAGTTGTTTGTTTACCCACAGTTAAATGATCAAACAGTTCTATTTCAAATAATTCAGTTTAACATGTCAACAAAGTTAAATAGTTCCATGTATTGCTATGTATCTCTAACAATTCAATTAAACATCAGTCATTTGTTTGCACACAGTTAAATAATCAAATATTTCAAATAATTCAGTTTAACATGTCAACAAAGTTAAATGATTCAAAGTATTGCTATGTATCACGAACAATTCAATTAAACATCAGTCATTTGTTTGCACACAGTTAAATAATCAAATATTTCAAATAATTCAGTTTAACATGTCAACAAAGTTAAATGATTCAAAGTATTGCTTTGTGTCACTAACAATTCAATTAAACATCTGTCATTTATTTACACGCAGTTAAATGTAAAAAAACAGTTAATTTCAAACAATTCAGTTTAGCGTAATTACAGTTTAGTTCTATTTGACTCATAGATTAGAATTTCTCAGGTGCTACCACACCAGGCTAAAGTGAACCTGGGAACGATGGCAATGAAGGGGTACTTTGCATTCCCAAAAGCTCCACCGTTACTGAAGCCTCATCAACAGATTGTTTAGCGTCATAATCAAGAACTCATCAGGTGTGTTTGCCCACTTGAATACACCGACGGCACTTCTGCAGAGGGGTAAACCCCCCACCCCACCCCCAACGAGTGTCCTGTATATGACACTAAACAGTCTGATGGTGAGGTTCCAGTGATGCTGTGGCTTTGGGAAATGTGAAGCCCCCCTCCATTGCTATTGCTCCCAGGTCCACTGTGGACCGGAATGGTAGCACCTGATAAGGCCACATCTATGGGTTAAATAAAACTAACTGCATACTTATGCTAAACTGAATTGTTTGAATTACAACTGTTTGACTAAACTGAATAGATTGAAATAGAAATGTTTTTGACAATTAAACGAGTACTTACATTTAAACTGCTTACTTATACTAAACTAAACTGTTTGAAATGGAACTGTTTTTTGACATTGGAACTGTACTTACGCTAAACTGTATTGTTTGATATAGAACTGTTTTGACATTTAACTGTGTATAAACAAAATCTGTACTTATACTAAACTGAATTGGCTGAATTAGAACTGTTTAAATAAACTAAATAGCTTTAAATAGAAATGTTTTTCACAATTAAACTGTATACTCATGCTAGACTGAATTGTTTGAAATAGAATTAATTATGTTTTAAAATGGATTTTGCATTAAATAACTTACAAAGGTTGATATGCCATAAAACCCAAACAACCAACCAACTTATCCTTAGGTGTCTATTGCCCCTCTCCAGAGATGCAGTCAGTGTATTCCACTGACTGGATCACTTTTCCACGAGTATCCGCACAATGTAAAATGCATACAGCCTTGTCCAAGATTTGAACTCGGGGTCACCGTGTCCATTTCCTACGATGAGAACTACTGCACTACGCATGCCCCCAAACGCCTCATTACCATGCAGCTGCGTGCAAATTGACTGTTTTAGATAGAAATATTTGATGAATGAAATTACTAATATTAAATAACTATACTTACTAGCTGATTCTAACAAATGATTAATATAAGATAGAATTATCAGGGTCAGCAATATTTGGTTTCTTTGTTTAATGGCATATCAACCTTTGCAGGTTATTTAATGCCAAAGCCATTCTCCTCGAAGAACAGTAGTGGTACTATTTAACCCATAGCTGGGAGGATAAGGGGGTTCATACCTTTCCCAAGGGTATTTGCCCGAAAGTGAACGTAATAGCGCGACTGGAGTACGAACTCGCATACTACGATTCCGCAGTCCATCGCTTTAACCATTACACCACGAGGACACCCCCTCAGCAATATTTGAAATTATTTAACTTGGCGCAAACAATTGAGCTCTGACACGTTTAAAAACAAAGTTATCAATAAACTATTCCCTTACAAATCATAAATGTAAACAAGATTTATTCAAAATAACCCGCAAGAGTTGATATGCCATTAAACCAAATAACTAAACCAAGCCATTAATTCATGATTTCTTAAATCAAGGATCGACTTATAGACGACATCGACTAATACACTAGATCGACGGATACACAAGATCAACTTACACACGAAACTGCATAGAGCAACCTTTGACTTCCAAAAAAATTAATTCCATGAATTAATGATTTCTCGAATCAAGGATCGACTTATATACAGCATCGACTTATACATGAGGTCGGTTTATATATGAAACTGTACGGAACTACTCTTAGCTTCCAAAAAATAATTCCAAAAATTTTTGATTTCGCGAGTTATTGATCGTCTTATACAGAGGATCGACCTATATACGAATCGACCTATACACGATATCGACTTATACACAAGAATGCACCGGAAGTGGTCAAACAATGACGCTGACGCATACTAAAAAAATAAGTTTAAAAAATAACGTAGAGTTAAAAAAAAATGGTGAAGTCAGATTTGCTGTTGACACCCTGGCTTGTTCGATTCGATCAAATAACCACAAAAAATGAACGCTGGGCTAATTGAAATGCTGGTACCGATTGTGTTTGTCGCCAACGTGACGATAATATAACTGATTTAATGAGTTACACGAAACACCGCCAGTAATCAACTCGCTGACAGCTCAGCCAATGGACTTGCTCGCGTAGGCGTCTTCATTTATCCGTTTGCCTTTGAACACCCTGATAAAGACACACGCTGCGATTTGGATAATCCGTTCTTAGGAGTCTGCTTTCGAGTAGAGGTAAAAGTCAGGCTTCGAATACTGAATTTTATCTGAAATACGCTCATCTCCAACGATTGGAGATTTAATTCCTCTATTTCCTTCATGGCGATTTTTTTCGTTGTAGGTAATTAATTGATTGATTGGTTGGTTTGAACGGCATGTCAATGAGTCTAAGGTTATTTTATGCCGAGAGGTTAGAAAATCATGTTCATTGAACATTTATATTTATACTTTTGTGTTGGTGCTTCTTAATTTTTTTTTTCTTTTTGGTACACAGTTGAATGATTTCAAGTATTCCTATCTAATTCAAATAATTATATGGCTTCAAATATTTCTATCTAAGATAAATAATTCTACGGTTTCAAGTAATTATTTCTATTTGATAACAGTCATTTGTTTGCTCGCAGTTATATGGCTTCAATCAACTAACGATAATCCTTAATAAACAATTACAGCTGCTTAAGTAACTGTTCTTTTTATAAATAATTTACGATATCAAGAATTCTTATCTATTACAAACAATTTGTACTCAGTCGTATGGTTTCAAGTATTCGTATTTAATCATGATCAAGTCGTGCCGACAAAACAAATTCCGCTCTCTCTCTCTCTCTCTCTCTCTCTCTCTCTCTCTCTCTCTCTCTCTCTCTCTCTCTCTTCGTCCATCTTTCTTGACAGATCCTCTAGACGGCATCCAGTGTCCATACAGAGTTCATGATGATAGGTCTTTACTGGTCGGCCAATGTTGTATACTCATCTACAGCATCACAACGACATAACAATAAAGACAGACGCATGAATAAAGGACGCAAGAAGGAATACGCAGGAAGGAAGACGCAAGAAGGCTTCTTTACAAATATATTTTACCTCTCACTTTATTGCAAGGGTTCGAAAGGGTTGTTGAAGGTTTGCATGTGAGAGGGAGCTGGAGACCGAACATAAACTTCATATTTTGACCCCACTGTTATGACCGTCACGTTGTGTCTTTCTTGTTCACCTGATTCTGGGGTCCACTACATCGGGGTTTCCGAGGCCCCCCCCCCCGGTCGGGTGTGGCTTTCCCTACCACATCTGGTCTCTATCTGTCTGGAATTCTACTGGCAACTGCTCTGGCACCCGAACTCAACTGAGTTAAATGATAACTCAACGCCCACACGATCGCCCACTGGATCTTTGAAATCGAATGTTTAATCGTCATCAAGCAGAAATAACTGCCATGCAGTTCACAGGTCACTCTCTTCCGGTGCATCACTGTAGTGGCACCGTGGGACCTTCACCTTGTCCCATATTATAAGCCTTAATCCACCCACGCGATCTCTTTCGATTACTGGCCATTGGAATGTGTCACTTCCTTCAGGTGCATCACCTTGGAATAGCATTTTTGGGCTGGGTCGAAGGTCAAAATATAACACCAACACTGACATGTAGGAGCATATGAGTTCATATGCTCAGCAGGTCTTCATCGTCTGACTTGGATGTGCGGTAAGTGGCCGTACAGCTACTGTTTCGTGGGGTGTTGTTTGCAGGGTTTGCCCAAAACGGCACGCAGCACATTTGTGTAGTCCGATCTAGCTTTTCTTCGAGTATTTTGTAAAAGTCCAGGTAGTGCAACCATACATTAGTAGCGACACGGCTCCTGCTTACAAGAATTCTCGTTTTATTTCATTAGAGAGATAAGATTTCCATATGGTCGGGGATCTGTCGATAGCAGTCCATACCTTTTCTTTTGCGTTTGTTAACATCACTTCCAGTAGATTAGATATTGCTCCCGAGGTATATGAAATGGTCTATTAATCTTAGAAACTTGTCGTTTAATGTGAAGATGGCTTTATCAAGGTTTGGTTTGGTTTTATGGTATATCAATCATTGTAGGTTATTTAATGCCAAATCCATTTTTACGCATATAAACAGTTCTATTTCAAACAATTCAGTTAGCATAAGTGTACAGTTATTTTGGTTACACACAGTTAAATGTAAAAACTGTTCTATTTTAAACAATTCAGTTTAGCGTAAGTACACTGTTTAGTTCTATTTAACCCATAGATAGAACCCTATCGGGAGCTTCTACTGTGGGTTAGAGTAGATAGAACCCTATCGGGAGCTTCTACTCTGAGTTATAGTGGACCTGTGAGCGATAGCAATGAAGGGGTACACCACATTCCCCAAATCTCCAGCATTACTGGAGCCTCACCATTAGATTTTTAGTGTCATATCCGTTGGGGGAGTTTTACCCCTCTACGGAGATGCAATCTGATTATTCTGCAGCCCCAGCCGACTAGGCTGACTTCATCTTGTTTAAAACGTGAATTCTATTTTACTGAGTTAATGGAGAGAATCTCTTGTTAACTGTTCCAGGCCATAGAACAAACATTCGGCTCGAACAGGTATATTTGCATGAAATGCTTGATCATCTCCGTAGTCTCGATCCGTGATAGTTTCTGCGGGATATCGTCTGCTTGTTGACTTTTTTTAGTGTGAGATAATTTTCTTTCAATAGATCTATTGACGTACTTAGTACGTAATCTAGGCTGATTATAAACGTATATCTTGCTAATTCATCTCCTTACAAGATTCCAGTGACAATGGAGAAGAAGTCGATTTCAAAATCGGTTGCGCGGACCATTGCTTTCGTCTTTTTATAAAATATCATTATAATGGTAACGGTGTCTTTGTGAAGACTATAGGCTAATAGTATTTTCTCCATTTTACGGAATAAATGCTTGGGAGAAAACAACAAACAATAGTGTTGCCTCGAGATTTTTGCATGTTCTCCTTCGATGACTCGACGAATATATATTGTTATCTGTTAGTTATTTATATAAATATAATTTCTATTCCTTATATAAAAAAATTCAGGCAGAAATTGTGGATTAGATCAGTAAAAACGTTGCAAATGTGACAATTACAAATAGTTTTTTGTCTATACTACTTAACTGTCCTTGAAATTTTCTATAATTTATTTTTTCTCCGGCTTCTTTACAAACTAAACCATATATAGTCAATGTATATGTATTTAAAGGATTTGGTATTAAATATCCAACAATGGTTGATATGCCATAAAACCAAATCAAACCAAATCATATACATTTAATATATACGTATGAAAAGGATTTGGCATTAAATAACCTACAATGGTTGATATGCCATAAAACAAAACAAAACAAAACAAAATCATATATATCTAATATACACGTATAAAGAGAATTTAGCATTAAATAACCTACAATGGTTGATATGTCATAAAACCAAACCAAATCAATTTATATATATCTAATATATATGTATAAAGAGGATTTGGCATTGAATTACCTACAATGGTTGATATGCCATAAAACAAAAAAAAACAAATCATTTATATCTAATATATATGTATGAAAAGGATTTGGCATTAAATAACCTAAAATGGTTGGTATGCCATCAAACCAAACCAAACAAAATTATATATATCTAATATGAAGTGGATTTGGCATTAGATAATTCCCAAATGTTGATGCGCCATAAAACCCAGCAAAATAAATTATATATATTTAATATATATGTGTAAAAAGAATTTGGCATTAAATAACCTACTATGGTTGATATGTCATAAAACCAAACCAAACCAAACAATGCGGCAAAAACAAAAATGGCGGCCAGAAGAATACGGAGCAGAATGAAAAAACAGATAAGGAAATTGTCACAGACTAAGAAGATATAAGTGTAAGTCAGAGTAAGAGAAAAGGGCTATATAGCAGGAAGTATAGAGTACCCCTCATCACCATTACACCCAGGTTCACTCTGACCTGGCGTCATAGTAACTTTTAGGTTCCCATCTAGGGATCAAATAAATCTGCTGAAAAATTATTGATATTCCATAAGAATACTTAATACTCAATAACTGTAAATTAATTGTTTTAAGAACAGTTACTTGAAACAATAATTGTTTACTAAAGATTATTATTAGTTACTTGCAGCCAAAGAACTGAGTGCAAACAAATGTATATTATAATTATAGGATATCGTAAATTAAGGGTTTACCGAACAATCCTGGAACAGAGATTTTATCACCATAAAATGTCTTTTTTTCACAAGAGATGGATTGTATGCCAGCAACACAACACTATATACAGATTTGCAGTGGGTAAATTGTCGCCATTTCAAATTATTAATTTCACGCATGCGCGTTTTTTTTTTTTTGTTTTTTTGTTTTTGTTTTTTTTTTGAGGTTTTGTCTGCTGTGCATCAAGGGAAAGGAGTAGCGCACTCCTTTACACCTTGGTGTAGTAGCTATGGAAAAGCGAGCCTTCGGGTCGCCCTGGACTACGGTCGGCCAACTTACTTATATTTACATGCAGTTGTGGAGCAAAAAATGGCCACGGGGACCCCAGTTCAAATCCTAGACGAGGCTGTTTGCACTTTACATAGCGCTGATACTCTTGAGAAATGTGTGAATCCAATTATTCTCCCTCCATACATGGGAAAATAGAAGGGCGGAGTAGGCTTTTTAACCTTGGTTTGGCAACCGGTTTTGAAGGAAAACTTTGAATTCAAATCTGTTAAACTCTGCTAAAAGTTTGATTTTGTGTCACATCCTCCTTCTGAAGGGGGACTGCGTATATATATATATATATATATATATATATATATATATATATATATATATATATATATTATTTTTCATAAAGAAAATAACTCTGACGGTGTGAAAAAAACACAGATCATACAGTTTGTAAATAAGAAATATTATACAAACTGATATCTGTGAAGAAAAATAAGAAATATCATACAAACTGATATCTGGGAAGAAAAATAAAAAATATTTTAGAAACTGATATCTGGGAAGAAAAATAAAAAAATATCATACAAACTGATATCTGGGAAGAAAAATTTAAAAGAATATTATACAAACAGATATCTGGGAAGAAAAATTTAAAATATTATACCAACTGATATCTGGGAAGAAAAATAAAAAAAATATTATACAAACAGATATCTGGGAAGAAAAATTAAAAATATTATACCAACTGATATCTGGGAAGAAAAATGAAAAAAATATCATACAAACTGATATCTGGGAAGAAAAATGAAAAAAAATATTATACAAACTGATATCTGGGAAGAAGAATAAAAAATATTATACAAACTGATATCTGGGAAGAAAAATGAAAAAAAATATTATACAAACTGATATCTGGGAAGAAAAATAAAGAAATATTATACAAACTGATATCTGGGAAGAAAAATAAAGAAATATTATACAAACTGATATCTGGGAAGAAAAATAAAAAAAAATATTATACAAACTGATATCTGGGAAGAAGAATAAAAAATATACCAACTGATATCTGGGAAGAAAAATAAAAAAAATATTATGCAAATTGATATCTGGGAAGAAAAATAAAAAATATTATACAAACTGATATCTGGGAAGAAAAAATTCAATAAAAAATGAAAGCACTAAAAACATCTGAACTGCTTGAAAATAATCAACCACTCCGCAATGCCTAGCCAAAAGAAAAAACACCGACAGAATTACCTAAGCTAATTCGTAATATTGCTCAATACACTTAGTAAAGCAGAACTAGAATCCCTCAAGAGCCAGAAACTACTGAATCATCAGGATAAACCTAGGTAGGCAGTTTCTGACTCTTTACGTATTATATATATATATATATATATATAAACTAAAATGAATAAGTATTTACCCACACTTATTTGCCAATCTCATTGCTACAAGTTTCATGTTTAAAAATAACACCAGATGAGAATTAAATTTTCATTTCAAGACTTTTTTTTTTAAGTATTAAGAAACTGACATTAATGAGATTACCAAAGAGAGGCGAGGAAACATTCATTTATTTTAGATTTTATTCTTCGGCTGGGGCTGCAGAATACACCGACTGCTTCTCTGCAGAGGAGGAAGACCTCCCCCAACGAGTGTCCTAGATATGACACTAAACAATCTGATGGTTATGTTCCAGTGATGCTGGAGCTTTGGGGTATGCCGAGTACCCCTTCATTGCCATTGCTCCTCGGTTCACTCTGACCCGGAATGGTAGCACCTGATACGGCCCTATCTATGGGTTAAATAGAACTAAACTGCGTACTTATGCTAAACTGAATTGTTTGAATTACAACTGTTTGACTAAACTGAATAGCTTGAAATAGAAATGTTTTTGACGATTAAACTGTACTTACATTCAAACTGCATGCTTATGCTAAACTGAATTGTTTGAAATAGAACTGTTTTTGACATTGAAACTGTACTTACACTAAACTGAATTGTTTAATATAGAAGTGTTTTGACATTTAATTGTGTGTAAACAAATCTGTTCCTATACTAAACTGAATTGGCTGAATTAGAACTGTTTGAATAAACTGAAGAGCTTGAAATAGAAATGTTTTTGACAATTAAACTATGTACTCATGCTAAACTGAGTTGTTTGAAATAGAACTGACTATTTGCATAAAATGGATTTGGCGTTAAATAACCTACAAATGTTGATGTGCCATAAAATCCAAACAACTAACAAAACCAACCCAACGAGTGTCGTGCATATGACCTTCAACGTCTGATAGTGAGGCTCCAGCCTTGGGGATTCGGGGAATGTGAGGTACTCTTTCATTGTCATTGCTCCCTGGTCCACTCTGACCCTAATAGGTCCTCTCTATGAATCAAGCTCATTTAAGAATATTATCGACAAAATTTGTTTACAAATCATATATATTTGATATATATGTGTAAATCATGGACACGGACGAGTATTAAAATAATATCTTACCTCGGTACCGATTCCGGAAGTAGCCGGGCGAAACCGGATGAGGTAAAAATGGTATTATATAGCAGAGGAGTGTGGAATGCCCTGTTTTCATTGGCTGTTTACTAAAAGACAGATGTTTATAAGAACGGCCGAAGTCCGGCTTTTTATTTATTTTTTCTTTGCTTTGGTAGAGGCACGAGCGTAGCACATTCGCGATCACGGAGGCGGCTTGGCTCTTTCAGAGTCATGCCGGAGTTACTGTCGGAGCCGATATGATGCAGAAATAACCCGAAATCGGCAATGAAGACAGCGCATCACTGAAGACCTCCCTGATGCATCTAAGGTGTATGATTGAAATGTAAACAGGATTTGGCATAAAATAACCAACAACGATTGGTATGCCATAAAACCAAACCAAACTAAACCAAATCAAACCATAAAACCAAACCAATTGGCCGGTATTGAGCACTTTTTTGATTTATAAAAAAAAGAGTTATTAAACAATTTGTTTATTCAACTCACTCTCTCTCTCTCTCTCTCTCTCTCTCTCTCTCTCTCTCTGTGCACTTTCACGATTTTTTTTATTAAATATCTATGCCTACAAGTATTTACTTATACAGGTATGTCTCTGTGTATACGTAGTTACATAGAAATGTCTAGTAGTTCTTCACTAAATTTTGCTTCGTTGTGGCACAAGGCCAGAAATATGGGACACGCAGTGAGACTCGAACTCGCTAGTAATGGTTTAACACTCTAGATAGCTAACTATTACACCACACGAGGTACCCCCTCTTTACGCGTATCGATGACGTCAACAGTCTCTCAAATGGACGGCTACGTCACCCATAAGACGCAAGTTCTATTAACATCATTATGATGTTTTGTTTATGTCACCTAATTCTCCAGCCTACGTCATAACGGAAGCCATGTTCTAATATGATTTTCAAAAAAAGGAATATGCTTAGAGAATTAACACAGATAATTTTACATCCTTCGCTATTAAACCGTTATATGCGTTTCACTAAGAATAAGTACGAACTTATCAAAAAAAAATTGACGACCACTGACAAAGAAAAACATATTCCCAAAGAACGTTTTAATCAATTTTCATATATTCTATCTCATCAAAAAGAGGGAAAATTACGGAATAAGATGTCTGATAGAATAATCAGTTCTTCCATTTTGTACGCACAGGTTATTTCGTTCTTTAATAGAAAAAAAAACAGTCACCCGGTCGGCAAAATTTAGAATACGCTAATTGTAACCCTGGAAACAGGTGGGGTAAAACCCTCTTCAAAAAGTGGTGTTCTAAAATGCATTTGGTGATGAAGATTTAATTCTAGACATGTGGGGAGTGGGGAGTACAACTTTATTACCATTACTCCCAAGTCCACCCTAACCCGGTGTTAGGGTTCCACCTACAGGTGAAATTGATCTATTTAAAAATCATTCATATTCGATAGGACCATGAGCCATAAAAACTCTGCAGAGGGATAAGACACCTTTCAAAAAAGGGGTGAGGGTCCAGTTCAGATCTGGAAAGTATGGAGTACACTTTCATTACCATTACTCCCAGGTTCACTCTGACCCGAAGTTGTATTACCTGTTATGGTTGTACCTAAGGGTCAAATATATGTTTAAAAATTATATATATATATATATATATATATATATATATATATATATATATATATATATATATATATATATATATATATATATATATATATATATATATATATATATATATATATATATATATATATATATATATATATATATATATATATATATATATATATATATATATATATATATATATATATATATATATATATATATATATATATATATATATATATATATATATATATATATATATATATATATATATATATAAGCTGATGTATGTAAACAATAGTAATTGTGATTTATAAACGTTTAAAATTTACTTCGCTTCAACTAGTTCCTCGTGGATGAGGGGTAGAGTCTCGGTTTGGCGTTTGAGTTAACGGGGTTTCGGTCCCAGCTACGGGAAGCTAGTATGTCTAGCCACACTGCTGAGTTCTGATAGAACGAAACAGATCTGGATGTATATGTAAATATGAACATACAATTAATGCTTAAAACTATTTGTGTGTGTAAAAAAAAATAACAGTACAATAAATATGAACAAACAACTAATCTGGTTTGCTGATCTTTAGGCATAAAATAACCCTAGACGCGTTGACATGCCGTTAAAATCAATCAATTGATATCATATAACTGAATGCTCAAAATCTTTAAGAAACAACTACACAAAAATGTAAATATGACCATACAATGAATGCGATTCCCTAACCACTAGGTATAAAATAACCCAAGACAGGTTGATATGCCGTTAAAATCAATCAATCATTTAAAACCAATTAGGAAAGTTATGAATCCAACTATGTTCCCTCCAGCTATTGATAAAAAAAAGTCGAGCCCTCGGATATAGCAACCAATCTAGGAGAAAGAAAACTCTGAATTTAAATTTATTAAACACTGCTTAAAAATTGACCTTGCGTCACATCCTGCTCGTACGAACGGATTAGGGAAATACATTGTAAAATCAATTGGGAAGTCGTTTAGGTTTGGTTTGGTTTCATTTAGTTTTATGGCATATCAACCATTGAACGTTATTTAATGCCAAATCCTATTTATATATATATACAGGGTGGAACGATAAAATTGTCGCCCTAGAAAAGACGACATGATTCCATTTCCGTTTAATGAAAACCGGTTTTCTTTTTCTTTTCTTTTTTTTTTTTTTTTTTTTTTTGTTGTTGTTGTTACAGACCATCTACTAGTTGGCCAGTTGTGTACAAATCCCAAGAGCGATAGGAGCCTTCTATCATGTCTGAAAGTGACACAATGTTCAACGAGCGAGATCGGAGATGCGTCGCTGTACAACCCATACTCTCTACCGATCCAAGTTATGACAACAGGACCATTGCCAGCACCCTCAAAATGCAAATCTGGATTGCCACGAATAACAGGGGCGTGCCCAGGGTGATGAAAACAAAGTTTCCGGCTACGGAATGTGGTTTCAAGTGAGGGCCACATCATGCCACCTCACATCTTCGAAGTCGGCTTGAAAGTCAACACCAAAGTGTACCTGGATGTGCTGAAGAGTGTGGTGATCCCCTGGTGCAATCAGGTGGCTGGTGGCAGATCCTGGGTGTGGCAGCAGGACTCGGCGCTGGCCCACAAGGCCAAAGAGACCCAGGCTTGGCTTCAGAAGGAGTGCTACGACTCTGTACCCTTCTCCCACTGGCTCCGCTCCTCCCTTGACCTGAACCCGCTGGACTACTTTGTTTGGTCATACGTCAAGAACATCACCAATATGACCTCCCACAACACCAAAGCCAGCCTGATCACCGCCATTCACCGAGCTCCTGCCGGCACTTGTGGAAAAGGCATGCTCCCAGTTCCAGATCCGTGTCAAGGCGTTGATTGAGGCTGAAGGAGGCGGCTCCATTGAATAGATGTCAGCTCGACTACATAATCAAGTTACCTGAATTAATTTTTTCAATAAAAGTTTTAAAATAAAGCTGTAGTGTTGTTTTCTTTAGGACGACAATTTTATCGTTCCACCCTGTATATTGAATATATATGATTTGAAAGCACATTTTGTTGATTCCATTTTTAAATGAGCCCAAACTCATTCTTTTGCACACAGTTAAATGGTTTCAAGTATTGTTATGCATCACTAACGATTCAGTTATTTGTTTACACACAGTTAAATGTTCAAACAGTTCTATTTCAACAATTCATCTTGACATAAGTCATTTATTTGCACTCAGTTTAAATGCCAAACAGTTCTATCTAACTCATAGATAAGTCCCTATCAGGTGCTACCACTCCGGCCCGAGTGAACCTGGAAGCGATGGCAAAGGAGGGGTAATCCACATTCCCTAAAGCTCCAGTTTCTATAGTCTCACAATCAGATTATTTAGTGTCATAATCAAGAGACTCATAAGAGAGGTGGGGTCTCAGCCCTCTGCAGAGAAGCAGTCTATGTATTCTACAGCCCCAGCCGATTAGGTTGGAAATTCTTTTAATGCTAAATACACTCAGATATATTTAAATCTGACGAAAATTAACTAATCAATAAAATGTTAATAAAACAGTTGGTATTTATTCATAAAATACTGAATTTATTTGCAAAATGGTTACTTTAAAAAAAAAATTGATTAATTGATGAATTAATGGCAATATTTATACATCTCACATTTTGGATCTACTTAATTTTAAGACGTCAATATATTATTTATAGTAATCTGAATGTTTGATAGATTCCTTAAGAATTTAAATCAATTAATTTTCTTCTTTTTTTTTTTTAAATTAACTCTCTAACTTAATGTCCTGAGTATAAAATTCAAAGCTGCATAATAAATTAAATTACTGCTTTGTTTAACAAAAATTTTGATTTATTTTTACAGGCTAGATTTACCTTCGAAAAAACGCCGTTGACATGGAAACATAGTGTATTGGAAGGGGAAAAATTAACACATGATTTAAAACCAAATAACTCTTTTTCAATAAAAATGGAAAAACCAGTGATCAACAAGAAGAGGAAAAAATTAAACTACTATTGCGCCGATAATGTGCTACAAACGCTAATAATAAAGATTAGGTAAGTTTACTTGGTTTAATGGCATCTCAAACCTTCAGGGTTATTAAATGCTAAATCCTATTTATACATATATTATATATGATTTGTAAAGTAAATATTTTGTAGGTAGCACTTTTTGAATGATCCTGGGCTAATTTGTTTTCACTCAGTTAAATGGTTTCAATTATTGCTATTTATTGTTTGTACACAGTTAAATGGCTTCAATTATTGCTATTTATTGCTTTGACATTTAACTGTGTGTGAACAAAAACTGTACTTGTACTTAACTGAATTGTTTGAATTGGAACTATTTGACTAAATTGAATAGCTTGAAATAGAAATGTTTTTGACAAACTGTGTACTCATGCTAAACTGAATTGTTTGAAATAGAATGCTTTATTTGTATAAAAATGGATTTGGCATTAAATAACCAACAAAGGTTGATATACCATTAAATCTAACCAACCAACCAACTTTAATCTTTAACTAGCCATACCAAAATTTAAAGAAACCAGTCCACCAACCATGTATCAAGAAATTTTGGGTCGACAAATGTCAAGTGGCGTCGTTTATAAACCTGTATTTACCCAAAACCTCCACCATGAACATAGCCCGGTCAGCTGGGGCTGTAGAATACACCGCAGAGGGGCAAGAGTCCTCCAACGGGTGTCCCATATATAACATTAAACAATCTCATGGCGAAGCCCCAGCTTTTGAGATTTAGTGAATGAGCTGTACCCCTTCCTTGCCAATACTCCCAGGTCCACTCTGACCCGGAGTGGTAGCACCTGATAGGGTCCAATCTATGGATCAAATAGAACTGTTTAACATTTAAACTAAGTGCAAATAAATGACTCATGTTTTGACATTAAATAACTCACGAAGGTTGATATACCATTAAACAAAGACATCTCAGTTGACTGGAACTGTAGAATACGCCGACTGCATCTCTGCAGAGGAGTAACACCCCCCCCAACGAGTGTCCTGGATATGACACAAAACAATCTGATGGTGAGGCTCCAGTCTTGGAGCTTTGGGAAATGCAGAGTACCCCTTTATTGCCATTGCTACCAGGTACACTCTAATCCGGAGTGGTAGCACCTGATAGGGCTCAAACTATGGGTCAAATAGAAACTGTTTGATATATAAACTGAGTGCCAACAAATGACATGCTATATTGAATTGTTTGAAATAGAACTGTTTGATCATTTAACTGTGTGAAGCAAATGACTGATATGTAATTGCATTGTTAGCAATACATAGGAATACTTGGAACCATTTAACAATGCGCAAATGAATGATTAATATTGAACAGAATTATTTGTGTTAGATAGTGTGATGTGGTATGTTACCCTTACCTCTCTTTATTTGAATCAACAGGCATTAAGAAAGATCGGATAACAGAGATCGATCGTTGAAGTGGTAGGAGTGAGAAAGGGTAAGCTATCTGTACCCTTTGCACTTTAGTCAGTTGAAACGAAAGAAGTTAAGGTCAATCGGGTGGCGTGATTCGGCGAGGTGGTGAAAGAGGAAAAATCGAATGGTTGGTCGACAGAATCTTCGCGTTAAAAAGGCCGGCACGCGTTAGAGAAATTTGAAGGAGAATCTTCAGTTTGGACAAATCCAGCGTTGGAACAACATGCTGATTTCAGTCAGCTCCGGGAAAAGATAGCTCACCCGTAAAAAGAGAGAAAATCTGAAAATTGAAAACCCGTCAAAGATATGTACAGCTTAAACCGTTTTCCTTTTCCAAATCTTAAATATTGGAAAGTTGTATATATTAAAAAAAACTGTAAATGTTCTATTTCACAAATAGTTAAAATTATTGAATGAACATTGCTACACGCCTCAGTCCGGCGTCTTAGACGCTTTTACTCAAGTAAGAGAAAAAGAAAGAGAAAAAAAGGAGAAAGAAGAAAAAGGACTGTTGAGAGACATTTTTGTTTGACGTTTTCCAGTTGGCTTAATATTGCCGGTATTTCAAAAAGAAAAGAGAAAAGAAAAAAGAACTGTTTCTTAAATCTCATCTTTATTTGTTTGGTCGTCGCATATTAAAATTTTGTTATATTTTAAATGCACCCTTGTGTTGAAATGTTTTTATTGTGTTCTTTCCTCTATTGATTTGACTTCTTTTGTCATGTATCTTTTCTCTGCCTAATACCGCTTTCATTAATTCTCGCTAACATGTCTTATTGCCTCCTTAAACATTACAAGAGTATTTGGAAATCTGTCAACAGTTAATATCATCTAACCAAGAAGTTCGTTCCTCCGTGATATGAGGGGGTAGGGGGACAAAGGACTTGATGGTGTGTGTGAAAGTGAATCGGCAACCCCTTACCAACGTCTGTGACCAGTCTAACCTCGAATCAGCATCCACATTATTTGTTTGTTTCTCTGGGGTTTATTTTGTGGAGTGTCAAGTGACAAGCTGCTCTCGGCGATACACATTCTACGTAACAGCCCTCTACAGAGGACAATGACCGAGAAGTCGATCTCTTGAGGCCAAAGTAGAATTCTACGTCACAATAGCAATAATTGAAATCATTCAACTGAGTAAAAACAATAGCAATTTTAGTGTGCAAACAAATGAAATTACCAACAAATTAATCTCTTACATATCATGCATATTCCTTTAAATGTGTGCAAATAAATGACAGATGTTAAACTGTGATTGTTATGTAGAAATACTTGAAACCATTTAACAGAGCGAAAAAAAAGAGCTCAGGTTCATTTAAATATGTTATCTACAAAATGTGCTTACGAATCATATATTTAATATATATGTAAAAAAAGATTTTGGCACTAATTAACCTACAAGGCTTGATTTGCCATAAAACCCAACCAAACCTAATAATGTATATTTTGTATGTATTTATAAAGAAGATTAGCCATTAAATATCCAATAGCAGTTGATATGCCAAAAAGCCAAACCAAATAATGTATATTTAATATATATCTATAAAGAGGATTTGGCATAACCAACAAGGGTTCATCATATCGCGCTGGTAGCACGGATAAGCCATAAAACTAACCAAACCTAATAATATATATTTTGCATGTATTTATAAAGAGGATTAGCTATTGAATAACCGAAAACAGTTGATATGCTATAAAACCAAACCAAAAAATATATATTTAATATACATCTATGAAGAGGATTTGGCATTAAACAACCAACAAGGGTTGATATGCTATAAAACCAACCAAACCTAATAATATATATTTTGTATGCATTTATAAAAATTAGCCATTAAATAACCTACAACAGTTGATATGATATAAAACCAAACCAAATAATGTATATTCAATATATATCTATAAAGAGGATTTGGCATTAAATAACCAACAAAGGTTTATATGCCATAAAACTAAACCAATCAACTCTGAGCAGAAAGTGATACAAGGTCAATTTTAAGGGTCTTACAGTTTGATAAATCCGGGAAAAAGTAGTTTGCAATTCACATCCAGCTTATGCCATTGAGAAAGGTATAAACCCATATGTTATCTTCCCCAGCAATGAGTAAATAGCAGGGCAGACAGTGTTCTTAATAATTAGTGAGTCAACTTGTCTGTGAGAAGAAAAAAGACTGAATTCAAATCAGCTACATTCTCCTCAAAAACTGATCTAGTGTCGTGGCAGAGGAGTTGGGAAAATACTTACTGCTGTTCTGAATTTAAAGTTTTTCTTCTCTTACGTCGATTGCCATACTTAAGTTAAAGAATTCAGTCTGAATAAGGCATGATTGTCAGTGATAGGAATCTTTTTTTATATCGTTTTTCCATTTTCAATCAGAGCTCCAAAAATCTTTTCTTTTTTTTTTAATTCTCAGACTATAAAATGTAAGCGCCAAAATTTGCGACACCATAATATCCGGCTCTAAAATGCCTGATTATGGAAGTACTGAGTTACCAATGTCTTCAATTATGCTAATAAATCAATCTAATTTTTCGGGATTTCTTTGTGGCATTGCTCCTGTCTTTTGATCGTCTGAGTAGATGTCATTAAATCATGGCTGAGGCAATGCAATTCACTGGTTTCCGATGACATTTGCATTCACCGAGCAACAACATTGAAAGATGAAGAATCTTCGTTATTACTTGGCAACATGGGAATTACACTGCTTGCGGTCTTAATCAACATATTTCCCGGCTTTAAGAAACAAGAGAGGCTTCGAATAACAACAACAACAATAACAATAATAATAATAACAATAATAATAACAATAAAAATAACGAAAATAATGTGTGAAAAACTTACAAGGACTGAAATAATAATAATATTACCCAGTCGGCTGGGGCTGTAGAATACACCGACTGCACCTCTGTAAAAGGGTAAAACCTCTCAATGGGTGTCTTGGATATGATACTAAAAAATCTAATGGTGAGGTTTCAATGATGCTGGAGTTTTGGGGAATGCGGAGTACCCCTTCATTGTCATTGCTCCCAGGTTCAGTCTGGCCCGAAATGGTAGCACCTGATAGGGCCCTATCTATGGGTTAAATAGAACTAACTGCATACCTATGCTAAACTGAATTGTTTGAATTACAACTGTTTGACAAAAACTGATTTTGACAATTAAACTGTACTTAAACTGCGTGCTCATGCTAAACTGAATTGTTTGAAATGGAACTGTTTTTGACATTCAAACTCTACTTACACTAAACTGAATAGTTTAATAGAGAACTGTTTTGACATTTAACTGTGTGTAAACAGAATCTATACTTATACTAAACTTAATTAGCTGAATTAGAACTGTTTGATTAAACGGAACAGCTTGAAATAGAAATGTTTTTGACAATTAAACTGTGTACTAAACTGAATTGTTTGAAATAGAACTATTTGCATAAAATAGATTTGGCGTTAAGTAACTTACAAAGGTTGATATGCCATAAAAACCAAACAACTAATAATAATAATGATGATGATAATAATACACAAGAGAAAACTTGAACTTAAACTTGGACATGGCTAAGAAAGGAAAACCTTAAAAGAGAAACTGAATCCCTTCTGATTGCAGCTCTAAGACTAACTATGTCATAAGGACTATGTCAAAGCAAGTATAGACAAGACGTGGAGGTGCCCGTATTGTAATGGTTATCGTCGTAGGAAATGGATACGGCGACGCGAGTTCAAACCCTGGACGAGACTGATTGCATTTCACATAGCACTAATACCCTTCGGAAAGGTATGAATCCAATTATTCTCCCTCCAGCTGTGGGTAAATAGTAGGACAGACTGAATACTTCAGCCTTGGTGAGGCAACTAGTCTAGGAGAAGGAAAACTCTGATTTCAAACCTGTTAAACACTGCTTAAAGATTGACCTTGTGTCATATCCTGCCCGAGCGGAGGGGTTGGTAAATAAGATAGACAACACGTAATAAAATAGCAAACGAAGATTGTGTGATGATAGAGATAAAACAATCAATCACATAATAAGCGAACGCAGTAAATTAGTGCAAAGAGAGTTCAAGACTAAACACGACGGGGGGGGGACAACGTGATCTACTAGAAATTGTGCAAGAAGTTTGAATTTGACCATACTACCAAATGGTATATCCACAACCTAGAAACCGTCCTGGAGAATGAGACGCACAAAATTCTTTAGGATTTTGAGATACACACAGATCACCTAATCCAGGCCAGACGACCAGACCTAGTGATAGTCAATAAAAAAAGAGAGATTCCGAATAGTGGACCTTGCTGTTCCGGCTAACCACATGCTAAAACTGAAGGAAAGCGAAAAAAGACATAAATATCTAAAGCTTGCTAGAGAACTGAAAAAAACTATGGAATATGAAAATGACGTTGATATCAATTATAATTGGTGCGCTTGGAACAATCCTTAAAGGTTTGGTAAAGGGACTGGAAGACTTTGAAATTAGAGCACGAGTGAAGACTATTCAAATTGCAGCATTTTTTAAATCGGCCAGAATACTAAGAGTCTAGAAGATTTGAGGAGACTAGCTAACATTCAGACTCCACCACCTAACACTGGTGTGAAGAAATCTCAAATGAGTAAAATAATAATAAAAATAAACTAGCGCAAAAAATAGTTGCGTATACAGCAAACTAGTGCAAAAAGTGTACAAGACTAGACACGACTGAGTGAGGAAGGTGATCCACCAGGAATTGTGCAAGAAGTTTTAATTTGACCATTATACTAAATAATATTGGCACAAACTACAATCCGTCCAGAAGAATGAGACGCATAATATTCTTTAGGATTTTGATGGTTTGGTTTGGTTTGTTGCGTTTTATGGCATATCAACCTTTGTAGGTTATTTAACGCTAAATCCATTTTTATGTAAATCTGTTCTATTTAAAACAATTCAGTTTAGCATAAGTACACAGTTTAATTGTCAAAAACATCTCCATTTCAAACTATTCAAGCAGTTATATGTAATAATTCAGTTAAGTGTAAATACAGTTTTAATGTCGAAAAACAGTTCTATTTCAAATAATTCAGTTAAGCATAAGCACGCAGTTTAAATGTAAGTACGGTTCAATTGTCAAAAACATTTCTATTTCAAGCTATTCAGTTTACTCAAACAATTCATTTTAGCATAAGTATGCTGTTAGTTCTATTTAACCCATAGATAGGGCCCTATCAAGTGCCAGAGTGGACCTGGGAGCGATGGCAATGAAGGGGTACTCCGCATTCCCCAAAGCTCCAGCACTGCTGGAACCTCACCATCAGATTGTTTAGTGTCATATCCAGGACACTCGTTGGGGGGTTACCCCTCTGCAGAGATGCAGACAATGTATTCTACAGCCCCAGCTGATTGGGCAACTAGGATTTTGAGATCGAAACAAAGCACCTGATCCCAACCACAAGGCCAAACCTATTGATAGTCAATAAAAAAGAGAACCTGAGAACTAGAGGACTTTTCCGTCCTGGCAGACCACAGAGTGAAAATCGCAGAAAACTAAGAGAGAGACTAGTACTTGGAGCTTGCGAGAGAACTTAAAAAGGCGATGGAGCATGAAGGTGACAGTGATACCAATTGTAATTAGTGCACTAGGAACGTTTCCCAAAGGCTTGGTAAGGAGGCTGGAAGAGATAGAATATGAAGGACGAATAGAGACCATCCCAACTACGGCATTGTTAAGATCGGCCAGAATACTGAGAAGAGTCATGGAGACTTAAGGAGATTCGCTGTCACTTAAACTCTAGTGAAAGACCACCAATAAATCCTAGTGTGAAAAACTCACAACGGGTAAAACAACAACAGCAACTGACCAACTGAAGGAAAGCGAAAAGGAAGATAAGTACCCGGACCCTGCTAGAGAACTAAAAAACTATTGAACATGAAAGTGACGGTGATGCCAATCGTAACTATAATATGCAACAGACTAGTAGGTGTAGCTTATATGGTGATAGAGACGAAACCATAAAACTCATAACTGAAGGTAGCAAACTAGTGCAAAGGGAATACAATACGACTGGGTAGGAAAGGTGACCCACTGGGAATTATGCAAAAAAAACTGGAATTTGACCATACTACCATATTATTTATTAGAATATATTTCTAAGGAGGAATTGAGCTACCGAAACTGTGTTATCACCCTGGTTGCCGGCTGATGAAAACAGGGTATCGCACGTGCTTTCACACGTTGTATGATGAAAAAAATATGATACTTATGCATCTATGTTAAGGCAAAAAGCCGAACTTTCCCGAGCGTTTCGGGAAAGAATCGGAATATGCCGAAACGCCTAGCTAATAGAATTTACGATAAAATAATTCAATCAATTTGTTTACTAAGTTACAAACAAGTGTAAACATGAATTTATCACAGTTAAGCAAAAATCTACAATGTACAGAAATGGTGATCCAATTCTGCCAAGAAAAAAACCTTATTGGCAAAATTAAAAGTTGCCGGGCATGGGAGCATCCTTGCCACCTAAAATAAAATGAAGAAAAGTTAAGCCTGGAGATGCCATAACACCAAATGCAGGACATAGATTATTATTAAATTGTTAGGTGAAAGTACAGAATAGTTACAAAACACCCCCCTCCCTATGGTAAGAATGGATTTCTAAATTAACACGTTATTACTTCTGCACGGTACAATAAGTGCATAAATACGAAAAGAATTATTTAAAAAGACAAAAAAATGATACACAAACCCCCACAAATAAAATAAAAATTCAAACTATTTTTTCATATTGAAAATTACCATACATTGACTGTTGATTTATTCTTTTTCTCCTGAAAAGGTTGGTAATATTATCCATTAAAATTGTGTTTTTCTCTCTTTTTTTTTTTTTTTTTTTTTTTTTTTTTGGTCTTCATGCGTTTTGTCAACAAATTGGTTGACTTATTTTATCGTCTGCTTGCTTTAATTTTGTTCCAGAATATTCCGATTCTTTCCGTTATCGGCCCGAAAAACGCTCGGGAAAGTTCGGCTTTTTTGCGGTAACATAGATGCATAAGTACCAAAAATATTTCTAAGGAGGAATTTATTTCACTTCCATTTGTTATGACGGAGTTGACGCTGGTGTGTGACCTCACATCGGACGTAATGACTTTATTCAACTGAAATTTAGTCTAGAAAAGTGACATAAAGGCAAATTTGACGTAGGCGGAAAAAACGTAAAGCACACTATATATATATATATATATATATATATATATATATATACATATGTATGTATGTGTGTGTGTGTGTGTGTGTGTGTGTGTGTGTGTGTGTGTGTGTGTAACAATTAACTCTAAAAGGACTATCACTGACAGAAATCTGGAAATGAACCAAATCGAAACAACCAATCAAAACAATCTTTACAAGAAAGAAAACTTAAAACTCATTCAAAATTTAAACGCTGCTTGACTGCCTGACGAAGTCTAAAATGTCCACCACACGAGTAGCATAAGTATATGGAATAATAATAAATAGAAAAAATACCAAATTTTAAATCATTCGCTTTCCTTTATATATATATATATATATATATATATATATATATATATATATATATATATACTGTTCTAGTATTTTTGCAAAGGTTGTTAGAGCAACGGTTTTCGCAACTCTCGAGCAAGGTTCAGATATTTATTTATCTTCTCGCGTTCCTTCTAAATTACATCTTGGAATCCATCATGGCATTATGCATTTCTTGACAGATTTTTTATTCGGTGTATAGAAATAGGGCCGTCAGGTTTTCTGGTCTGGATGGAGCGATCTATTAACCTTTCAGATTATCCAGCTTCTCCTATTCTCAAGGACATCTTCTGGTTTGTACCATTATTATTATTATTATTATTATTATTATTATTGCTGCTGCTCATCTCTAGAGAAGGTCTTTTGTATTTAATTAGATCCTATTACATCATTTACGTTGGCCACTTTCAATCATGAGCACAGAAAATGTCGAGGTGAAAAAGCACGAAATTCGATCGCTCGATTATGAACAGGTTTATCGCGCCAAAAATAATGGATATCTGGATTAAGAGCCAAACTTCAGTTCAATTTTTTCTTTTCTTTTTTTTTTTCTTCTTTTTTTAGATAAAGCCTTTTTTTTTTTTCCTGCGGTGATAACTTCTTTCCAATGTATTTTTACTACTAGCATAGTTGCAAACAAAAAATACCATGATTTTTTGAACCTATGAACCATTATATCTTCATGTTCATTGGTTCCAATAGGGGGCATCGGTGATGTTATTGAATCGAGAAGGCAGAAGTATCGGTCAAGGATGATCCTTACTTGAGCAAATAGAAAGAAAAATGTCTGAGAAGAAAGAAAAGGAAGAAAGAAAATATGAAAAGAAGTGTTAAAAGAATGTATAGGAAGAAAGAAATCATGAAAATATGATAAAAATAAATTAGAGGAAAGAATATGAAGAAAATAATGACAAAATAGAAAGTATGGGACGGAGAGAAAATATAGAACGAAAAAATAGAAAGAAAGTGTGGGAAGAAAGAATGGCAAAAAAGAAAGTATAAGAACCAATAATGAGAAAAAAGCATAGAAAAAAATAAGAAAAAAACCTTGGTTAGTTGGTTGGTTGGTTTGAGGCATAACAACCATTGTCGGTTATTTACGACCAAATCCAGTTTTATACATAGAAACAGTTCTATTTCAAACAATTCAGTTTAGCATAAGTAAGTAAAATTGGTGATCGTAGTCGAGGGTGACCCAAAGGCTCCCTTTTCAATACCGAAGGTGTAGGGGATGGCGCTACTCCTTTCCCTGGATTGCTCCACTTTACTCTTGATCCTCACCTTATTATGCTGAGTGCTAAACAAGGTGGCATCAAGTGCCATTTTTGAGTCTTTGGTATGACTCGACCTGGGATTGAACCCCAGTCTCCCGGATCCTTGGCGAACACTCTACTCATTAAGCCAATTGCCCGGTTATTTCAAACAATTCAGCTTAGCAAAAGTAGAATTTTTTGTTTACACACAGTTAAATATAAAAACAATTCTAAGTCAAACAATTCAGTCTAGCATAAGTTCATAGTTTACATGTCAAAACAGTTCTATTTCAAACAATTCAGTTTAGCATTAGTACACAGTTTACTTCAATTTGACCCATTGATAGGACCACATCAGGTGCTACCACCCCGAACCAGAGTGGACCTGGGAGCAATGGCAATGAAGGAGTACTCCGCATTCCCCAAAAGCTCTAGCATCACTAAAGCTTCACCATCAGATTGTCTGGTGTCATATTCAGGACACTCGTTGGAGAAGTCTTACCCCAATACAGAGATGCAGTCGGTGTGTTCTTCAGCCCTAGCCAACTGGGCCCAAAAGAAAGTATAGGAACCAATAATGGGAAGAAATAAGGTATGGAAGATATGTTTCCATGACTGACTGCTATTAAATGTTGTGATCAGAAAATAAACTTTACGTATTTGAAACAACTGGGTCCGTCTTGTATTTGAGAGATGTAATACCTATCGATGTTCGAGATGGTGCTGTGTCGGTGAGGTAACATTACACAATAGGCTAAAACATTCTTTCTTTTCGATGCCAAAGAAGCTAACATATGATCATATGTTATGTATGTAGTCGTTTAATGAACGACTTTTTAAGACCAATTTTTATATCAAAATCAAGGAGCCGTTCATTACACGTGATATGTTTTTGGAAATTTTGAAGCATAGTTTATTTGTATGTTGTATAGCCATGACCAACTATACAAACAAATATACATGCATGCAGAACACAACGACACAATAAAAACGAGCGACAGTTCTTTAGACAAATATACCTCTCACTTTATTGAAAGGGTTGTGCGTGAGAGGGAGTTGGAGACCGAACAGAACGGCAACATATTGACCCCCCGCTCTATTGGCCATAACCGCGTTTCTTTCTCGTTCTCCTCGGCCACTCAACCGGGGGCCTGGGGGCCCAGCCTCTCTGGGACATGTTCTCATTCTAGCATCTTCTCTCCAACTTGTTTGATCCCCAACTCATCTGATCTCCAACTGCTCAATCGGGGGTCCCAAGGCCCCCTTCTACTGGGTGCTGTTTTCTCTACAGCATCATTTTCCAACTGCTGATTGAACTTCCTGTGCACTGAGTTATATAATAGTTCGACGTCCACTCAATCTCTTCCCATAAATGGCCAACGGAATATACAACTTCCGCCGTCTTTGGAATAGCATGTTTTGATCATCATCGAGCGGAAATAACTGTCATGTAGTTCACAGGTCACCCTCTTTCGGTGCATCAGTTTGTGACTGTACCGTGGGATTTTAACCCTGTCCCATATTGTCAGCCAAGCTCGCCTACGCCAAGGGAATATGCAACTTCCGTGTCTTTGGAATGGCATGTTTGGCCGGGTCGGAGGTCAATATACAACATCTAGACCTAACTTCACCTTAACTTCGATCCAAAATGTCTCCGCATAGCATATACCTAAACAAAGGTTATTAGTTCAGATAATAAAGTTTTTACTTAACATTGTTTACTGTTTATAACATATGTGCATATAATACGTACAAATAATTCGTAAACAAAGCTGCATAAAAATTACATTGTTTAGAATATTCGTGTGATTTTGATGATAAAAACTGTGAATAATGCCTCCTAGTAAAGTAAAGTTGGCGACCATAGTCGAGGGTGACCCGAAGGCTCCCCTTTTCGATGGCTTCTACACCAAGGTGTAGGGGAAGGCACTACTCCTTCCCTGGATTGCTCCACTTTACCCTTGATTCGTGCCTTGTAATGCTGAGTGTTAAGCAAGGAGGCATCGAGTACCATTTTTTGAGTCTTTGGTATGACTCGAACTGGGATTGAACCCAGGTCTCCCGGGCCTAAGTATGCTTAATCAGTTACATACCCAATTATTCTATTATCAATGCTATTGTGTATCAGTAGTGAAACTTTATATGTTTGAAATATCCAAGTAGATATGGTTGGCTACATCAAGGTATATACTATATTGTTGATTTTCAGTAAATTTGGTTGCTTGCTTTATTTCACGGTATATCAACCCTTTTCGGGTCATTTAACGCTGAATTAAATTTCAAACAATTCAGTTTAGTATAAGTACAATTTTTGTTTACAAATTGTTAAATGTCAAAACAGTTCTATTTCAAACAATTCAGTTTAGCATTAGTACTATTTGGCCCATAGATAGGACCCTATCAGGTACTACCACTCCGGGCCAGAGTGGACCTGGGAGCAATGGCAATGTAGGGGTACTCCGCATTCTCCAAAGCTCCAGGATTACTGGAACCTCACCATCAGATTGTTTAATGTCAAATCAAGGACACTCGTTGGAGGAGTCTAACCCCTCTGCAGAGAAGCAGTCGGTGTATTCTACAGCCCCAGCTGACTGGGCAATACAGTGAATTTGAAAGTATAAATAAAAATTTACATGTTATCTTTTTATATCATTGGAAGTTAAAATGTTTTTGTAAACAAGCATAGTCAAAAGTCAGAAGTCCTTCATTACACGCAGTATTATAAAAAATAATCAATATTAAAAAATAAAAAAGAATATGTATACATATATTGTACTATAGTCACAATTAACGCCATGTGCGAAATAGACATATAATGTTCATAACGATAGAACATATAAAGAACATAGGAATCTTGAAATTCGAAAACATGTAACGACTTCTGGTTCAGATACGAAACCTTTTTATCAACTTTAAGTTAAAGGTTTCGACATAAGGAGGAGAGGCACAATCTTCTATGCTGTCTAATTCATTTGGCCCCCATCTCGAGCGGTCCTCATAGGGCGCAAGTTCGCCTCGCGTCTGCGAGCTCCAAAAGTCGATCCTCCTCATTTGGCGTCTAGTATTCAACTCTCCTCTAACTTTCTTCAAATCTCCCGCAAACCTCCTCGCACTTCCGGTGCGTGACATCACCTGCACCCTATCACCCCGTTCCGTCATCTCGGGCTATTGTGACATCTCTGAGTGGCACGTCCGCCCCGCCGTGCGTTACCACCTACATCAAGGTTTGCACCTAACTAACCCATGTGCTGAGCCGAAAGGTTCTCAGCCTAATTAAACTCAAAGGCATGAACCGAAATCCCTTGGCTATTGCGTTACAATATAACTATATTTGCGCAAAGTACAGAAAATATATGTAGAATTTCAGCTGAATAACGGTGGTTTTAGGGACACCAAAAAATCGGCCACAAAATTGGGGTGCAAATTGAAAACATTCAAGGAATTTGTTTATTTACAAATACAGAATACGAAATGAAGTATAAGACAATATATGTGTAATATAATTGCGGAGGGATTTCGTTTTGTATATCTTGCCTTTTGGTTTAGTTAGGCTGAGAACCTTTCGCTTAGCGCATGGGTTAGTCAGGTGCAACATTATCGCAAATGTTCACGCACGCGCGGAGAGGATGTGTCATTCAGAGATGTCAAAATAAAAATCCCAGATAGGAATTGAGACCAGGGTATGTGGGTGACGTCATGCACCGGGAGCGTGGGCTGAGAGTTGAGAAAAAGCAGTGAGTTAAGTTCCTGGCTCCGAACGAGAGAGTCGAGATTCAGAGCTGGGCGAGGCCAGACGAATTTGTGCGCTACGGGCGCCGCGCGTTGGTTGGGTTGAGAGCTGACGATGTAAAATCAGTCAGCATAGAAAGATTGTGTCTCTCTCTCCTCATGTCGAATAACCTTTTAACTCAAAGGTAATAAAGTTTCGTACCTGAACCAATTTCGTGAATGCCGTCTATTTCGGATTCCCTATGTCTATTTCACACATCCGTATATCTGGCTATGTAACACATGAAGAATAGAAAAAGAGGGAAAATGTCCTACGAAATAAGGGAAAGGATAAATAATAGAATTAAATTAGCTAAAATATTTCCGTTGAGTGCCAAATTACAAATTAACATAATAGAAAAGGAATTTTTTGTTGATTTACTGTTGATTTGGTTTGGTTGGGTTTTATGCCATCTCAACTCTCGTGGGTTATTTAATGCCAAATCTTCTTTACGCACACACACACACACACACATATATATGTATATGTATATATATTAAGTGTAGTTGATTTGTTAGTTGATTTTTTAGGTTTTATGGTATATCATCTACTTTGTATGTTTGAAATATCCAAGTAAACACGTTAGGCTACATCATTTTAGAGACTACATTATTTATTTACTGTAGATTTGAAAGTATAAATAAGTATTTACGCGTTTTCTTTTTTTAATGTGGATCCTCGTGGTGTAATGGTTAACGCACTGCACTGGTAGTAAGAGAGTTCGAATTCCAGTCGCGTTAATACATTCACTTTCGGACAAATACCATTGAGAAAGGTATGAACCCTCTTATTCTCCAAGCTAAGGGTTAAATAGTACCACTACTGTTCTTCTTGAAGGATGGCTTTGACATTAAATAACCCACGAAGGTTGATATGCCATTAACAACCAAACCTATTTCTTTTATAAACATAATAGGAAAGGAAATCTTTGTTGATTCGGGGTTTATGGCATGTCAACTCTCGTAGAATACTTAATGCCAAATCGTCTTTATACATACATATATATATATATATATATATATATATATATATATATATATATATATATATATATTAAGTGTAGATGGTTGGTTGGTTGGATTTATTGCCACATCAACCATGGTAGGTTTTTTTTTAATTCCAAATCATCTTTATATATTTTAAATATAATTCCAAATCATCTTTATATATTTTAAATATAATTCCAAATCATCTTTATATATTTTAAATATAATTCCAAATCATCTTTATATATTTTAAATATAATTCCAAATCATCTTTATATATTTTGAATATAAATAATACTTTATATATTTTAAATATAAATAATACTCTCGTAGAATACTTAATGCCAAATCGTCTTTATACATATATATATATATATATATATATATATATATATATATATATATATTAAGTGTAGTTGGTTGGTTGGTTGGTTGGATTTATTGCCACATCAACCATGGTAGGTTTTTTTTAATTCCAAATCATCTTTATATATTTTAAATATGATTTGTAAGCACAATCTTTTGATAACATTTTTAAATGACCCCAAGTTTTTCTTTTTTTATTTTGGCACCCTGTTAAATGGTTTCAAGTATTTACATCTAATACGAAAAATTCTATTTACTATTAATCATTTCTTTACACAACAGTAAAATGGTTTCAAGTATTGTTATGTAACAATTTAACATCAGTCATTTTTTAACACATTTATATGGATATACATATATGATTTATCATTGGTTTGGTTTCTTTTGTTAAATGGCATATCAACCTTTGTAGGTTATTTAATGCCAAAGCCATTCTCCAAGAAGAACAGTAGTGGTACTATTTAGCCCATAGCTGGGAGGATAAGGGGGTTCATACCTTTCCCAAGGGTATTTGCCCGAAAGTGAACATAATAGCGCGACTGGAGTACGAACTCGCGTACTACGATTCCGCAGTCCATCGCTTTAACTATTACACTACGAGGACACCCCCAACAAGAGTGGTACTGTTTAAGCCAAAGCTGGGAGGATAAGGGGGTTCATACCTTTCCCAAGGGTATTTGCCCGAAAGTAAACGTAATAGTGCGACTGGAGTACGAACTCGCGTACTACGATTCCGCAGTCCATCGCTTTAACCATTACACCACGAGGACATCCCCCCCCCTTTCCACATGATTTATCAGTGAAGATTTTGTTGGTAATTTCATTTTTAAATGATCAGAAATTAATTTGCTTGCACACCAGTATTGCTATTATTTTTACACAGTTAAATATTTTCAATTATTTCAATTACTGATAATTCTATTGAATATTAATCATTTGTTTTCACACAGTGAAGTGTTTACGAGTATTGCTATTTAAGACTAATAATTCGATTTAACACTTCATTCATTTGCACACAGTCAATGGTTCCAAGTATTACTATATAATAACAATAATTCAGTTTAGGCACACAGTAAAAGGGGTTCAAATATTGCTGTTTAACACAAATAATTTTATCCAACATAACTCATTCGTTTACACACAGTTAAATCGTTCTAAGTATTACTATGTATCACTAACAATTCAATTAAACATTAGTCATTTGTTTACACGCAGTTAAATGGTAAGACAGTTCTATTTCTAACAATTCAATTTAGTATATGTCATTTGCTTGCTCTTAATTTAAATGTTAAACAGTTCTATTTGATTTATAGATAGTACCCTATCAGGTGCTATCTCACCAGGCCAGAGTGGATCTGGAAGCGATGATAATGAAGGGGTACTCTGCATTCCCCAAAGCTCCAAGACTGGAACCTCACTATCAAATTGTTTAGTGTCATAGGACACTCGTTAGGGAAGTCTTACCCTTCTACAGAGATACAGTTGGTGTATTCTAACACCCCTACTGACTGGACCCGTAGTAGTTAGTACGCTGCTGGTTTGAGACGCGTACATCAAGCTGTAGAAAGTACCCACTGTGGTTGACAGTATCGTGATAGTTGGTGTGCTGACACGTTGTGCATTGCTTCTCTCTGTGTGCAAAGTAGTCTTATTTGGAAGTTTAGACTTTGCGAGTTCAAACTAGGCCATAACGCCGCGGAAGCCACAATATATTTGTTGAGTAAAAGGTGGAGACGCAGTTGATCACAAAATAGTAACTAGATTGTTCAAGAAATTTACATTGGTTTGTAAGTATCTCAATAAGGCAAGGTTAGGAAAGCCTAAAAACCATAGATTTCAGTGCCAAGGTCCAAACTATTCAAGCAAATCCAGTGAGTAGCACTCTGGGAGTATCAGGCGAGCTCGGCATCTCTTAGTCCAGCGTTGTTCGTCACCTTAAACACTTCTGCAAAACCATCCGGAGCTGCCGAATAGTGTTCTCACGTTACCAAAATATTGCAAAACTTTTGACTCACCCAAGTAATAACTGTTTTAATCGTCATATAGTTTGGAGTTTTCACTCGTACAGATATTACACTTTGATACAATTCAAGCCAAAGACGGGCGACTCATAAATAACTAGAATGTTGCGATCAGCGTCGGTGATGATTAGTTTTTCAATACAAATGATGAACGCTAACAAGAATTTTTCAAACTCTCTCGTTATAAGTGTCGCTTTATGAAGCAAAGTAGTTATTTGTGATTATCGAGCATTTGCTTATCTAAAGCTTTGGTTTGTCTTAACGTTCATCGTACG